>PVKB01000758.1:329640-342016 GCA_004027205.1 Ctenodactylus gundi | reverse complement strand
ATGTGTAGGTAACCAGAATGACGAGAAGCAACAGGGGTGACCCGGGGCCCGAGACCGCAGCTCCATCTCCAGCTCTAGAACCCAGGACTGGGGATCTGCAGAGGGCACCCGGGGAACCGACGCTTCCTGGGGCAGGGATGGCCCCAGGGCTAGGAGGCCCTGCTCTGTGTGGGAGAATCCGGAGCCCTACTGTGGCCTGCTGCTCCTGAAGGAGCCGGGAACCGGGAGCTCTAGTTGACCTGGTTCAAGGCTGGCTGAGGCAGGAGGACTGCCTTGAGCTCACGGCCAGCCTGGGCTCCATAGTGCTGAGTCATCCCATCCCCAGTGCCTTGGAAGGCTGGGTCCTGCCCAGTGCCTCAGCCTGAGGCCGCGAGCCAGGGCTACCCTGCAGGTGACCCTCTGCACCCCTGTTGGTGTCCCCGCAGGAGCAGCATCCCCTGACCCCAGCCTGGAGGGCCCTGTTCAAACTCAGGTGGACCAGGAGCGACTAGAAAACGTCGTGACTGCTTAAATTAAGAGAAATGATTAGCGTTGGAGGAATGGCACGCCAGTTAGAGCGTCTGTCTAGCAAGCGCAGGGCCTGGGGTGCGGTTCCTCAGCACCACACAAGCTGGGCATGGTGGTGCACATCTGTAATCTCAGTGCTTGGGAGGCTGAGGCAGGAGGATTGCTGGGAGTTTGAGGCCAATCTGGGCTACATAGGACTAGCTTGGACTACACCATAAGACCCTGTCTCAAAAATGATTATAGTAAAAGACACACTGGCATGAGTCTCCCCCAGATACTCCTTCCCCCTTGCTGCAAACACAGCCCTGCCCTCCGCCCCTTCTGAGCAGCTCTGGGAGTCTCTTTCCTGTCTGGTAATGAGGTGGGTCGTGCCTTGGGTGCCCGCCGCTGAGCGCCATCCCACGGAAAGGTGGGCTTGTGAACGTGGGACTGTGTGTCAGCATCCACCCTAGTCCCAGGAACTGCTGTTGTGCTGTGACTTCTGGCCCTTCCCCGGGGTCAGAATGACCGTGGAAGGGAAACACATTTGATCGGGTCATGACATCAAGTCAGCCGTGATTGTCATGCCCCTGAGGACCCTCCCGGAAGGGGAAGATGGCAAGGACAGCGGATAAGGATGTGCGAAGTGACAGGGAGCATCTTCCCAGGGATTCGTGGCAATGCGTCTTAGTTTTCTTGTTGCTGGGACAGAATACCCGACACCCACAGCTTCAGGGAGATAGATATGTCAGCTCACGGTTTCAGAAGGTCACAGTCCGTTCACGAGTGGGCGGCTGGAAATAGGGCAGTCACATGGTGGGGCTGGAGCCAGAGCCAGAGTTCCTCACGCGTGGCAGGACAGAGCCAAGTGTGTGTGGGGGGCCCAAGCCAGCACAGCCCTCAGGCCCCGCCCCCCAAGCCCCACCCCTTGCAGACAGGCTCCACCCCCAACAGTGCACAGCATCCACAGGTACAGGAGGCTTTTCAGGGCCACTTCAGATCCACCCACAATAGTATCTTTCCCTGTTGTAAATTTTTAGTGTAAATTTTCAGTCATACCTCATGTACGGTGTGCACATCTGTGTTCATGAGGTTTCAGGAAAGGCATGGGCGAGACTGAACCATGGTCCGTTGCTTCCGGTCCTGTGACCTTGAACTAGGCCTCTAACTTCCTTAACTCTCCTATAAATGTGCCCTCAGCCCCATCTCCCTGGCACGTATGTGTGTGGATGTGCCAGCTGTGCCCTGCGTCGCTGAGGTGGCCATCTCCAAGGGTGGCCCTCCACCTGCCGCTCTGCAGTGACTGTGTGCCCTGGGGCCCCGGACCAAGGGAAGACCCGCCTGGTGCTGGCGTCCCTGAGCCCAGCCACAGGCGCTCCTCTAGGATGTGGGCCCGGCACCAGGGCAAGTGCTGGGTCCACGGCGACGGGCAGTGCTGGCGCGGCGCCTGCCCTCCAGGCCCTGTGGTCCGTCTGGGGAGGAGGCGGCCCACAAACGATCGCATAATTATTTAATCATGCTGTACCTGTGCCAGGACGCAGCGGGAGGGGGATCCAGCAGCTCCAAGTCGAGTCGGGGAACAGAGGCGGCCACCTGGCTTGCAGAGGGTCGGGGCAGCTGAGCTCTGAGCGCCTCCTAACCCAGACGGGAAGCCACTGCTGGTCGTGGAGGCCCATAGCTGGGCTGGACAGGGCTGCTAAGACTGGGCTGTGGGTCTGGAGCCTTGGAGGGGGTTGTGTGTGTGTTCTGTGCGTGTGTGTGCACACGGGCGCACGTGCAGGCTCTCCGTGTCATCTGCATCCGGTTTTAGGGCGATGGCGAGCTGTGGCAGGTTGAAGAGGGTCAGAGCGATGTGATCAGATTTGTGGTTTTCAGATCACAGGGGCTTCTGGGAGGAGAGCAGAGTGAGAGTGGGTGACGAGGGACCTGTGCAGGGGGTGACCTGGAGTCAGTGGTGCCGGGTCCCTGGGGGTGCAGGCCCCCACCCCTGCCGGTCGGGGTGGCTCTGCACCTCCTTTTCGTGGCTTCAAAGCCGGTGAGGATGGCAGGTGCGCTACAAACTTCGTTGATGGTGTGTGTGTGGGGGGGACCGTTGGAACAGCAGCAGGGACGGGGGCAGGGAGGCATTGCAGAGGTGACGCCAGGGTCCCAAAAGCAGTCTGAGGTCCAGCCCCCCCTCCCCCATGTGCCTGCTGTCCTGTTGGCTCCCACCCCCAGAGGACAAGGACAGGAATGTGACAGGAGTGTGACAGGAGGTCCTGCCTGCTGCTGGGGGGGGGGGGGGGCGGCGGCTGGGAAGCAGGTGGCTTTGGCGCAGTGGCCCCGGCCCTGCCCTGCCCTGAGAGTGGACAGCAGCACGTGTCACAGGACTGAGCTTTACATTTTTGGCAAGCAAGGGCCTTCGCGCTAAGCCAGCTCCACTTTTTATTTTCTATTTTGAGACAGAGTCTCACTAAGTTGTTAAATCAGTCACCTAGGCTGGGCTCAAATTTGTAATCCTCCTGCCTCGGCCTCGTAGAGTGCTGGGATTACAGACGGGCATCACCACACCTGGGGACAGCCTGACATTTTTTTTGTTTTTGAGACAGGGTCTCACTCCATAGTCCAGGCTGGTCCTGAACTCACTATGGAGCCCAGGCTGGCCTCGAACTTGGGGAAGTTCTGCCTCAGCCTCTCATGTACTGGGATTACAAGACAGGCGTGCACCCCCATATCCAGCTAGTATGTGGTCCTGGGGAATCGAACACAGGTCCTCACGCTTCCTAGGCAAGCGCTGTAACTACTGTGCTATTCCTCCAGCCCCCATCATGGCATTTTGAACAAGAGGCCTCGAGTTCCTGTTCTGATGGGAGCCTGCCAGCTCTGCCTCTGGGCCAGCCTGCGGGCCAGCGGAGCCCCGCCCGGGCACAGCCCAGAGCGTCAGCTCCTCGGGAGGTTGAGACGTGGGCTGTGCGTTTGAGCTGAGCCCAGGCTGCGCAGCTTAGTGAGACTCTGTCTCAAATAAAAATAAAGAGAGCCGGAGATGGATGTGGCGCTGTGGTAGAGCCCCTGGGTCAGTCCCAGGACCAGAATAATAATTTAAAAAAGCAGCAAAGAGACACCATTGAGCGGGCGATGGGAGGAACATGCGGGTGAGCAGGAGGATCACAGACAGTGACCTTGGGGACCAGGGCCAGACCGGTTTAAAGTCAGTTCACCAAGTCCCCCGTGGCTGCACACGGCCCTGCTAGGGCCCTCCGCACACCACAGGGTGCCGGGAGCTTCGCTGGCACCTGCTTGGTGGGCAGGCTTGGTGCGCGCAGGACCCGAGCCTGAGTTCACCCCTCACCCCCTGGGCAGAGCCCTGAGCCGCTGCCTGAAAGCTCTAGGTCACTCCAGAGCGAATACCTGACCATAGCCGGGCCTGGTGACGCAGCCTGTCATCCTGGTACTCTGGGAGGCTGAGGCAGGAAGATCTCAAGTTTGAACCTAACCTGAGTGACTTAGTGACTTAGCAAGGCCATGCCTAAAAACCAAAAATAAAAATGGACCGGGGATGGAGTCTGTCCCCAGGACAGCGCGGACACACAGGGCTCTGTCCTCAGCACAGCACCGCGGGGGGACGCACCCCCACACGCCAAACACCTGCAGGAAGTTGCGGCTTTACCGCCGAGCGCCGAGCGTGTGTGATCTGACGAGATCACAGAGCCTCTGGGCCCCACGGGGCCAGCAGAGTCCCAGCCCTCGAGAGCCCTCTCCTGCCACGAAGGCCACCCTGCTGCGCCCCTTGAATTTTCCGCAGTCTGTGTGTGTGTTAGCGCCTGGGGTGGGGGTGTGCCCAGGCTGCTGACCTGAAGGGTGCTGCTGGAGGGGGACAGCTGGGGCATCTGCTGTCACGGAGCCGGGAGCTGGGGCACAGGTCGGGTTGCTTGGTGTCCCCAGAGCCGTACCTCGAGATCGCTGTCCTCCCCGGCAGGGACCTACAGGCCTCGTGATGGAAACCCCTCGTTGTGGCAAAGCCCTGGTTCTGAGTAATGCCCCACATGACGCACTATGCGGTTGGCCAGCTTATGAGGACTGTCACTGTCACCTGTGTGTGACCAGGCCAGGGATTAGGTTGGGGGAGGGGCACGGCTGGGGTCAGAAAGTGTGTCCCACGGGGATGCCAAGCTCTGGCTCGGGCCTCTTGAGGTCCCAGGCTGTGCTGTGTGGGGTGGTGTCCATGGCGGCCTAGCGCTGGCAGCTGCTGTATCCAGCACGGGGAGTCTGGTGGGTGTCAGCATAGGTCACTTCTGGTGACCGCCAGCAGGCTCCTCCACGTGACAGGTCCTGTCCTGGGGCAGAGCCAGCTAGGGCTTCCCCAAATCCTCCTAGGCATCTGGTCCTGGCCTACAAAGGTTTCAGGATGGACAAGGGAGCGCTTGCCAGGGGGTTGGGGCAGTGCTAGAAAACAGGAAGTGACAGTCAAGGTGAGGCCAGGCCTGGGGCTGCTCCCAGCCTGGTGTCAGGTGTCTTGGTGTGTGTGTGCCCCAAGCTATAGCCCCAGGCTGTTCTTGGTTTGGAGACAGGATTACCCTAAATTGCCCCAGCTGGGCTTAACTTGCAATGTTCCTGCCTCAGCCTCCCACAGCGCTGGGATTACAGGACCTGCACCAGCTGGCCTCGCTCCGTGTCTGTTTGCTGTGAGTCCCCACAATACAATAAGTCCCGCAGATAAAGGGGACTAGATCTGCTCTGTCCTCGGGGCCTGGCACAATCCCTGGCCCACCACTGAGGACACAGCAGAGCCTGGTGGCGTGGCTAGGTGAGAGACCACCCGGGTTTCCGTGTCCGCAGGTCCAGCTGGGAACTCCCCGACCTCCAGGAGGGCAAGATCGAGGCGATCAGCGACTCAGACGGGGTGAATTACCCCTGGTACGGCAACACCACGGAGACGTGCACCATCGTGGGTCCCACCAGGCGGGACTCCAGGTTCGTCATTAGCATGAATGACAACTTCTACCCCAGCGTCACGTGGGCCGTGCCCGTGAGTGAGAGCAACGTGGCCAGGCTGACCAGCATCTACCGGGACCAGAGCTTCACCACGTGGCTGGTGGCCACCAACACGTCCACCAACGACATGATCATCCTGCAGACGCTGCACTGGCGCATGCAGCTGAGCATCGAGGTGAACCCCACACGGCCCCTGGGCCAGCGCGCCCGGCTGTGCGAGCCCGTCACCCAGGACCAGCCCAAGATCCTCAGCCAGAACGAGCCCATCCCGCCCAGTGCGCTGGTCAAGCCCAACGCCAACGACGCCCAGGTCCTCATGTGGCGGCCCAAGTATGGGCAGCCGCTGGTGGTGATCCCCCCCAAGCACCGGTAACGCCAGAGCAGGGCCACCGTGGTGACAGTAGACTCGTCCTGGGGACCGGGACGCTGCTCAGCAAACCCAACCCGATGGGCCGGGCCGTCGGGTCCTTCACCAAAATACAACATTCTACCTTCTCGAGAGGGCGGATCTCACTGTGCTCCTGTCTCCAGACGCCTCCCTGTCCCCGGCACTCAGCCCCTGCATCCCCAAGAGGAAAGGGGGACACCTAGCTTTTCAGGTGACAGCCCCCCGGAGGGCACCTCTTGGGGTCACCTCGAATCTCCTTTCTCCAGGATCTCCCGCACACTTGCAGCCAGCTCCTTCGAACACTGCTTTTTTTTTTTTTTTTAAACCTTCCTAGGGTTCCAGGGGTGGGAGGAGGTGGGCTGCCGGCCGGAGGCCAGCTTGACGCTTGGTTGCGAGGCAGGCCGCCCCGTCCACCCGCCCTGGCCTCCGCCACGCGGCCTTATGTAGACTGGCTTTGCCAAATTCTTGCCTTAAGCTGAACTTAAAGTACAAGAAAAAGGAGAAGGAGCCCAGGGTCCCCTCCCCGCTGGACGCCTGGCACCTGTCGGAGGTGGAGGGAGGGGCTGCGGGGGGCCAGGGTAGGTCTGAAGCCAGCAGTGGGCTCTGGCGGGGTTTGTCCCTGTGTGGTGGTCCTGGGGATCACTCTCAGCTGCATCCCCAGCCCCAGTTTTAATTTCTGATTTTGAGACAGGGTCTCGCTAAGTCATTAGAGTGCCCAGGCTGGGCTCCATCTTGCGATCCTCCTGCTTCAGCCTACCAGAATGCTGGGATTTCAGGCCCGGCTGGCTTTTCGATTTTCGTAACAACAGAAGCACAGGTAGATTCTGCCTAAGAGCCTTCTCTCCTCCAGGCAGAAGCTCTGGGGACCTGCTGAGGGTGGCTGGGAGCTGTTGGCAGCCTTTCTCCTCCCAGCAGCCTTAATGTGCGGGGGTGGGGCTCTAGGAGGAAGAGGAGGGACTGTGAGCAGCGGGTTCCCCCCTAGGGAGTTGTTCCCTTTCCCCACCCCAGGAGGCTTCCCCCAGGGGGCTTCCTGTCTCAAATGCCTGAGACCAGCGCCCCCACCTCTGACAGCCCCCGACCTCACAACAGCCCCTGCCAGCAGTAGTCCCCAAGGTAAGAAAGGCTCTGTTCTTCCTCAGTTCTCATCTTAAGACTTGAACCCGGGACGGGGCTCTGGGCCGGCCAGCCTCCAGCGCCCCTGGCTCATTCTCAGGGACAGCCACTCCCAGGCGCTCTGGGGGAGGGCTGAGGACAGGCCCCACACCAGTGCTGGGGCAGGAGGTCACCGGGGCCGCCTGGGCCTGGACCATCAGTCCTGGACCCTGGCTTTGTGTTCTCAAGGAAGGAGACCAGGTTCAGGACTGGGAGGGCTAAGTGGCCTACAGCCAGGGAGCAGCAAGCCACTGTTGGGCTAGGCTGGCACAGCAGTGGCCTCAGCACAGCCAGCAGGTAGGCCAGGCTTGGGGTCCACCCCCGGAGCCCTAAGATGTGGCTCTGAGCAATGCCCAGGTTTCTTAGCAGTGTCTGCCTTGAGCCACTCGGGGCACTTTTTCTTTTATATCACTGGGGGTCAAACGTGGCCTTCCCACTGAGCTGCGGGGTCCCAGGTCGTTGCCCTTTGCCTGGAGTTTGAGACATGATCTCACTGAGTTGCCCAGGCTGGGCTTCAATTTGCAGTCCTGCTGTCTCAGCGTCCCAGAGTGTCAGGATGACAGGCTTGTACCCCTGGGCCCAGCTTGGGAGCCCCCTCTCGCTCCTCCAAGCTGGCCACCCCCAGCTATGCCCCCAGGGCCCACACCCGCACTAATAGCCAAGCACAGGTCACCGCTACCACCGGACAGAACGAACCCATTTCTGCTGCAGATGAGCCCTTGGAGGGGCCTCCGTGAAGACCCGGGGTGCTGGGCACCGGAGCCACCCCCACTCCCCGCCACGGGACCTGCTTCCTTGACGGGTGCTTCAGGCCTGGGTTTGAGTCCCGCGTGCGCTGGGGGCTGCGGCCCCTGGCTTGTGCTGGGCTGAGCCGGCGGCCGCTGGTGCTTGGGACACCCTGCCACTCAGCCAGGTGGTGGCCTCGTGTGGGGGATCGTGGGGGTCCCCAGAGGTCCTTCTTTACACTCAGGTCTTTCTTGCACTAAAGAGATGGGGGCTCTTGCCTTGGGCTGGTCATCACTGGGGGACTTCCTAGAGGTGGCTGGGAGTGGAAGAACAGGAAGGGTCCTGAGCCACGACCCACCTTTCCTGAGTGGGGCCTGTGTGACCTCGCGGGCACCTGCACCCTCCCTGCATGGCCAGCCCCCACCCCTCCCTGGCTCACTTGCACCCCGAGCCCCTTTCTCCTCCTAAAGACTGGACTGGGGAGACCCAGAGAGGTTGCAGGTGCCGCCTGGGACACAGCTTGGCTAGGGCCGGGTCTCGTGGCAGAGCCCGGGCCCCACAGGCTCCCCACCCGGCCCCGACGCCCCTCCGACGTCCCCATGCCCGGCCCAGTGTGGACACTCCCTCCGCCCAGCAATAAGCACCATCCCTGGCTGCGGAAAGTTACTGTGAAACTTACCAGGGGGCGCAAGGCTCTTGGTGACTATGTTAAACCTTTTCTAAGATTTAAAATGAAGATGACACAGATATAAAAAGAAATAAAATTAATTTTAAAGTAGACCTGGCTGAGTTCTGGGTGTTCCTGGTGTGGCGATTCATGGGGGGGGGGGGGGTGACGGCTCAGCAGGGTGGTGGGGGAGGGAAGGGCTGCAGTCAGGGGCGAAAGTATGAGGTTGGGATAGCCTGAAGACAGGAAATTGGCCCATCCGTCACCCCTGCTCCTTGCTGCAGCCCAACACCACCAGTACCTGTTGCTAGAGCTTAGCGTGCACCCACAAATACCCCAGCCAGGACCCCAGTTGGAGGAGGGCGGCCGGAGGACGTGGGAGAAGCCTGGCTGGCTGGCGCCTGTCTTCCTTCCTTCCTTTTTCTTTCTGTTTGGAGACAGGGTCTTGCCCGGTAGTCCACACGCTGGTCTTGAACTCACTAGGTAGCCCAGGCTGGCCTTGGACTCAAGGCAATCCTGCTTCAGCCTCCCAAGTGCTAGGATTAAAAGTGCACCACCACACCCAGCTAATTTTTATGTGATGCTGGGGAATGAAACCCTGGGGCCTTGCACATGCTAGGCAGGTGCTCTAACCACTGAGCTACTCCTGCAGCCTGCCTTCCTGCCTTCTTTCTGTGTGGCACTGGGAGTCTAACCCAACCCATTTCTATTTATTTATTTAGAGACAGGATTATTCAGTGAAGCTCGAACTTGCAATCCTCCTGCCTCAGCCTCCCGAGTGCTGGGATTGCAGGCCTGTGTCACGGGGCCCAATTACCCTGTCACCTTATGGAGAAACACACAGGATGACGCGAGGCAGTATCTCTGGCTGCCCTTGGCCAGCAGCTGGACTGCAGTGCATCCGAGGATGTTCTTACGTAAGGCTCTTACCTGCAGGTGCCCAAGTGGATCTGGTTAGAGGCCGTTTGGGTGAGACCCCAGGCCATGCATGCGGACCCTGCGAGCGCACAGAGCATGTGGGTCTGCCTGGGGCCCAGACTGGCCTCACTGAACAGTCACAACCCGCAAGGTGGGGGGGGAGTGTCCCCATTTTACAGGTGAGGAAACGAAGGGTGCGGATGGGTCAGGACAGAAAACGAGGCAGAGCCAGGATCTGAACCCCGGCCCCAGAGCCAGCCTCGCATCAGGGCATGCCCAGGCCGGGTGGGCTCATGGGACACACGTTCATTGCCGCAGTTACTGGGTATTGCTATTCTGTGTGGTGAAACGGGAGATTGAGCCCAGAGCCATTGCACTGAGCTACATACCAGCTCAATGTTTTAGTTTTAATTTCAAGACATGGTAACTCTAAGTGACTCAATTGTCCAGGCTGGGTTTAAACGTAGTATCCTCTTGCCTCAGCCTTGCAGAAGTCTGGGATTACAGGCCTGGGCCACAAGGATTACAGGTTTGGCTAGTTACTGGTAGTATTATTAAGAAACCCTAGAGTGCCTATGATCTTAGCACTCTGGTAGGTTGAGGCAGGAGGATTGCAAATTTGAGCCCAGCCTGGGTGGGTCAGCGACTCTGAGAGACGTTGTCTCAAAATCAAACATGTGCTGGGGACGTAGTGCAATGCAAAGGCCCTGGGTTCCACCCCTAGTACTGTGAAACAACACCAACTGCAACCAAGTCCCCAGGCCTGGGGCTGTCCTCGTCCTGGGGCAGGGCAGGAAGTGCCTTTCTTCCAGCCTCAGCCTCACTTCCTGGCAGCCCGCAGAGAGCCCGCGCCTTCCCTCGGAGAAGCAGCTGCCTGCTCACCCACCGCAGGCCGCCGCTGGGCTCATCCAGTTGCGTGCGGGTTACACAGGAAGCCCCCATGGGTCCATTCTGGGCTTTGGGTCTTGGTTTCTCCCCGGGGCTCTGCACGTCACTCAACTGCGCTCTGAGTCCGGCCCCTGGGGCTGACAGCAAAGGAGGAAATTGCGTAACAGGGCCCATAGCTCCCCCATCCCATGGCTCCTCCCCCTGTGGCTCCTCCCCCTGTGGCTCCTCCCCTGTGGCTCCTCCCCTGTGGCTCCTCCCCCTGTGGCTCCTTCCCCTGTGGCTCCTCCCCTGTGGCTCCTCCCCCTGTGGCTCCTCCCCTGTGGCTCCTCCCCCTGTGGCTCCTCCGCCCCGTGGCCTCTCCGCCCCAACGGCTCTTGCACGGTGGTCAAGGTTTGGCACTGAGCTATAACCCCAACTGCGCCACAGTGTGCAGTTGGCTCCTGAGCACCGCCCACCGGAGACCGGGACATAACCAGGGCTGGGATCCCGTCACTCCGGGAGGCTGCGGCAGATGGATCACAAGTTTGAGTTCAGCTTGGGCAACTTAGACCGTCTTTCAAAATAAAAAAGGGCTGGGGTGCAGCCCCCGGCTTGGTCCCAGCAGCCCCGAACAGGACCCTGGAGCAGGGAAAAGCCAGGCTGGATCGTGCAAGGATGGAGCCATGGGTGATGAGGACCCCAAGTCCAGGGGCGGGGAAGCAGCCGAGTCGGGATCGGGATGTGCCAGGGGCCAGCAGGAGTCCCGTGGGGTCCAGGTGGCATTGCTGGCACCGTGGAAGCCCTCCAGCCGCCCAAGCTGATAGCAGGTTAAATTTAGAATCCAGATCGGGCTGAGACACGGGCACCAGGCCTGCCCCAGCTGCCGCGGTGACCTCGGGGACCAGGCCTGGAGCGGGAGGGAGGCCGGGCCGCCTGCCCGTGATATCTGGGGGGCAGCTGCTGAGCCGCTGCCCCTGCAGGTGCCTGACCCGCCTCAGGAGAGCCACCTCGGCTCCAGTTCTATTTTGAAGGGGTGAAGACTTTACAAGCTTTGTCAGGAGGCCACAAAGGAAACCCCGCTGGGGCCCAGAAGGAGACGCGTCTCCAGACCCTGCCAGGCCCTGGGCCTCTCTAACAGCCCCGGGTGCCCTCGGCCCCCCCCCCCCCCCCCCCCCCCCCCCGTTTCTTGATGCGGTGGCTGTAGGACCCTCCTGATTTCCCAGCTGCCTGGGATTAAAGCGAATACTCGTGAACGTGGCCCACTGTGCTCATCCAAAAATTGTCCACTGAGAGCCGGGCCTGGAGATGCAGGCCTGGGATCCCAGCACTCTGGGAGGCTGAGGCAGGAGGATTCCAAATTTGAGTCCAGCTTTAGGAACTTAGCAAGACTCCGCCTCAAGAAAATAAGTAAATAAACAAATAAATAAAATCTGTAAAGGTCCTGGTCCCAATATCGCATAAAAAAATTCCATCAAGGTCATTGCCACAGAAGCGACCCCAGCAAAGAGACCACATCATGCCGGTGACACTCTGTTGCTACCAAGATCCCCTTCTGCCACTCACAGTCACATCCAGTGCAGCTCGTCCCTCTTCACAGATGAGGAAACTCCCCAGGAGGGATCTCCCGCCACCGCTGTCCCCGTGGCTAGGAAGCCGCAGAGCTGGGCTGCCTTCGTGAGACTGATTTCTGGGCCCCGCAAGCCTTTACCGGCTCGCTTTTCCCAGCTCCCACCCCCCAAAACTGGGCCTTCCTGGAACCCTGGGGAGGAGGCCTGACAGGGGGTCTGAGGCCAGGACCTTGGCCGTCCTGCTGGTCTCAAACCACCAGGCCTGTTTTTTTCTATTTTCTTTTTTTTCCTTTGCGTGAGGCAGAGTCTCACTCTGTAGTCCAGGCTGATCCTGAGATCACTATGTAGTCAAAGCTGGCCTTGAACTCACAGCAGTCCTCCTGTCTCAGCCTCCTAGTGCT
Source organism: Ctenodactylus gundi (assembly GCA_004027205.1). Lineage (NCBI taxonomy): Eukaryota > Metazoa > Chordata > Mammalia > Rodentia > Ctenodactylidae > Ctenodactylus > Ctenodactylus gundi. Next base: position 329,872 of record PVKB01000758.1, on the reverse strand, counting down.
GGGATTACGGTGTGTCCCACCACACCGTGCTTATGTGGTGTTGGGGAACCAAACCCAGGGCCTTGTGCTTGCTAGGCAAATGCTTTAATTGCTGAGCTTTGCTTCCTATTAGAGACTTTTAAAGGCAAGAAAAGGTAAGTGAGGATTGGAAGAAGACCCCAACAGCCCCTGCCATCACAGTAGCAGGCACACGGCCCTGGGCGTGGTGGCAGCCTGTAATTTCAGCTCTCAG
>PVKB01000758.1:117839-329540 GCA_004027205.1 Ctenodactylus gundi | reverse complement strand
CTCCGACGGCCCAAGCCCTGGCTTCTATTTATCAGATGTTCAAAATCATCAGCCAGACGAAGGGTGACGGGCTGGCACTTACAGCAGGCGGATGCTGCGTTCCAGACGCCCCACACCAGCTATTCCGGGCGGCCACTTGTCCTGCTGAAGGAGGCCCGGCGGGACGCTGCCCTCGCATGCCTGAGTGTCCTAATCTTGGGGCCGGCCACAGGCACATCGACCTCTCTGCCCTTCCCCGGTCAGCGGGGGGGAGACTGAGTGGCCATGTTTAGGGTCACCCATGCCGAGGGAGCTTGGGGAGGGATCGTCCTGCAGGCCAAGGTTACTTAGTGACTATATACTCTTTTCTTTAAAAGACTAAACTGGGCTGGGGATGTAGAGACTTGTCTAGCAAACAAGGCCCTGGATTTAATTCACCAGCACCACATTAAAACCAAACCAAACCAAACAACAGAACAAAACACTAGCCAGGTGTGATGGCCTACACCTATAGTGTCAGCACTCAGGAGGCTGAGGCAGGAGGATTGCTGTGAGTTCGAGGACAGCCTGGGCTATGTAGTGGGTTCAGGAACAGCCCAGAATACAAAGTGAGATGCTGTCTTAAAATAAATAAAAAATAAATAAATACAGCTCAACATGCCTGGCATACCCAGACAATTCAGGACATTCTTGCTTACTTAGGGATGCTTAGTGTCCCCACCAAATACACAGTGTGCCGGTCACATGGCCAGACAGATATAGCTAATGTTTCTTTTTTCCCTCACAGTTTTATTAAGTTATTCACATCCCATCTAACTCACTCATTGTGTTTATATACTTAAGTGTTTTCATTAAGAATAAAGTTTATTTACCCTTCTGTCCTGGAGGCCCAAGGACCAGTCAGCGCACGGACTCAGCGATGAGAACCGCGTGGTGGGTGATGGCCTATGGCATCTCCGTGGCGGCAGTATGTGTCCAGCTCACCTATTTCAAGGATACAATCCTACCTGGACGTGGCCACTCACACCTCCCACACCAGCACTGTGGAAGGCTGGGGCAGGAGGGTGAGAAGCCTCAGTCCAGCCTGGGCAATTTAGTGATTTAGGAGACTGACTCAAAAAAAAAAAAAAAAAAAAAAAGCCTCGGCCTAGTGGTGCTGACCTGTAATCCCAGCACTCTGGGAGGCTGTGGTGTGAAGACCGCAAGTTCATGTCCAGCCTGGGCAATTTAGTGACTTGGTGATACCCTGGCTTGATGTTAAAAAAAAAAAAAAATCCGTAGCTGAGTGTGAAGGACTGACTTCACTTCGAGTACCACAACATAACTAAAAATAAAATTTAAGAAAAGGGCTACGGATGTGGTTCATCGTGTCGGCCCTGAGCGCAATCTCCTGGGCTAGGCACTCAGCTCAGCGGCCAGTGCTTTCCTAGGGAGCCCAGCCCCTGGCGCCCCGTCATAGCTGGGCGTGCACCTGTCATCTCAGCAGGCTGACGCAGGATTGCCAGGAGTGCAAGGCTAGCTTGGGCTCCATAGTGAGTTCAGGACCAGCCTGAACTACACAGCCAGACCCTGTCTCAAAACAAACAAAAACCCTCAAAGCAATCCTATGGCTGCCACTAGATGCACAGACATACGTGGCCGCCTTAGTCTGCTGTGACGACCCAGCAGCCTGCAAGGCACGGATGCAACGACTTTCTCACTGGCGATCCTGGAGGCAGAAGCTCCGGCTGCGGCGTCCACACGTCCTCAGCAGCCCACTGCGGCCCCACCTGGCGGGAGGGGGGCCTTCCTGTGCCCTGCCCACTCGCTCCGAGGTGCCACCTGTCGGCACCTCCCACTGTCCAGGTTTCAACAAGAACCCGGAGACCAAAACACCCAGCCCGGCGTAGACGCCTCCACACCCACGGGGGACGTTTTCTTCCCATCTCAGAAAGCAGCCGGCCCCTCGGACCCCGGCCCCCCGCAGCCCCGGCCTCGCAGCGGCCCCCACGGATGCGATCCCCGGGCCTCCTGGGCGTCAAGCGCTCTGGGGGGCGCCGAGGACCCGCGGCGTGGGGCCCGCGGTCCAGCAGAGCGGAGGACGCGAACTGTCCCGCTGGGCCGCCCGCCGCGGTGGCCTGTGCAGCTGTGAGGGCCGCGTGCGGGTGGGGGATGGGGGTTGGGGGGTGGGGGACGGAAGCCAGCCAGGTCGGGGGTGTGCCTGGTCTGGTGGCTGGGAAGATCCCTTTCTCCTCCTCCTCCTCCTGACAGCAGCACTGAACCTGAGCCGTTGCCCCAGGCTTTCTTTATTTCTGACACATGATCTCAGTGAGTCCCTAAGGTGCCCCGGCTGGGCTCCAGCTTGCGATCCTCCTGCCTCGGCCTCGCAGAGCACTGGGCTGATGAGCCCGTGGCGACTTGGGACTCGAGCTGCAGCCTCCCAGCCCTGTGGGCGGGGCTTGGAGGACATTCCACAGAGGGCAGCAGCGCCCAGCTGGGGCGACCGCAGCGGCAGAGGTGATCCTGGGGAGGGATGTCACGTCTGATCCTTGGGAGAGAGAGCGGGTGGCCCGGCAGGCTGCAGCCGAGGGTCCGCGGGCACCATGCCGCCCCAGGTCACCGGCCTGCCACGTGCTCTCCTAGGAGTGCCACAGATGCTGCGGTCTCCGCCGTGGCGCCTGCCCTGCCCGGAGGCAGGAGGAACGGCCCATGCCTGCACATGCACAGCACGGCTGGGTCGCCTTCACCAGGTCACCGCTCCTCTGTTCAGCCCCGGTGGCCTTGGACGGACGGGACACAGGAATCTCATTCATGCTGAAACATGTCGGGAACAAAGTCCTGCGTGTAGATTTTTTCTTTTTTTCAGTCGTCTTAAATTTTTAAATGAAGGTGCGGGCTTGTAACCCCAGCACTTCGGGAGGCTGATGCAGGAGGATCGCAAGTTCGAACCCATCCTGCGTGATTTACTGAGACCCTACCCCAGAATTAAACATGAACATAGGGCCGGGGGTGTAGTGCAGACTGAAGGTCCTGGGCTCCGCCCCCAAACAAAGAAATAAATAAAACAATGCACACTGCCCAAAACGAAACAAATTAAATCAACAAAATAACACAGAACTAAAAACAAAGCTAACTTGCTCCCGTGCCGGGCCAGACGTTGGGATCCTCGAAGCCGTGCATTCACACCAGGTGTGGGGCAGGCCCAAACCCCGGCCCTCTGCGCGGCCGAGGCAGGAGGATCACAAAAACTGGGCAGCTCAGGGCGGCTCTGTCTCAAAACAGAAAGTAAATATGGGCTGGAGTGTAGCTTAGTGTGAGGATCCAGCCCCAGCCGCACCGCCAGCACACCAGATGCTGCAGGCACCCGGGAGTGGCCCCGCCGGGGAACCTCTGGCTCTGAGGCCCCCGTTTTCAAGGAGCAAGGTAGTTCCACGCACAGAAGGGCCGGGAGAGGGCCGGGGAAGCCGCATGCGGGGTCCCCAGGGCGCTGTGCCCGGCCGGAGTGCCGCCGAGAGCCGGCGCTGTGAGATGACAGTGCCCGCTCTGACGGCCTTGGGGACGGTGTTCACACACGTGGGCCTGAGCTGCTCTGACTTTTTTCTATCTACTTGTTTGGTTTCCTGGGTGCTGGGGATGGAACCCAGGCTTTCCCTGCCGAACTCTTTCTAAAATTTTGGGACAGGGTTTTGCACATTTGCTGAATTGCCCAGGCTTGGCTCAAACTTGAGATCCTCCTGCCTCAGCCTCCCCGAGTGCTGGGATGACAGGCCGGCGCCATCACGCCTGGCTGCAGTTCTTCCTCACGTAGATGTGGGCCCTTGCGGGCCCTTGGCAGTCGGCACGGGGCCACAAGTGGCATCCGGGCGCTCCCCGCTGACACAGGCGACCGCTTCCACCAGCCCCGCCTGTGGGGATCACAGTTCAGGCTGCGGGCTTGACTGTGAGGGATGGAAACTGAGCTCCCCGGGGACGTGGGCCTCTGAGTCGAGTTCCGCAGGACGGGCCCCAGAGACTGAGGCTGGCTCGCTGCAGTGAACGCCCCGCTGCGGCCAGTTCCACGGGGCCGGGGGTTTCCTGTGCACAGCTGCCACTTCCTCTGAAGGCGAGGAGAGCCCGCCCCACGCCCGACACGGCTCCCAGCCACCCCCGCACGGACACGGCTCACGCCAGCTGCCCCCAGTGCTAGGGGGACGGTCCTGTTTTGATCTTCCTTCCCTCCCAGGGAAAACGAGGGACTGGAACCCAGGAAGGAGCCATCTGCACGTTAGGGCAGGGCCCGGAAACGCCGGCAACAGCACCCCAGAGGACGGCTTCTGCGGGGGACACCTTTGGGGGCCAGTACTGTCCTAGGGCACCCCTCCCTCAGGGCATCACCTAGCTGCACGCAAGAAGTAGTCAAAGGTGCACCTGTAGGGTCTGGGGGTGTAGCTCAGCGGTTAGGGTGCTTGCTGCACACCTGTAATCCCAGCACTGGGCAGGCTGAGGCAGGAGGATTGCTATGAGTTCAAGGCCAGCCTGGGCCGCATGGTGAGTTTAGGACCAGCCTGGGCTAGAGTAAAACTGTATCTAAAAAAAAAAAAAAAATTACCTGAACTGTACACCTGTGTGCCCACTGGAATCTTACCGATCCAACCACATTTTTTTTTTTTTTTTGGTACCAGGTACTGAAACCAGGGCGTTCGCACTGAGCTACATCCCCAGGCCTTTTTGAGACAGTGTCTGGTTAAGCCACAAAGTTGCTGAGGCTGGGCCTGAGCTTGACAGCCTCCTGCCTCAGCCTCCTGGAGTGCCGGAATGATGGGCCTGCGCCACCAGCTGCCCTGGAATTCCTTAGAGTCCTGAGGAGGGGAGGCTGCAGATTGTGTGGGCGCCAGCGGCCCGTGTGCAAGGTGCGCAGCCACGCGTTCTGGCTTACGGCCATCTGTGACCACTCACCGGCGGGACACTGGAGTGGCCAGCACCTCCCCGCCCCTGCCCTGCCTGCCTCCCCTTCCCCAGGCCGCCGCTGACCACCCTGCTGCCAGCAGTTTGCCTCCTGTCCGTTTAAACTGAGATGATGCTGGACAGCGCCCCCTGCGGTCGGGATCCTTTTCCTGGCACCACCGTGGTGATGAGTTCAATTCCCACCTCCAGGCACTCTAGTGAGGACGGTGAGGACGCCGCAGTATCCACTTCCCTGCTGCATGAGGGGCACCTGGGCTACTTCCAGTTCGGGGCCAGATAACAGTTTTTTTTTTTTTCTTTTGGTGGTGGTGGTGGTGGTGGTGGTACTGGAGACCCAGCTCGGGCCTTCACACCGAGCTACATTCCAGCACCACCTCCCGTGCTTTTTCTGAAAGGATCCTAGAGTGTTTAAAACTCTAGCTGGGGTGCTGAGGGCGTAGCTCAGTGGCAGAGTGCCTACCACGTACAAAGTCCTAAGCTCCATCTCTGGTAAGCCAAAAAGAAAGAAAGAAAGAGAAAACTTCTAATTGCATTTCTTTTAATCACCTTATTAAAAAAATTTTTTTTGAGACAGGATCTCTCACTCTCTAATCCGGGCTGGAACTGAACTCACTATGGAGCCCATGCTGGCCTCAAACTCATGGCAATCCTTCTGCCTCAGCCTCCCAAGTGCTGGGATGACAGGTGTGAGCCACCACACCCGGCTATGAGAAAATATTTACTGCCCAAGTTTGACTGTGGCTCGTTTTTTTCTTCCCTTTCCCTTTGTTTCTGTTTGGGGAACAGCAGGTGGATCCAAGACTGAGCTACGCGGCCCTTTGGCATATGTGATGTTAAGACAGGGCGTGACTAACTTGCTAAACCGCCCAGACTCGGCTGGAACTTGTGATCCTCCTACTTCAGCCTCCCAGAGGGCTGAAGTTACACATGTGTGGCACCACGCTCGGCTCACATTAGCTCTTCCGCACCTGGCTGAGTCTGGCTGTCATGGGGTGCAGGAGTGACAGGACAAGGAACTGGGTGGGAAATGAGACGGCTCTCTCACTGTAAGTGATGACATCAGTTCTTTAAAAAAATTACGACTACCTGGGCCTAGTGGTGCAGTCTCTGATCCCAGCACTTTGGGAGGCTGAGGCAGGAGCACCTCAAGCTGGAGCCCAGTCTGGGCAACTTATCAGTGAGATCCTGTCTGGAAGTCAAAAATCCACAACAGGCTGGGAAAGTAACTCAGTGTGAGGGGCTGGCCTTGGTCCCCAGGACTGAAAACAGTCACTAAATCTTATTAAACATATGTATTGTTTTTTCTACTTTTGTGTGTATGTCACTGGTGGGTCGAGCCCAGGGCCTCTGCACTGAGTTATATCCTCAGCCCATGTTTGCCTTTTGGCTTAGAGACAAGGTCTTGCCAGTTTTTCAGAACTGCCTCCGAAAGGGGAAAGGGATTGCGTACATGATTCAAAGTGAGGGCGGCTCCGGGGATTTGCCCCAAGTCCCACAGCTGGGAGGGGACTGAGGTCGGGGCATAATCTCAACCTTCACCAATAGACTGCTGCTGGCTTGAGTCACACCACGTCCCTCCTCAGGAGGGTAGCTCAGAGGTCAGAGCACGGGCCTCGCATGCGCAGGGCCCTGGGTTCCATTCCCCAGCACCACTGGGCATGGTGGCACACACCTGTAATCCCAGCACTCAGGAAGCCGAGGCAGGAGGATTGCCGTGAGTTCAAGCACAGCCTGGGCTCTGTGGTGAGCGAGTTTAGGACGAGTTTGGGATGACAGAGTAAAGACCCTGTCTCAAAAATAAAAAATATGGGGAAGTGTGAGCCCCCAATTCTGGGCTTCAGTGGCTTCCTCACAGGCACTGCATGAGAAAAGAGCCCAAGTGACACGCGCGAGGCAGGAAGGGTCCAGCCCTGACCGCTCTGGGCGTGATGTACTCACAGCGGGCCGGCAGGGCTGCGTTCACGGACCCTGGTGCGCTGGTGAAGTTTTGGATGGTGACTGTGGTGCCACTATCTGTGATGCGGATGCCCTTGCATGAGGGTCAGCCCTACCCGCTCATCCTTCTTGGGGTGTCTGTATTCTGGGGGCACGTTCTGGACAACCAAGGGCCCTAAGGGCCAGAGCAGCAGGTACTGAGCAGACAGGACCAAAGTCCACGGTGAGGGCTGTGGGAGCGGGGGTGGGAGGAACCTCTGCTTGCAGGGTGTCCCGCTGCCACTACATACCTGAGGAGTGAGGGTGGTGGTGGCCCTGGCCAGAGGGACAGTGGGCACCTAGGGCTTCTGTGCCCACCACCCTTATGGAGAGCCCTGGAACATAATTGGGCCGCTTCACTTCCCCCTCCTAGGGCAGATCTGTGTCCATTAAGCCAAAGAGGATCAGAGCCATTTCCATGCCAACAGTCCAGGACTTGAGGATCCTAGCGGCCCCTGAAGATGCTGGCAGGTGACAGCCAGGCTGTCCCTATCCCCTTCCCATGGTCCCTTCTGCTAGCTGCAGCCAGTGACTCAAAATTCACCTGGCTAGCCTTCCCTGCCTGACCCCTGCCTGCACCTGGCCAGCTGGTGGCGGCCCTGATCAGTAAGTGGGGCAGAGTGGACTGGAGGGGCTTCGGGGGGAGCCAATGGGCAGGGACAGATCTCTGAGCCGGTGGAAAACACAGGAGGCCCCTTCTGGGGTGCTGGCCAGGGCAGGTCAGTGCTGGAAGCGGGCGGTGACATTTTAGTTATGTGGCCGGGGCCCACCTGCTCTAGTCTGAGCTGCCATGACAGCTGCTGTGCTAGATCTGTCCCCTGCTCTGCCCCGCAGGGCCAGCAGCACCTGACCTCCTTGGGTTTGGGGTAGAAGAATGACTTCTATCAGCAGCTGTGCCCAGGAGCACTCCACACCCAGCCTGGTTGTACCTACTGCTCCTGGGCGCACACCTTCCCCAATGGTGACACAGAGGACACTGGCTCAGCACCCTCATCTGCCTGTGGGGCACCCCCTTTGTCACTTACTGGGGACTGGCTCTGAAGCCAGCCCTGTTTCTTTCAAGGGAATCATTCTGGAGTTCCTGAACAGCAGCCCCCGGGGAATGCTCTGGGACACAGAGCTGGGCAGAGCAGACCTCTCAGGGTGCCAAGAGGTCAGAAGTCCAGCAACCAGGGGCCTGCGATCGTGAGTGTGCCTGTGCCTCTCAGCAGCCCAGCCTGGACAGGGTCACCGCACAGGTGCTGGCACTGGGGGCAGGCAGGTGGTCCGGAGGCTTTTAGGCGGCACGAAGAGCTACTGGTCCAAGACTGGAGGGGGCGAGAGGAGGGAAGGGGTGCGGGGCGCTGCTGGGGCATTTGGCAGCCTGGCGAGAGGGCAGGTCTGGGGAGGTGGCGCAGGGCTGCGGGGCATGTGCAGGGTGAGATGGGAGGTGTGGGTCCTCCCGCCTCTGCCCCCTCCTCCCAACCTTCCTCTGCAGCTGGCAGTCCAGGCCCCAAAACAATGCGGAGAATCTCCGGCCAGGGTTGTGGTATGGATGGATTCTATTTATAAGCAACGAGAGCGGAACAATGCAGCAACTGCAGCCTCCGTGGGCTGAGGCTGACCTCCCCACCTCCCACGGGACTTGGAAAGCCTCAAAGCCACGCCCTGGAGGACACCCAACGGAAGGGCAGATCGGACAGCTGAGGGCACAGAGCCAGCTGCCCCAGCAGGATGTGATAGAAGGCCAAAGGGTGGAGAGTATGGAGATGTGGCTCAGTGCAAAGGCCCTGTGTTCAACCTAACAAAAACAAAACAAAGTCAAATGCAAAGCCAGGGGCTGCAGAGCAGCGTGAGGAGCTGCACCGGGCAGGTCTGTTGGGACTCAGGTCCATGGCCGGCTCATGTCCCTGGGTTCCGGGATGGGTGATGGTGATAGTGACGGAGGCTCAGCAGTATTCTGGCACACACGGGCAGGTGCTCCTGGGGACATGGGGGAGGAGGGGTCCAATGATCCCAGGGAGGCAACTCGGGGCTTAAAAGAACACAGGCACAGCATAGCTGGCTCCACAAGCAACTCTGCCACTAGTGTCCTTGTGTGATGTGAGCAGCTGCCTTTTTTTTTTTTTTTTTTTTTTGAGTCTGGGGCCTTCACACTGAGCTGCATCCCCAGCCCATTTTTTTCTTTTCTTTTCTTTTTTTTTTTTTGAGACAGGTTCTCGTTCTGTAGCCCAGGCTGGTTGTGAACTCACTCTGGAGTGGCCTTGAATTCATGGCAGTCTTCCTGCCTCAGCCTCCCCAGTGCTGGGATTTCATGTGTGCACCACCATGCCCAGCTTTATGTGGTACTGGGGAATCGAACTCAGGGCCTTGAGCTTGCTAGGCGAGTGCTTTAACTGCTGTGCCATTCCTCCAGAACCCCTTCCCCATTTTTGATTCTGATTTTAAGACAGGGTCTTTACCCAGGCAGGACTTGAATTCGTGATCCCTCCTACCTAAGCTCCCCACAGTGCTGAGATTACAGGCCCCTGGCCAAGTTGCTTCCTCTCTCGGCCTCAGTTTCTCATCTGGAATCTGTGTGTCCTAGCGTACAGCCTGTAGGGTTAAATGTAATCAGTCAGGACGGGGCTCAAGACAGGTGGCCCCACACGCCCCAGGCACTGAATAGATTGTAACGTGCGTTATAATCAAGTGGTGTGTGTTAGAAATGCAACCAGCGGGAGTATGTGGTAGTACGGAGAAGGAGCCACATTCCAGGGTTGTTCCAGGACTCTAACCACGAAGGTTGTGGGATAAAAATACTGACTTGCCAAGCATGTTTACATACGGAAGGCTCACACATATTCCCTAAGAAAAACATGTGCAAAACTGTCCTACCCATTCTCTCCCTAAACTTATTAGATCACAGACACATCCCTGCTGTGGCAGAACACGGACTTCCCACAGAAAACCCTCTGGATGGACAGTGACAAGGGACAAGAGGGGAACAGGAGTGTGTGTGGGGTGACTCCAGTGCTCCCCAAGACACTGCAGGCCTCCAAAGAGGAAAGGCAGGTGAGACACCCTCAACCTGAGCTGCAGTGTTTGCTAAGCAGCCGCTGAGCCTGCTGGGGGCACTGGCACTGGGCTGTCATCCCAGCGCTCTGTGGGAGGAGGCAGGAGGACTCCAAATTCAAGTTCAAGCTCAGCCTGGGCAGCTGAGTGACAATGACTCAAAATCAAAAATTAAAAAACGGGGTGGGGACAGAACTGGGGGGCTCCATCCCCACGACCGGAGATACAAAACCAGAAGCACAACAAAGCCGCCGCCGGGTCTGCAGTGAGATACAGCGAGCACAGGGCCTATGACAGGAGGAAAGGACTGAAGGGACTGGCGGGGCGCTGGAGGAGATGGAAGTAGGTGACCGCGGCTGCCAGGCAGGGCAAGAGCAAGGGGTGCAAGGGCTCGCCGGGTCAACAGCGGGGGCTCCGGGGGTCGGGAGCACGGGGGACTTCGCCACGTGTGCTCTCGGAGAGTTTTATGAGCAGGTTCCCAGAGAACAGGTTAAATTCAAACTCAAGCCCCATCAGTTCCAGAAAGACCCTATGCACAGTGACCACGGAGCGAGGCGCTGTCCTCCACACTCCTCCGTGGGAAGCAGGGACTTAGGCTCACTGCTGTTAAAGGTTCTCAAAATGTGATCCAGGGGGCTGCAGGAAGAGCACAGAGCTTGGAGCTCTCGCCTAGCAAGCGCAAGGCCCCGAGTTCGCTTCCCCAGCACCACATAAATGGGCACACCTGTAATCCCAGCAATCGGAAGGCTAAGGCAGGAAGACTGCTGTGAGTTCTAGGCCATCCTGGGCTACAGAGACAATATCTCAAAAGCAAAATACCCCCCAAAACCAAAAAGACCCATGAAGATGTCCTCATTTATCTTAGTTATTGGACTTGCGACTTCTGGCTCCTCCCCAAAGTCAAAACGACCATGAAATCAACCCAGGACATGGGAGCAGCTACAGGACCACAACTGAAGGCACGAAAGACATGGGAGAGGACCCGAAGCGACGGCCAAGGCGGGTGGAGCCCGGGACACGCACCTGACCACAAGGCGAGGTGCCGCGGGAACTGACGGCAATTTGGCTTTTACTGTAATAAAATTGTATTTACTCATTCATTAGAATCAATAGAATGGCTATTCAGAAACAAAACACATGATAAAAGCTCCCTTCATCAGGGAGGGGAGCCCATGTTGGTTGCCTCTGTTTAGTTATTTTTTGAGACAGGCTCTTGCTCCACAGTCCAGGCTGCTCCTGAACCCACCATATAGCCCAGGCTGGACTCAAACTCACTGCAATCCTCCTGCCTCAGCCTCCCAAAGTGCTAGGATTACAGGCGTGTGCCACCAGGCCTGGCTTATGTGGTGCTGGGGAATCAAACTCAGGACCTTGGCTTGCTAGGCAAGTGCTCTCTAACTGTTGTGCTGTTCTTCCAGCCCTAAAACAAAACAAAACGAAAATTTTAAAAATAAATTCAGCATTTCTCCTTGTGTTGGTTACTTATTAGCAGCTGTGAGAGAATACCTGTCACCCACAACTGGAGGAAAGGGTTCTTTAGTTCACAGTTTCAGAAGGTCTCGCACAGTCCATTCATGGCGGCTGGCACCAGTGGAAGCAACTAGCAGAGGTTGGAGAGTGGCACAGGGCATTGGCACTGCAGACAGAGCCAATCAAGGCAGGAACCTGGCCTATCCTGCAGACTCAGGGAGCCACAGCATTCCTGGGAAGAAACTGTAACAATGTTTCTTCTTCCTTCCTCTACTCAGTTCAAGCTGGCAGTTGGGCCCCCCACACCCAAAGTGGGTGCCCCTCTCTCCCTTCCTCCCTGGCCCACAAGTCAGTAATACAGACGTGAAAGCTCAACCCTGGGTGCCCCAATCCCAACAAGTTGGCACAGTCCTTCCAGGTCAAACCCAAAGTACTCTTTGCTTTCACCCAGGCGCCACCTCAAACATCACATAGTTCCAGTTATCCACCGCGTACAAACACACTATGCTTCGGGGATGCTGCAGAACCAACCATGCCAGGCCTACTCTGTGATAAACCTCATACCCGGGCCCACCTCACCAGGTCAAACACCACCTGCTGTACATACTCCAGGTCTTGTCTTACCCTGGAGCGCGGGTCCCTCTGCAGGATCCACACTTCCCAAAATGCTGCACAACAGACCTAGAAACGTCTCTAGGGCTGCCAGAGACAGAGAGCCAAGACGAACACAGGCCCAGTCCACGAGGAAGGGCAGCAGGACACATGGGCCAACTGCTGGCCAGTCCCACTGACTTATGTCAAGGGAACTTGGGCTACTGCTCAGAGGAGCTGGCTGATGGGTGCCACTGTGCAGTAGGCTCTGCTTGCCACCCCAGGGCTGGCTGGGCCCTCTACGCTTGCTGCCATCTGTGCCCTGATCCTGGATGTGCAACACTGACATCTGGAACACCTGAGCAGAACACATCCCACCACAGGGAGGCTTCCTGTCCTCTTGTCCTTCCTGCCTTTCCTGTCTCAGGGTCTGGGCTCTGGGCCCCTCCCAAGCTCCACCCACTTCCCCAAGGAGCCGTCTCAGACCCACATCCTGGTGGGGTGGGCCTCAGGGAACTCAGGATGCTAAGCTGGACCATCTCCTGCCACCTGCCTGCCGCTAGGACTGATGCCACAAGACTGGTCAGCAGCACATCCTGATGGCCCAGCCGGATGGCAGGTGGTGGGTGCTATCTGCTGAGCACAGCTGACAGGGCCTATGGAGAGATGTCACATGCCACCTCCACAGAGGATTAGTGCAGAGAATTTGAGGTCAAGCGCTTACACTGAACCAGCTTCTATATTAAAGTGGAGGGAAGAGAGACAGGCTTGGGTGGGCACTGTGGGGCAGGCCCACTGCCCAGGGCCAAGACAGAGCTCTTGTCATACCTGGCACTCCCCACCAAGCACAGAGTCTCTGTGTCTCAAGATGGCCACCGAGTGCACGTGTGTGGCTGCCAGGGCCTGGGGACTGACCCCTTGCTTCACAGCTTGGGGGGTTCACGGAAGGAAGGAAGGGTGAGAGGCTCCAAAAAGGGGCACATGATGTTTCAGAGTTCCCAGACCTCCACAAGCAGCAGAGCCCTTCATTAACGGAAACTGCAGACAATTACCCCTTTTCTCACACATGGGAGCAGAACGTGGGACAATTCCTCACAACTCCTTAACCATGGGCCACTGAACCCCCGCAGTGCAGTGCTGTGAAATTCCTCTCCAGAGTTGCCACAAGCCATTGGTCACAGTGTCAGCACCGCCTTCTGTCACCCAAAGGGACGTGTGTGACTCTCTACTTTCCAGGTCCCCAGGCTAGGTGAGCCACCGCAGGATGAAGATCTCAAACAGGATGTGGCTCAGGGTCCTCACTGTGGGATACTCTCCCGCCACAAGCCAACTGAAACACGTCGGCACACTGGCTGTCCAGCACCAACTGATACGGTCCAACTTTTATTAAAATAGTAAAAAAGTGCGGCTTCCCAAAGTTCAAACCTCCAAGTCCAAACCTCTTGGGAGTTATTCCCTGCCTATGACCCAAGCAGATGCTGCCACTGCAGGGCCTGGGGATACAGGGTCTCCTGCCCAGTGCCCTTGCATTCGGCAGCGCTCAGGACCACACAGGCCCACAGAGACAAGACACAGCCAGGCTCGGTGGGGCCATCCTGGGCAGGGACCCACCCTCCACCATGGCAGAGAGCAGGACTCCTGGGCCATACAGCCAGCACTGTGGCCACCCGCCTTGCTAGTGCTGTCTGGTCATCGCAGGGCCTTTGCTCCCTGGGCCACCCAGGTATCTCCTGCACTGTGGCCACCCGCCTTGCCAGTGCTGTCTGGTCACCGCAGGGCCTTTGCTCCCTGGGCCACCCAGGTATCTCCTGCACTGGGGTTTTGGCTGTCTGGCTGGGTATGGCAAACAAGATCTCCCCCACACTGCCCCATCCTCTCTGGGACAGGAGACGAACCAGGGACCCAACAACCGGGGGCACACTGGGAGGGGAAGGGGTGGCTAGGCTTAGAAGGGAAGAGCGCATGTAGCGGGCTGTGCTTGGCCACTGTCACGCTCGTCAGCTCGCCACACCTGACGAGTGGGGCAGCTGCACTGCTGAGAGCTTTCGGCCCCCAGCCGACGCCTGGAAGTCAGCTGGGGGTTTGGACACCTGTGGCTCAAGGACGTGGCCCCCTGCCTCCTGCCTCCTCGCCTGTGGGCTGAGCTAGACTGAGGCAGGGCAGCAGAGGGAAGCCCGCCACGGTGTCCTGAATTCACAGATCCAGAGTCACTGACGGTGGAAACAGAGCACTTTAATAGCAGAGGAGAGAAGTGGCACGAGGCAGAAGCCAAGCGGAGGGCACCCCGGGCAGACAGCATACCCGGGCACCTCTGTGCTTTGGTCTCTGTGGTTTCTTCCAGGGGGCCTGCACCAGTGAGAAAGGCCGCCTGACCGCTGGCTCCCGTGTCCCCTGGGGAGGAGGCACTACGCACACAGCCAGTGCCAGGAACGGAACGGGGTGCAGCTGCCACCCACTTAGCTCCTCCAGCCACCAAAGCCCTGGACAGACCTGCAGGGAGACAGCAGGCTGCTCAGCTGCTGCTGGGAAGGCTCCCGTGCTGATGCGACCCGGGGCCCAGGTGGGGGAACGGCCCGCAGAGGCCTGGGTGAGGGTCTCTGTGAGGCTGGAGGGACCTGCCAGGTGGCCCCTGGGAAGGCTCCATCTCGCCTAGTCCACAGCCCTCGGGACATAAGCTGGGCCCTTCCTGCTGTGCCCTGTCACAGCAGCAAGTATGTAACCCAGCCCTCGCCAAAGCCCTCCCACTTGCAGGACACGGGTACAGTGGGATCAGGGCATCTGAGTATAGTGGGAATGGCCGTTGGGAGGGTCTCGGAGGCTGGCCCTTCAATGTACGCACTGTGCATTGAGGCGACGCAAGGCTCAGGTGGGAGGTGAGTACTTACGAGTGCGATGAGCCGAAGCTGAAAGCTGAAACAGAGGAACTGGTAAGACCACAGCATCCCAAGTGCAGGCCAGAGGTGGCCTCGCTGCCAGTCCTTCCCAGGATCGGCCCCCAGCAGGGGCCCGGGCTCTCCCTGCTAAGCCCCCTCATGGGCAGGTGGGCTCCTGCTGCTCCATGAGTCACCCTGGGGTACTTTGGGCCTCTCCCTGCTCTCCTGCCCTGGCTGCAGGCCGAGCCGGGAATCCCTCCTAGTGCGTGCTGCACCACACTGGGAAAACCTGGCTACTCTTCCTCTGTCCATCCACTTGGTACCTGTTCTTTTGAGGGCCAAGGCCCCACTGCTGTACAGGCTCTGGGTGCCACCCAGCCCGATGGCTGCTCTGTCAGTGCTCGTAAAAATCATATCGATGCTCAAGTTTCTGCTTCTAAGCCTGCTGTAAGGACCAAGTGCAATACACAGGTCCTACTGTCTGAGAAAGCAGGATGCTTTCCTAGCACAGGACACCTGGAGGCTCCACATCAGAGGCACGTGTGCACACGTGCACGGGGTTGTGCAGCTCTGGGAGATGAGGTCAGGGCCTACAGGCGGAGCTACACTCCAGGCCATTGTTGATTTTTGATTTCAAGGCAAGGTCCGCCTAAGTTGCCTAGGTTAGGATTGAACTTGTGATCCTTCTGCCTCAGCCTCCCAGTGTGCTGGGCTTATAGGCCTGTATCAGGAGCCCCAGCTTATATCCTAATTTTGAGTCTGCTGTTTTGGCTCTTACAGTCAAGGCCTGGCAAGACCAACACTATCTGGACTTCTCTAATCTAATTATGACCTAAGAAAAACATTTTACTTCAGCTTTAAACATACTAAACTGAGGATGCTCAAGCAATCTGGGTGAGACACTGGTCACTCACTGATCACAGGCTGATCTGGCTGGCTGGGTGCGTGTCCCCTTCCTCCCCGACAGGGGAGGACCATGCTGCCGTCCCAGGCCACGAGGAGCTGTGCTGCCATGAACACGCAGGTTCAGTGCGCACTTCTTAGGGGAATAAGGAGGAGGTGAAATGAAGACTGTGGTGGCCTACCTCCTGTGCTTGATCCAAAACCAGAGAACCCGCTGCTCTGGGTCCCAAAGCCCGAGCTCTGCTGGGACAGGGATCCAAAGGTCGGTGCGTTCTGACTAGCGAGGGTGCCGAAGGATGTGGTGTTGCTACTGCTCCCGAACCTGGGTTTGAGAGAGAAGGGGACTGTGGTTGGCATGGCCTTTCTTCACTCTGGCCGGGAGGCTCATTCCACTGTCAGAGTCTGGGGTGCAGGACACGCATGACTCGAAGTGACAAGCTGGTTCACACCAGCAGCCTCTCAGACAGTGGCCCACCATCCACAGTTCAGCTCTCTCCCAGCTTTGGAAGGCAACAAGTTGTACCAGGAAACCCGACCTGGCCTGTGGCTAAGTTCTGTCTCCCACCTGGAACCTGCAGGTCTCCTGGAGACTAACCGGCGCAGTGTGTCCGGCATTCTGCTCCGGGCACCCTCACTCCAGCCAGCCACCTGCGCAGTCCCTAGGACGAGCAACCTTGCCCCTATGCCTTCAGCTCCTGCATGGATCGGGATTCTTTCTCTCTCCTCTTCTTTAAAAATAAGAGACAGACTTACTATCTTGCCCATGTGGTCTCAAATTCCTGGGCATAAGGGATCCTTCTGCTTCAGCCTCTATACTGCTGGGACTCTAGGCACATGTCAGCCACTATGCCTGTGATTTTATTTACTTTTAATAATGAGGCAAAGGGTCTTTTGCACACAAAGACTGTCATTCCATCCACCTTTCCTTCCTAGGGAGAAGCTGTTGCCAAACTATCTCACTCAGAACTGGGCATTTCATGACATCAATAAATGTGCTCCAGTGCCCAGATGGCCACTCTTCTTGGCCCTGCACCTTGGCCTGGGGCCATCCTGACTCCTCTCCAGAAGGGCCCAGCTGCCAGGGACAGCTCCTGGGTCTGGAGGAGCCCAGGTGGAATGTGAACTTGTGCCCGGGAGATGAGGACCGGGTAAGCACCCACTCCAAAGAAAGGGAATCTGAGATGCACCTCACTCCTGTCATTTACCAACGAGGGAGTCCCCAAACATGACCAGGGACCCCTAGGCACTCCTGGCTGGGTGGGCAGCACACTGTAAGCCCTGGGCTGGCCAGTTGGGGCTGTGTGGTCAGCACCTGGGCAGACACTACTCTACTCGAGACACCAGCGGGTCTCCACTGCTCCCTGTCATGAGACCAGTATGGGTGAGGCCCACCTGGATCCCCTTCAGGTATCAACATCTTCTATAAACAAGAGACGTTAGGGCTGGAGAAGCAGCACAGTGGTTACAGACCTTACCCAGCAAGTACAAAGGCCTTTAGTGTGATTCCCCAGCACCACATAAGCTGGGTGTGCTGGGGCATGCCTGTAATCCCAGTACTAGGGAGGCTGAGGCAGGAGGATTACCATGAGTTTGAGGCTGGTCTGGCTCCATAGCAAGTTTAGGAGCAACCTAGACTATAGAGTGAGACCCTATCTCCAAAACAAAACAAAACAAAACAAAACAAAACAAAACAAACCCAACCCAACCAACTAACAACCAGCTAGACAACTTTGGTGCTATCCCCATATACTTTGTTGGGACTCGGGCGTGGCAAAGGCTGTGTTTCCTTGGCACTGACCTGAGAGTGTGGGGCCCTGAAAGGTGACCTCTCGCCTACTGGTGAGAAGGTGTGAGTGGAGGGCAGCTGGGGCCTTGACTGAGTTGTCCCCTGGCCTGCGGGGCAGACAGCCCACCTAGGCTAGGGGTGCAGGAAGGGGTGAGGAACAGCTTGTGCAAGAAGACTGGGTCCCACACAAGCTGGTCTCCAGGGAAACAATGTGGAGCGGTGTGTGGAACGTCCTAACCAGTGCACTCAGGGACACGAACGGGCAGGAGGCAGCCGAGGAGGGTCTCCTCTGCAGGCTGTGCTCCAGGGCCCACAGCCTGCCAATGAAACCACGCTGATCCACAGGGCCCGCGGCACAGAGCCTCATCTGAGAGCAGAGGACTCCATAGCTTTCTGCCTCCAGCCTTGCGCAGTGCAAAGCTGGGGAGTGGCGAGGCCTTCATTCGGTGTGGGGACCTGGGCTCTGGGCTCTGCTGGCACAGTCCCCGCTGTCCCGCCTCAGGGGCTTACCCGAATCCTCCTGCGCTGGCAGCCGCTGTGCCCTCTCCGAACACTTTGCCTCCCGTCGAGCCCAGAGGGCTTGTAAAGGCTGGGGCTGAACCGAATGCTGGCACCCCTCCAAACCCAGGGGATCCCCCAAAAGTAGGAGGGCTGCCAAACACTGGAGCAGCACCGAAGCCACCTGAGCAAAACAGAGGCAAACAGACAGAAACAGGGAGGGAGGAAGGAGACAGAAGAGGACAGTGAGCAGTGAGAAATCAGGAGGAAAAAAGAGGGACAGAGGAGACGGTTAGCAGGGCAGGCACCGATGGGGCAGGGAGCACCCCCCCCCCCCCCAACCCAGCCACCTCCCTCCACGGGCGGCAGGAGGGGACGTGGCTCACCGGGAGAGGTCCCCATCCCCTCTCCAGAGCCAATCACTCCTAGAAACCACAGGCTGGGACTCGGGTCTCTCCCTGCACAGCTCGGAACTCCTCACTGGAAAGGCACCCACCAGAGCTCGCCCAGAGGCCACAGGGTGACCCAGGCCGGGTTCCCGGCTTCAGTGGAACCTAGGTGATTAAACTACAGGCCCAACACCTGTCTCCAGGAGAGCGAGACCTGGGTCATGGCAGGGCCACAGCGATGTGCATGCCGGCGCCCAGCCTGGCTCTTTCAATTTATGGCCCGAAGGCTGCGCACCCCTCACCAGTGCCCTGTTCCCTCAGTACGGAGGCTCGGATCTGAGCACTCTCTGCAGCCTGGACTGCTCCACACCGAGCCTCCCCTTAGGAATCTAATAAAACAGTAAGTCAGCTGTGAGTGTGGCTGAGGGTCTGGGCACCTTCAGCACCTGCTACCATGGCTGCTCCACAGGCCTGGGGTCGTGGGGGGGTGGGGGGTGCACCGGCAGGTAACCTTGAAGGAGGGTCAGGTTGTGCACCAGGCAGCCTGCGTGCTGTGGTGGAGAGGCCCAGGACATGGACAGGGTATGGCTTCCTCTGAGCTACTCCTTTGGTTTTTGGCAGCCCCAAACACCCAAGCTGCCCTCAGGGGTTCAGAAGAGACTCTCAGTGTGGGAGTGCTGAGCTTATGGGGCGGTAGGACACGGGGACTGCATTCGACAGGCCCTCCCTCCAGAGTGCGGGGGGGTGCCCGAGATGAGTGCCGGCCGTGGGCTACCTGCTCAAGGGGTAATGGGACCTGGTGACCATGAGGATATGACCACCTCAAAGGCAGAGATGGTCCCCTCTCCAGAAAGTGACTCTTCTCTTAGAGGGACGACCTGGTTTCTTACTGTAAACATACTCACAACACAAGCTCCGGATGCCTGAATCAGGAGATGGCATACTGGGCACAAGAGGCCCACACGTGAGCCCCTGCTTAACTCGTCCATGAGTCTCCTGCAAGCTCACTTTGCGTTCCTGGCGGGCACACAACTGCTACTTTTGCTAAAACCCTTGCTTGGGTTGACATTCTGTATTTTAAAACCCTGAGTGAAATTCTAAGCCATGATAGTGAAGACCGGCGGTTTACAAATAACAGGCTGGAAAACAAAGCGCTCAAAAACCCCTGAGATTGAATTATTCAAGACTGGTCACAGCTCCAGTTACCCCACCTTCCTAGACACGCGCACTTTATCTAGGCTCGTGTGCTCAGCATTGTTCAGGCTTCTTGGTGGAAGGCAGGTGAAAAATGAGAAGTTGCAATGACACAAAAAGTACGTGCGACAGGAGGCCGACTGCACGTGCACACACAGAAGATGCCCCGACAGCGACACTGCAGGGGATGGTCTCCTTGCTCTTGGAGCTGCAAGACTCACCCCAACATGAAGAAGGGCGTGCTTTCACTAGATAGTACATTTTTATCATTTCTCTTCTCCAGGACAAACAGGAATGTACCAGTAATCAATGCTATCACTTCTGAATTCTGCATGGCATTCTCTGCCCAGGCGCAGAACCAGCTATCTCCCACCTCCCAGGAAGCTGGGCCCTCAATCCACAGGGGAGGAGCCCAAGGTCACAGAGCATGCCTCCTGTCTAATTTCAGTTCATACTTGACTTTTTCATTAAAGCAGCAGAGCTGGGTCTGGACCCAGTCTGGGTGGCGCACAGCCTCTCTCTTCTCCCCAGGGCCCTTGCTCCAACCCATGGAGCAGAGGCGAGCCCCGTCCATGCTGGCCTGGCTTTCCCGCCTTCTGGTCTCTCCTCCGGAGTCTCCAGCAGCATATCTTTCTTTCTTTCTTTCCTTCTCTCTCTCTCTCCCTCTCTCCCTCTCTCCCTCTCTCTCTCTCTCTCTCTCTCTTTTTTTTTTTTTGAGACAGGGCCTCTCGGTCCAGGCTGGTCCTGAACTCACTATGGAGCCCAGGCTGGCCTTGGACTCACTGCAGTCCTCCTGTCTCAGCCTCCCAAGTGCTGGGATTACAGGCGTGCACCAGCATGCCCAGCTTATGTGGTGCTGGGGAACTGAACTCGGGTACTTAGCGCTTGGTTTAGCGCTTACTCAAGCGCTTTAACCGCTGAGCCATTCCTCCAGCCCCAGCAGCGTATTTTTCAAGGCAATATCACCAGAGGGACAATGAATACCTTTGGGACTTCTCAAACATCGGTCCAAAACACCAGAAGGGATGATCCTGCCCACTGGGTATGAGTGAGTGTCTGTCAGACTCTGACCACTGAGGGCGGGATGGAGGCCATGGACTTGCACCTGCCAGATGCAGCCCTGCCTCCTGCCCAGCCTCTGCTGCTCCTTGTCCAGGGCAATGGCCTCTGCCCTGTGCAGTGTCTGCCACGAGACAGTGCTCCAGAGACACAGGCCCGAGGCAACTCACACTCATGTCTCAGTGGCTACTTTTCCATGCCAATGTCTGAGGTGGTCTGTCAAGAGTTCTCCATCCTGGGGAGATCTAGGTGATTTCACCTAATAGAAAAATCATCAAATAGCAAAAGTGTCCTGAAAGGTAGGAAAGCCTATGTTTCTTTAAGGATTAGATTCTCAAATCCACTGGGGCATGACACCAGGACATGGAGCCACATGAAAAACAATGGAAAAGGCAAAGAAAACATTATCAAGTTCTTAAGAAAATAAATAAAAGGGTTTGATGGCTAAGGAGTTAAAATCTCTCAGTCAAATGTTCCTACTGAGCTGGGCCTGGTGGTGGAGGCCTGTTATCCTAGCACTCTGAAAGGCTGAGGTTGAGGAGGATCCCAAGTTCACGTCCAGCCTATGCAACTCAGTGAGATCCCGTCTCAAAATCAAAATAAAGACGGGCTGGGATGTGCTCAAAGTGAAGGCCCTGGACTAGCTTGATTCTTGGTACCACAGAAAGAAAAAGTTCATACTTGACTTTTTCATTAAGGCTACAAGCTCTGTGGACCTTCTGTCTTTAAACCACGTCCTGTGCGTGTGCACGCAGGAAGGGAAAGCCACAGTGCCCACTTCTTATAGCTACTTTACACTCTAGGCAATTTTCATAACTTGATAAACTATAGTTTGTTATAAAAGTTGCTCTTAAATTGTATAACTAGGTGACAAGTGGTATAAATAATTTTGTAAGAGGCTTAAAGCGTTTACACGTGGAGGCACGCGTAAGATGCATACACCTGCTGCTGTGCTGCTTCCTTTTCCCTCTTATTTTTGTCCTGTGGTCATTTCCTGTGCAGAGAGTGGAGCAAGCAGCTGTGTAGCTGTAGAATTTTTTGAGAGAACAAGATGTTTATATATTAATGACAATTTTTTGGAAACTAAAAAGAGCCTAAAATAAATAAATAAATAAATTCTAGGAGCAGAGAAGTGAGAGCAAGCTGCAGAGGCTCAGGTTTGAGGCAGGCCTCACATGCGTGTGGAAACTGCAGCAAGCTGCTCCTCAGAACCCTTCCTCTAAGGGTGGCGTCCACCCACGAGGGCCGAGTGTCTGCCCACTCACCCAGGAAGAGGTAAGCTGTATTCTCGGTTAGCCCTACCACCTGCCCCTTCAAAACAACTGTATCACACAACTCCCCATCGATAGGGTGCCAGTGCCAACTCCCAAGACAAGGTGCACAGGCCACAGGGAAGTGTGTGTTCTTGCATCTAAGCACAGGCTGCTATTTAGGGTGCTTCTCTTTCTTTTCTTTTTTTTTGAAATAGGATCTCACTCTAGCTCAGGCTGGTCCTGAACTCACTATGTAGCCCAGACTGGCCTTGAAGACCCGACAATCCTCCTGCCTCAGCCTCCTGAGTGCCAGGATTATAGGTGTGTACCAACAAGCCCAGCTATTGCGTGGTGCTGGGAGACTGAGCACCCAGGGCCTCACGCTTCCCAGGCAGGGGCATTAATCACTGAGTTCCATCTCTGACCCTTCTTTAGCGCATTTCATTTGAATCCATGATTTGAAAATGGCACACAGTTTACAGAAGTGTACTTAAAAGAGCCGGTGCGGAGGTGCTGGCCTGCAATCTCAGTGGTCTGCGAGGCTAATGCATGAGGCTTGTAGTCTGAGCCCTGCCTCGGCAAGTAAGGAGGGACCCTGACTAAAAAGGAAACATTTTAAAAGACTAAGGAAGTACGTAGTGAAGGCCCTGGGTTTAATCTTCCGCACCATAAAAAAGTTATAAAAGGAACAGTTTGGGAAGAGGGTAAAGTGATACAGACACCAGAAACTAGGCCGTGGCCATGGCTCAGCCCGCGAGGCTCAGGGTGTGCAGCATCTTCTGGTCTCCTGTCCCCTAGGCTGTTGGCTCTGCAACTGTGACACAGTCATCATGTTTTCTTCCCTAAAAAGACCCTACGTTCTCTGAAGGGCTACGTTACCGCATCCTGTCCTTTCTGGTGTGCTGCAGGAACCGTGGGGAAGTGTGAGAGGCGTGGCAGATGCTGAACCCACACTGGACAGCAAAGCGCCCTCTCCACACAGGGCCGCCGCCCCGAGAGACAACTGCCAGGGAGCTGTGCCCGGACCTTGCAGGAAAGCGCATGCAGACACCCCGAGCAGTCGGCACGGGTACCTGTTTTGTTGGGGGCAGAAAAGCCAAAGCCCTGGGACGCCACGCTTCCTCCTCCGGAGCTGAAGGTGCCAGCAGGCTTCTGCTCTCCAAAGGACGAGCTTGCAAATCCTCCAAATGTCTTGGCCCCACTGTTCCCGAACAGGCTAGACGTGTCTGCAGGGGTGAAGAACACATGTAAGGGCTGTGGCCAAAGAGAAATGTCCTTCCTTCCTTCCCAGCAGAGAAGGGCGGGACCTCAGCTGGGAGTGTGGGGGGACCGCACGACAAGGCAGGTGGGGCTGCAGCCCAGCAGGACCCTTTGATGTGACAGTAAGTCGGCACTCTGACACCCATGCTCAGGATTTCCTGGCATGGTGTCACAGGCACAGAGAGGCGGTAGCAGCGGCCACACTGAAGGGTCCTGCTGGACGACTCCAAGAGGTCTCAGGCCCCTGCACAAAGGGGCCACAGCTCGGCTTCCCGGAGCAGCCCGCACTACTGCCTGCTGCAGGATCGATGCCACGGGAAGTAGTGGGAGCAAACCCAAGGCAGGCCCAGCGGCTCCCAGCCGCCCTCCCGGCCAGTGTGTGTGGGGCGAAGCACTGCCCGACCTTGTGCTGACAGGAGCAGGGATGCTCTGTGGGACCACGCGGAGGCCAGTGAGGCTGCTGTCTCACTTCCTCCTTTTAAGAGGCTCAGTGACCTTTGCTCTTGTAAGAGCCCCTTGACCTTCTGAGATGCTGGTCTTGAGGCTCATGGCCTCCCTCAACTCTGCACTGAGTCCGCTCCAGGAATCAAAGGAAAGAGAAACCAACAAACACAAGGTAGGGACGGAAGTCTGTTGCTTGTTGTAAGAAACCAAACCTGACAAGACAATGAGCAAACAGCCACAGTCACGTCTGCAGAAGCAGCCACCAACACCGCACAACAGCACAGTGGTACTGCTTCCCTATGCGGAAGCCATCCTGCAGCCATGCTGAGTGCCACGGGAAACGGAGTGTGTCCCAAGCTCCAGGACCAATGTCTGTGGGTGTCCAGCCTTTCCCAGCCATCAGGTGCTTGCAGGGAAGGTGGAGGAGGAGAGGGGAGGGGTGCGTTGTGGTCCCTTTCAGAGTCCAGCTGCTGGAACCTGCCTGTTTCTGGATCTCTCAGCCCTTCTGCTGTCATCTCATCCAATGGGAGACTGAGCCTGGTCTGCATGGCCTTCTGGGCACATCCACCTCAGGTCAAGAGTGTCCACCACACATTCCCAGGCTCACCAGGGCACCACCATGGCTCTGGAAACCCAGCTCACGACATGGGTCCCTGTGGAAGGCACTGGCAGCTGCAGAGACTGTGAACTGTGGAGTCTCCCTGCCACTCACACCTTGTGTTTCCTGACCCTAAGAGGAGTGCCCTGGATGCCTCAGTCCTGGGCAGCACAGGGGGGCCTTCAGGGAAGAGCAAACTCCTCTTACTCGGTATTTCAAGAACCTAAGGCCGTGGTTTTTTGGCTTTACTCTGCTGGCAAAATAAAATACCAAAGAATGGGCTGGGGCCATAGCTCTGAGGTTGAAGTACTTGCCTAGCAAGCACAGGCCCTGAGTTCAATTCCTCAGCATCAGATAAACGGGGTGTGGTGGTGCATGCCTGTAATCCCAGCACTCAGGAGGCTGATGCAGGAGGATTGCTGTGAGTTGAGCCCAGCCTGGGCTACATAACGAGCTCAGGACCAGCCTGAACTACAGAGCAAGACCCTGTTTCAAAAAAAAAAAAAAAAAAAAAAAAGCCAAAGACAGCCTCTCCTTTTGGGGAAATGGGCAACCACAAGAAAGAAGAAATGAAATTATTTCACTGGGATGATGATGCCAGGAGACTCCACCTCCTGACAGAGCCCACTGGAGCATGTGGGATTCGTGGTCTCTAAGAATTCTTCTTTAAGTGCCATTAGTTGGTCTGAGACACATCTGTCCGCCCACACTCAACCGCACCACTGTGTACAGCAGCCAAGGAATGCCAACCATCTCAGTGCCCGCTGGCTGAGGAATGGGCAAGGCAAATGTCCACACACACCCCGTGGCACTATTCAGACACAAAAGGTGCCATCCTGGCGAGACACTGTGTGTGGACGTGGACATCACTGTGCAAAGCAGCACAGAAAGGCGAGTACTGCGTGGTGACAGCCACTTGCAGAACCTAAGATCGCTGATGTCACTGATGTAACAGGAGTTGAGAGTGGAATGGTGGTTTCCAAGGAGAGGAGGAAGGGAGTGAGAAGGAAGGTTGACAACAGACATGAGTCAGGGTTAGGGAGGAGCTCTGCGGGTTACTGCAAAGGAGGACTACAGACAAACATACTATTCATTTATTTAAAGGAAGCTAGAAGAAAGGATTTTGTTTATTTTCAAAACTAAAAAATGACATCTGGGAGACAGGGCCACCCTGATGTGACTGTTACACAATAAATGAGTCACCTCCCTATTTCTGGGACAAAATTCCTGACAGAGGCTAAGGAGTGCTCTTTCCTCATGTGGTAGAGGTTTCAGCCCACAGAGGGCCGGCTCCAAGGCAGGAACAGCACAGGGGAGGGCCTGGGGTAAGAAGGCTGCTATCTCACAGCGGCCAGGAAGCAGGGACGCAGGAAGCCAGAGAGGGAAGCCAGAGACAGAGTCCCTGAAGTCATACCCCCAAGATCCGCCTACACAATGGCTTTCATGACCTGGCATCTCTCTATAGTCCATCCAGATGATGATGAAGATGAACCACCACCACCAACATATGCTTGTACCTAAACAAAACATGGCACCCCATAGATACATACAATTTTTATGGAACTGGCCCTCAAAAAAAAGAACCCTTTGTCTTTAAGGATCTTGTAGATATTACAGAGAAACGAGAATGAGGTTTGCAGTTGGACCTGGCTTAGATTACCTCATAGCTGTGTGACTTTGTGGAAGGACTTCACCTTCCTATGTCCCAGCTCCTGACACCTGACTCAGGGACAGCGATCATGACTGCGTGGCTGCTGGGTAGGTGCGATGATGTCATGAAAGCACAGCACAGCTCCTGGTGGACACGAGGAGGCCTCGGCGTCTGCACTGCCCTTTCCTGTTCCCTCCACCCCTCCCCCACAGCTCAGCCACATGCAATACAACACATGGAGCAGCTCAGCACTGCAAAGCGGGTCATCTCCACTCTGCAAAGACCCCAAGGATGACCACACTCTGGTGTCACTGCTGTCACTGCAGTGCCCAAGGCACCACCCGGGGGAACACCCCGTTGCCCTCAGGGCTCTGCTTCTCATTTCCACATGTGACATTGCATTTCTTGGGCCTCTCCTGATGGCTCTAAGATGAGCACGTAGCGTCACTAATGTGGGAAATGAGCAAGCATCCTGCTGGTGGGATGGCAGGTCACAGGGGGACAGGACAGGCTTCTTCTTTTGTGAATGAGGCAGCCAAAAAGAAGTTGATGCTGGGCTTACAGGGCCTCTGATGGCTTACATGCTGGGGTGACAAGCCCAGGAAAGGTGGCATCTGCTCTGGGCTTCCAGCCAGCTGGCACAGGACGCCTTTTAATCTGCAAACCCACTAGCACGACCCACCATCAGGGGTCAAGCCAATCTAAGTCAAGTTGTACACAATACAAATTTAATGTGATGAAAACTGTCACCAAGGCTGGGTTCTATGTCTTTTGCGGGTCCAAAGTCACTCGACACTGTGTGCACTTAGCAGAGGACGCCACAGCAGGATGCCACCCTAAAGGGCACCTGTAGGACCCCAGAGATGGCCAGCAGTTTGCTGCCTCCTCCCTTGACACAATGTCTTTCAGGTCTGGATGTGATGCCAGACAGACCCTCACAACGAGCCTGGGCAACAGGTGCCCTGGGAGCAGCTTGCAGGGTGTGAATGTGGGACAATTCCAGGGCCAAGTCTGGGAGGTGCTGGAGGACACAGAACATGCCCACCCAAGCTGTGGTGTGCTTGGCAAGTCTTTTGGGGGGTCATGGTTCTCATGACCTCTGGGCTAAAGAGGGCAGCTTCAAGATCAGGCAATATGCAGCACAGCTGTCACTGAGAGCTGCTGGTCACGTGATCTGTGCTTCGATACCTCTCTGTGAGGGCATGTGCTTCACAGGGCACTGTCAGATGGTGCCCAGGCAGTGGAGGCCAGGGCTCAGGAAAGGTATCCCAAGTTCTGGCAACGCCATCCAGTAAGTACGCAACTTGTGTGGCCTGTGCTCCTCATGGTACTGATATCCTTATTAATCGGGGAAATGGGCATGGCCACACCCAACACGCTGTGGAGGAAGCGCTGGCCTTCTCCATTCAGTAACTGGCACACAGTGGGTAACTAATAAAGGTGACTTCCCTCCTGTCTGAGGCTGTATGAAGGCGATGGGATTTCTTGACAGGGAGCCTCTGGCCACCCAGCTGAGTCTTAGGTCTACCCCTGTAAGAGGGAAGGGTTTAGGTGGCAGCTGGGAGCCCTATACCCACGGGGTGGGGGAGGGGGCAGGCAGGTGTGAGGACAGCATGTGACAGCTGCCCAAGGCAGGAGTACAGGACCAGGGAAGTGACTCGGGTCAGAAGGTGCACTGGGCTGTATCCCTGAGTGGGTAAGAAGTGGCCAGAAGGTTTTGAGTAGGGACAAGGACAAAATAAAAGCAGTCTAGAAGTATCAAACTTGGGATGTCCTCATCCCTGGAGAAAGCCAAGGCTAGAGGGGACAGTGCAGATATTGATGTCATGACCCAGGTGTGGGTGGGTACTGGGAGAAGGAAGAGTTGGAGCGGTGGGAAGGACCTGGGGACCTGGGTGGAGACCATATGGCCAACAAGGGCCATGGAGCTCACAGAACCCCATGCTGGCGAGTCACTCCAGGTGTCCCTGGTAACTGCAGAGAGCTGCAGGCACCGCAGGAGGAAAGGACAGGGCAGAGCCACCTCTGGCTTTCCCCACGCCTCCCCCTCCACTGTTCCTGCCTCTTCTCCTGCACTTGGCTCCAGGGTTAAAGATGCTCCTACCCCTTCCACTATCAAGCCCGACATTTAACTTTTAAAAAGTGAGATAGATCTTTCCTCTGCCCTTTCAAATTCACTTAAACCTCCCTAAGCATAAGTGCAAATTCCTGATTTACAATTACCAGTCAACATTTAGGAGACAGAGATCAGCGAGCGTCTGGCGTAGGAACAGGTAAGCGGGGCCATGCCTGGTGGCAGGAGGGTAATCCCAGCCACTCTGGGAGGCTGAGGCAGAAGAACTGCAAGTTTGAGGCCAGCCTGGAAACTCAGGGAGGCCCTGTCTGTCTCAAAATTAAAAGGGGTTGGGGAAACGGCTCTGTGGCAGACCATAAGCCTACCCAGCAGGTACAAGGCCTGGGTGCATCCTGAATGTTGCAAGCCACAACAGACAAGATGGACAAGCATTTACTTTATACCAGATTTAAAGTATCAGAGATAGTGATGTGCCAGTAAGAACTTAGCAACAGTCTGGGGACAGGAGACGTCTTAGAGGGTAGTGTTTTACACTGTCCAGGAGCCAACGGCCCACTCTGGCTGGTTCCAGGGCCCCAACATGTCCACATAAACACAGACTTGGAGAGAGAGTCTCCTGGGCCAGGTGTGCCAGCCCTGCTGACCGGGGAGAGAAGGCCACGTTGCCAGTGGGGAGCCACGAGACACAGCAACAAGAGGAAAGGGACGTAAAGCACATATGCCATTGAAAACAGCGGCTAGTGACACCCCTCCCGGATGGTAACCCCCACCAGGGCTGACCCTAGCGAACTACCAAGAGCCTCCTGCATGCCAGGTACCATCTGATCAGCCAAGGTCAGGACCTGCCACTTTCTGGCTCTGACTCAAAAGATCGTGCTGTCAAGGTACATGCTATGTGGGGATCGCCCTGTGTGGCAGCTGCAGAAACCAGCCATGGACTTCCAGAACCTTGTTTCAGCATTAACCTACTTTTATTTTCTTTTTCCTTAGCCAGAGTCTTCTGTAAATTCGCCCTTGAGGTCTACTAGACTTGATTTCTAAGATCCCTTCCTCCTGGGCTGTCAAATCCCTGTCGGCCGACTTAAGGCTGAGAAACAAAATGTCTGCTTAAGTAACATCACAAGTTAAGACATGCGTTTTTCCAACGTGCAATCCTTCCTTAGATAAGACTGGAGTGGACATCAAAGTATCTAGTTCTTTATTTATAAATCCAGAAGAGTGAAGGAGGATAGGAAGTTCTGCTTTTAACTCCACGGCCTTTATATTTTGGCAGTCTGTCAGGCCTAGAGCTCGTTAGCTCACGATGCAGTAGCACTTCATCCAGCGCCATGAACAGACAGGAGTATTTACAGCAGCACAACTTCTAGCAGCTGGATAAAGAACATGTGGTCTGTTTACACAATGGAGTACTACTATTCCAGAAAGAAAGATGAAAGCTGAGTCATTTGTAGATTAACGGGTACACCTTGGATATCACGCTAAGCAAATGAATGAGACAGAAGGTTAGGTCTCTCTAATATGAAAGAACCAAACTATAAAATTAAGGGAGAGATGGTAGAAAGGAGGAAGACAGACTTCGGGAAGAGGGAAGGGGATGGGGGGGGGGGGCTGGGAACAGAGAAGGGAAGTAAAAATGATCAAGATGCGATATGTAAATACATCCATTTCTCAAAGTGACTCTCATTATTACACATTGCAAATATATTCTAATAAAATAATAAAAGAGAGCTGGAGGAATGGCACAGTGGTTAAAGTGCCTGTCTTGCAAGCCGAAGGCCCTAAGTCCAATCTCCCAGCACCACATAAAGTCAGGCATGGTGACGCACACCTGTAATCCCAGCACGCAGGAGGCTGAGGCAGGTGAATTGCCCTGAGTCCAAGGCCAGCCTAGGCTATACAGTGAGTTTAGGACCAGCCTGGGCTACATGTGAGCGGGATCCTGTCTCAAAAGTGAAAACAAGAATAAAATAATAAAAGAGAAAAAAACCCACAATGGACAGATGAGCAACTGGCATTAAGCAAGAGAAGCCGCAAAAGCGGATGGGTGCCCGACCGTGGCCTCTGTCCACAGCAAGGGTGCATTTCTTTTTGCAAGTGTATATTTTAAAAAATGCATATTTTAGGAATTTAGAAAGATTTCACTCCAACTATGAATAGACAAAGAATTTAAAAGACTAGTTGGAGACAACAGTGATCAAAGACACAAAGCAAATAAAATGTGAATGGACAGCTGCTGAACATGACCGTGAAGTCTAGGAGCTGCTACTGAGAACAGCCTGCATGCCCCCTGGCCCCTGCCTTGCTTACTGGCTCACATGGGCCTCCGTCACTGTGTGTGATAGCTCATTCAAACTCAGAAAACAAGACAGAGCAGATCACACTGCTTTGGAGGAGATGCTCTCAGCAGGCCTTCCGGACCTATTCCTTTTGCTAAGTGTCCCCGGGGCTCTGAGGACACATGACGACAGTGGCATTAGGGAGCCGAGACGGCAGGAGGAACCCTTCTCAACTTACTTGGGGTAGCTGCAGATCCGAAGGCCCCGCCGGCCGAGCTGAACGGGTTTTTGTTAGCTGCATCCTGGCTGGGTTTCCCTCCAAGGCCACTGAAGAAACCTCCCCCGCTTCCGGTGTTTCCAGACCCGAACACACTGCCACCAGAAGTGGAGGCCTGCTAAGACACAAAGGGGCAGGAAGCACAAGAGGTCAGCGTGAGACTGCAGGTGGGTCCGTCCGTGGGCAGGAGGGGGTTGTGGCTGGCACCCCAGGAAAAGGCAAGGGTACACTGATTACAGTCCTGCAAGGGATGCGCCATCCACCCCAGGAGAAGTGGGGCTCCAGAGAGGGACTTCCTACAGACCCGCAGCTCCCAAGCTAAGGGGTTAGGTGGGAGTGGGAACTCTCCACATGTATGTGCCCCGCTGCTGGCAGTGCCTGACCAGTGGCAGGGCCAGGGAAACCAAGCCCACGAGAAAGCTGCCAAACACAGTGAGTTTGAAAACATTTTGTGGCCACTGTGAGCATCACTTATTCAGATTCTCGGGTATCCGGTTGAGCTCGTCAGCCACTGACGACGTGCGCTCCTGCACGTCACAGTGACTGTTCAGGTCTGAGCGGGCAGCGGACATCAGCTCCACCGCTTAAGTGATGACCACGGCTGAATTCTGTCCAAGTGCGCAGACCTGCCCAGAGGCTGCTGCGCACTGGGGCTGTGCTGACTCAGCGCAGCAGGCACCAGACACCTGAGTTCTGCAAGGACACCAGCTGCTAGGTCTGAAGGGCCCCCTGGGAAGGCGGCCACCTCCTTGGAGGACAATGTGAAAAGAGACAGGCTTTGGGAATGAGCAGCCGGGTACCTGCACAACAGGGAGGCAAGAAACCATGTCCCCCCCGCCACACGCACACACACCAAGAGTGAACTAAGTGGCAATGATTGAGCTAAGAGACAGAGCCCCTTAGAACTTCGGCTGATCTACACCACATGCTCAGAAAGGGTGCTATTCAGTACTGGGACAAAGCAATGCTCGAGTGCCTTCTATGGGCTGGGCACCTCCCTAAGTAACCCCCTAGCAGGCCATTTGGAACGTCTCCGCCCCCGGGCCTGCCCTCCTCTCCACCGTGCCTTGGAGGCGCAGCCTCTCTGTCTCTCAGTGCTGGGGATTGAGCCTTTCACACTGAGCTGCAATCCCAGCCTACTTGTATTTTTGATCTGGAGACAGGATCTCACCAAGTTGCTTGGGCTGATCCTGAACTTGTGACCTTCCTCCCTCAGCTCCCAGGGTGCTGTTATCCCAGGGCTGTGCCACTGGGCCCGGCTGCTTACAAACTCTAAAAGCTTCTCTGTGATAATCTCCCCTCACCCTCCCCTCATCCGGCATAAGCATCGTGCATCGTCTTTGGTGCCTTACACATGACAAACATTTTTTATTGTGAGGCAAAGCACTTGGCTGTCTCTACTTTCTAAACACTCACTACACCATTTAATGACAGGTAAGAGCTTTTAAAAATTGGGAATCCAATCACAAAAGCAGAAGACGTCATCCCCCGCAACCTGCCTATGAGAGGCAGAATCCATGACGGTGAAAGTATGCTCTGGGAGGCTCTAGACTGGGTGGCCGCTGAAGCCCGGGTACAGCTGCCAGTGGGCGGCTTACCGATGAGTCCAGATGGCTCAGCCTGATTTTCCAGGCACAGTTGGAAGGATGCTGGCCAGTTGTAGACAGAGTTAGGAGCACTAACTGGTGTACTTCACAAGAGCAAACGGCCTAGGACGATCTGGCTGTTACTGCATCCCCAACCCAAGGCTACCAGGAATCCTGGTCATTTTAATTAAGATAAATGAGTTTTTATAACTTAAAATTGCAGAAAATATCGAAAACGTAGAGAAGTTCACCATTATCCTGTCATATTTATTCTCCTGTTAAACTCTAATTATTATTATCTTGTTTTAGGTACTAAATTTAAACCTCAAATACAGACCAAGGCTCTGCTCTTTCAAGCATCTACATCTTTGCAACTATTCAGTACTTTCCTATGAATCCTGTGCACAATCAAGTCTTTGTAGGGTTGGAGGAACTGCACAGCGTCAAGGGCCCTTGCCCAACCAGTACAAGGTGGTCAGGCTGATTCCTCAGCACAACATAAGTAGGATGGTGCAGTACATGACTGCTCTCCCAGCACTAGAGAGGCTGAGGCAGGCTGATGCTATGAGTTTGAGGCCAACCTGGGCTACACAGTGAGTTCAAGATCAGCTGAGACTACAGAGCAAGTCCTTGTGTCAATAAAAAAGTAAAACCTTTGTCTCTGGTTACAGTATCATTCTAGATGACCTGTAGGCTGATTTTTAAACTTAATTGTGAGTTCCCTATCCCTTTTCTGGTTGTTTTGCAAATTTCATATGTACTTATATATAATATATATATATATATATATATATATATAATTGAGGGTGTGCACACTGGCCTCATAGCATAGTGGTGACTGGGCAACACTGTCTTTCCCAGGGGACAGCTCTCCCTGCTGTCTGTTGGCTGTGGCGAGGGGTAAGTACTCAGATGTCACTAAGGGCTGACGCGGGACATAGTCACAGACTGAAGGACACTGCGCCCAGCTGCAGTTACTTGGGACTGCCTATCTTGCAAACGCTGAGCCTGGAGCTGGTGGCAGCGGGGCCCGTGTCACCTCTGCATTCAGCAGATCCAGCAAGGCCAGCGCTGGCCTGGAGGTTTTCTCTGCATCTCCAACCTGCCTTCCCTTCCCGACTGGCTGAGGGGAGGAGGGCGGCAGGGAGGTGGCAACACAGCATCAATTACTGTTAGGAACTTGCAAGTCTTTCAGATCTCAATCTATTTTTAGAATCAAGTTTTTTTTTTGGATATAATTCACATACTATACTACACTAACTTTAAGTGTAAAATTCAATGATTTTTGGTCAGTCTTCAAAATTACGGCAAAAACCCAGCATGGTAGGGCAGGCTGGTAATCTCAGCACTCTGGGAGGCTAAGGCAGGAGGAAGACTGCAACTCTGACCCCAAACTGGGCAAACTTAGTAAATCGGCAAAACCTTGCCTTAAAACCAAAGCAAAAAAACAGGTAGGAATGTAGCCCAGTGTATAAAGGCCCTGGGTTCAACTCCCACTAGCACAAAACGAAACCGAAGGGTAAAATACATGTAATCAATGCTCCACCTCCACCACTGGGAAGTACACAATTCAGTGGCATTAACCATATGGAACGCTGCTGTGCAACCATCCCCTCTGGCTATTTTCAAAACGTTTTCATTGCAACTGAAATTCTGCAGCCATTAAGCAGTAACTCCCCATTCCCTCCTCCTCCTGTTTCTGGTGAACTCTAATCTTTCCATCTCCACAAACTCACACATCATTGCAGGTTTGCAAAACTGGAGTCCCTCGTTGACCCTGTGCTTGGCCTCTCTCTCGCTGCTCCCAAGGCTCACGCACACACAACAGCGATCAGAATGTTCTCTCTACGGCCGGTGGCACCCACGGGCTGACACCCAGACTGCTTGCCAGTCTGTCTACGATAACACATACGCTCTTCCTGCTGCTTGGCTGTAATGCTACGCAATCTCCTGGGTACGCGCCTAGTTCTGGGTCACACAGCAGACGTGCTGCATTGAGGAAGCAATGCACAATATTCTGTACCAGGTACAATGAACCCACACTGTCCTCTGCACTGCACGAGGGCTCATTCCTTCATTATCCTCACCAACACTCATTTTTTTTTTGCTTCATTTCTTAAAATCACACCTGTCTTAGTGGATGTGAAAGGGTAGTATTTTATTGTGGTTTCAGCTTCCTTCTCCTAGTTTCTTGTTTTTATTATCAGTACTATAATTTTTGTGGTACAGGGGACTGAACCTGGGGATTCTGCACTGAGCGACATCCCCAGCCCCCTGCCCTTTTGAGACAGGGCTTCACTCTATAGTCCAGGTTAGTCTTGAACTCACTATGTAGCCCAAATTGGCCTCAAACACATGACAATCCTCCTGTCTCAGCCTCCCTAGTGCTGGCATTACAGGTGTGTGCCATCCCATCCAGTTATATGTGGTGCTGGGGAATTGAACTCAGGGCCTTGCACTTGTTAGGCATGTGCTCGAACAACTGTATTATTTTCTTCCAGCCCCCTAGGGACACCCCCTTTTTTTAAACTTTGAGACAGGGTCTTGATCAAACTTAGGATCTTCCTGCCTCAGCCACCCAGAGCACTGGAATTACAGATAAATGTCATCATGCCCAGCTGTTACTGACCACCGCTCACACCCTGGCTGCCAAAAGTTTCTTCTCATTCCACTGGCCCCCATTCCACTGGGCCAAAGGGGCCTTTCCTCCTGAGCCTGCTGTAGCACTGTGCCCATCCAAGTGGGCGCTGTTCACTAGATATTAGCTCAGCAGCCAGGCTTTCTGCCGTTCACCCATCACCCATCATAGCAGACGGTTTGTCCAAAGATGATCCCAGCAATAACTCTCATCTGAGGTGCTCTTCTGGAGCAGGAAGCAGCACCCCCTTCTCCTTCCTCAAATGTGGAAGGTCTCCATGGGTGCCATAGTGAAGGGGACAAGCTTGTCACGACATCCTGTGACTCCAAGGGGCAGGTCAAAAGGTCACACAACTTAGGCTTGGCTCTCTTACTCGCGATGACCCTCTATGAAATGTTGCCACTGTGCTATGGAGGCCCAGCACAAAGCACCCCACACAGTTGTTCAGCCAAGTTGACCACTGACGCCCATACGAGCCCTGTGGCTATCATGGCTCATCTTCCAGATGGCACGGCAGCTACTAGGGGTAAGGACAAGCCGTCCCCGCTCTGCCCTGGTGAATTTATGACCTCC
Organism: Ctenodactylus gundi; assembly: GCA_004027205.1. Taxonomy (NCBI): domain Eukaryota; kingdom Metazoa; phylum Chordata; class Mammalia; order Rodentia; family Ctenodactylidae; genus Ctenodactylus; species Ctenodactylus gundi. Next base: position 294,238 of record PVKB01000758.1, on the reverse strand, counting down.
AGAATCCCTGACTCATGTCCTGTGGGCTAAGAGGCTTTGAGCTAGTCTGTTATAAAGCACTAGCCAATTTCAATACCCTTACAGTCTGTGTGGTTTTACACTATCTGGATTATTCTTGGTGTTATAACTAGAGTGAAGGTTATTCTTCATGGTGCTGAAGGCGGAGTCCAAGACCTCACATGCATCAGTCGGTTGCGCTACCACTGCACTGCACCCTGGGCCTAAGGTCTCACTGAGTTGACAGGGCTGGCCTCAGACACGCGGTCCCCTAGTCTTGGCTTCCGGAGTGCCTGGGCAGTGGGCATGTGCCATGGCGCCGGGCTGGAGTGAATAATTCTATCTTCCACCCCTAGTGGCACCTACCACTTGAAAACAATTCTCTTCTACCATGTCCGTCATGTGTCACTCAGTCCTAAGCACTGACACACACAGTGAATCTTAAAAAAAAATCCCTGTACAGATTTTCCAATACTGCTCTATGGTAGCACCTCTCCAACAGTGAATTCATCTTGTTTGGGTCACAGAAAACAAACAAACAAACAAAAAAAAATGCCTGGCCCCTCCAACTGCAACCTTCCTTTCTGTGAGGATGAAGGGGCGGGGGATCCCACTGATGGTCTCATGTGGTAACTCCTTCCCATCCAGTCAGCTTTCCAGCTTGCTTAGCGGTGTGATAGCATCACACCACGCGTGCTACCCGTGTTATGGTGACGGCTCATCTTCTCACCGGATGGGATCAAACACTAATACAAGCTCATCTGCTCATCTGAACGAGAGTAACACCTGGGCTCTTAACAATGCTGCCATGACACACGATCCTGGACATGTGCTCAAGGTTCTCTAAAGGACAGACTTATGGTGGCCCTGGTCTTCACCAGAAGATACCTAACTCTCAGGATCAGCACCAATTACGCCACCACTCACAGCAGGTGTCCTCAGCATGCTGGACTTGGAATCGCTGTGGTCTTCAAGGTATGTACTCTTTGCAGTTTTATGTTACATTACTAATGAATCTTTATGTTTATTCGTTCTATGTCTAGCCCCTATTTTTATCATGTCTCTGATTTCTTCAAAAAAATTTATTGTGCTAAAACACATACAACTTAAAACTTACCCACATATGCTATTTTAGGTGTGCAATTCAGCCCAACAACACACTGTTGTACAACTCTGTCTTCTCTGCATGGCCTTGCCTACTTTCTTCCTTTTTTTCCGAGGCAGGGTCTGGCTCTGTAGCCCAGGCTGGCCTTGGACTCAGGGCAATCCTCCTGCATCAGCCTCCCGAATGCTAGGATTACAGGTGTGCAGCACCATACCCAGCTTATGTAGTGCTGGGGAAGTGAACTTGGGTACTAAGCACTTGACTTAGCGCTTGCTAGGCAAGCACTTTAACCGCTGAGCCACTCCTCCAGCCTCTCCCCCGTCTTCCCCCTTCTATTAAGATCATATACGCTATGTGTAGGCAGCTCCGTGAGGTGCAACAGGATTGCAGCTGGGGAAAAGCTCCAGTGAATCAGCCATCCCCACAGCACAGGTTCCCCAAGGCTCTGGCGTACCTTGTTTCTGCTGCTCTGACTTCTCTGCCCAATTATTATTATTATTATGTTTTGGTGAGCGGGTCTTTCTCTGCAGCCCAGGCTGGTTCTAAACTTACTGTGTAGCCCAGGCTGGCCTTGGACTCACAGCAGTCCTTCTGTCTCAGCCTCCAGTGTTGGGATTACAGGTGTGCGCCACCACGTCCGGCTAACCGCTTCCCTACCCTTGTCTGGGCCTGCGCTCTGGGCAAACAGAGCAGGCACAGCACAGGCCCACAGCAAGTCCTCTAGGTGGCCTCTTTCACGTCATACTGTGTAGGGGGCCTCCCCTACTTTGTTCTTACAGCAATCCTCCTGACTCTGCCTTCCAAGTGCTGGGATTACAGGTGTGCCACCATGCCCGGCTATCCATTCCCTATCTTTGCCTGGGTCCGCACTCTGGGCAGACGCACAAAGCACAGCACAGACCGCGCGGGTCCCCTCAGTAGCCTCTCCCACCTTGCACTGAGGCAGGGCTCCCACTGTGCACCGGACAGAGCTGCACATCTCACCCCACTGCGGGTCGCTGTCCGCTATGCGGACGCAGCACCAGTTACTTCTCTATCTTCACCTCAGATTCGACAGCTTCCGCTTTTCAGCTGTTGTGAAGAACGCTGTGAACGCTCTGCCCGTGTCCTGTGGGGGCACAGGTGCTCACTTCTCTTGGTGACACACCCAATGCAGATCATGTGGGCAGCAAGGCCGGCATGTGTGCGCTTTTAGCTCTGACGCTGCTCCACGGCTTTCCAAGGACGACGTGTGAACTCCCATTCTCATCAGCGACGCGGCTGCCCAGGCGCTGTCCTTCCTCACCAGCGTTTGCTACTGTGGGTCCCTGTAACTGCACCTGTATTGCTGTAGGTGCAGGAGTCCTGGAGATGCTAAACACAATGACTCTAGTGGACACGTTGGCCAGTCTCCTGTTTCAAGCATATTTTCCTCTAAGAGAAGGAAGCCCGTAATTCTGGTCCAGTCACATGGTCCTCTGAAACCTTCCTTGAATTTTCTCCATATCTGTTTGTCCAAAAAATGTGGTCTTGACTTTCCTTTATCCAAGGCCACCTGAAGAGGACCTGGAAGCCCTGGCAGGCAACCCCATCCTCTGACTCTGGTGGACAACCAACCGGGGGCTCCTCAGGCAGCTGCCCTCACTCCTGGCTTCTGGGTGCCCTTGCCACAATGGTCTCAGAACCGATACCGATGTCCTCTAGGTGCTCTGTGTGACACCGGTGGGCCTTTGGAATCTATAGGTTACTTTTGGAAATTTTTCTATCTCATTTTTAACGATCTTATTACCCAAGCATCAGGGGGTGAGGGATGACACAGTAACGATTTTTACTACCGCTCCTTAGTAGCACCTTTTTAACAGTGAAATCGGCTCCATTTTGGATCTTTTTCTCTTCTGATAGTACCACAAATGTACTTTCTCTTCTCCTTCTAGATTTCTCTTAGAGGATTTCCATTTTCTTTTGTATTTCTATCCCTTCAAGGGTCAGTGAAGGACAGCTCAAGGACTAACTCTCGCTCCTCCCCCCAACCCCCATGCTTGTAAATAAAGGTTTACTGGCACATAACCATGCTCTTCAACTGAGCACAATGGCTGCTTTTGTGCTCTGAGGACATAGCTGAGTCTTGGTGACAGACGCTAAGTGGCCCTCAAAGCCCACGACACTCCTGGCTCTTGATCTTTTCAGCTGGGTCTAGACTTCTGCTGTTAAATCGATCTACCACATCTTAAAATTTAATTAGTACATTTTCCCCTAGAAGTTCTACCTAGTTCTTGTTCCAAACTGCTATAGAGCTTGCAATTTCTTTCTTTCTTTTTTTTTTTTTTGGAGACAGGACCTCGCTCTGTAGCCTAGGCTGGCCTTGGACTCAGGGCAATCCTGCCTCAGCCTCCCGAGTGCTGGGATTACAGGCATGCCCCACCATGCTTGGCTTGTGTGGTGCTGGGTAATCAAACTCAGGTACGTAGCGTTTGACTTCAACTGCTGAGCCATTCCTCCAGCCCTGTCTGGTATATTTTTTTAAAACATGTAAAGCAGTTTGCAGGCTGCACTGTTCTTGCAAATGTACTTGTGAAGTTCCCTGGCTCCTGCGTGCAGTGCCTTGCTTTCTTGTGTGGCTAGCTTAGCTGTGGGACACGGGTCTTTAAAGAGCCAGAAAGATGGAAGGCCTCAGAAAAGCCCCCTGCCCCATGGTGGCTGTGTGCTTCCCACCCAACATCTGCAGGTAGCACTTCGGGAGAACTGGCAGAGCCCTGGGAACCTGGAGCCCCAGTCCCTGTATGTGAGTCTCTTGTGGACCTCCTACTTCAGGCATATCTTAGTGATTTCTGTCCCTTTGCTCTTGGAGACATTAAATACAAAAATTCAAATATGCTTAGGTTAGAAGTGGCCCTCAACGCAGAAATGGCCTCTGTGTAACATTTTTCAAAGGTTCTACCCAAGTCTTTTAATTTGCCTTGAGATATCCTGCTGGTTTGCCAGTGCTCAGGGTTTTTGTGTCTCACCTAGAATTTTTGCTTTCTTTGGTAGAGAACATGGTTAAATGACCCAGGCTTACATGAGCAGAAACTAAAAACTAGAAGTTTCATTTCCCTCTTTCAGAGAGATCACTGGCAAGAGTGGAGACCACCCTCAAAGGAAACAGGAGATGAGAGAGAAACTTGGCTGTGCCTGCCACCTCACCTCCTGCTAGGACACTGGCAGCACCGCTGCCCCCAGCCCCTTTCTCCCAAGGAGCCCCCTGTAAGGCAGCAGTAAGCCCTTCTTCCCTGGGCCACTGGCACCTTCTGACAGCAGGCCCCACCTGTAGACACTGCAAGAATTCCGTGAGTAACAGGAATATGGCACTGAGGCCTCTGCCTGGCCACCAGTAACCACGGCTGCGTGGGGCAAGGGCCCAGCTGGCCAGAAGGCGCCAGAGCACAGGTAGCTTGGCACAGGCAGCACTGGGGTGTGCGTCTCTCTTCCTTTTGTTCTTTTCCATTTTTTCCCCCGGAAGAATCATTTAAAAATGTAAAGGTGAGTCTGAGCTCAAGAACTTGAAATAAAAACAAGGCCTGGGGTGGACTCAGCCTGTCAACCGCTGGCTGAAGGGAACAGCCAGAGGAATCAGGGGAGCTGCCAGAGGAGGCTCAGGATGCTGGTGCCCATCTGCACCGAGTGGGGCCACATTCCTCCTGGCAGCTGCGGTGCGGCTGGGCGTGGCTCTGCAGCATGATGATTAGATTACTGGGGAAAACCACAGAGAACCTGACAAGCATGGAGACACACACACACACACACACACACACACACACACACTCACTCACTCACTCACTCACTCACTCACCTGGCCAAAGACTGTCCCGCCGGTACTGGCTGCTTGACCAAACACTGAACTGGTATTACTAGATCCAAAGCCTGGAAAATAAACAAAACAAAAACTCAATATGGATGAGTCCTTTATAATATCAAAGTATTCTCTTTTTTATTTTTTTTAAATGGCATTTAGGTGTGTGATCTTATCCCACAGTCAATAAATTTATGAGTGCACCTGTTTTCCCATGGAGAAAACAGAGGAAATGCTGAGCACACACAGTTGCTCCTTGGTCTCCCTGTGGGTCACGCCATGCCCTCCCAGGGAACCTTCAAATCCCTTCCACACACAGGCAGTCCCTCCCAGAGGCTACACCTCCTGCAGGTGTGGCAGAGGTAGCCTTCCACACAGAACCAGTGCAAGAGGGCCCCTCAGGCTGCGAAGGCTGTGGGACTGGTATTATGAGGCATCTTCCTCAGGTTCTGAGTGCAAGACACAGGAGCATTAAAGCAGCTTCTCTCTACGAGGCCCTGGCCGACTCCCCCACTGACTCCCCACCTGTTCTCGGGACCAAGTTATCTCATTGCCAACACCCCTTAGGCAACATGGGCTTTTCATAAGGCATGAGGTGGGGCCTCACAGTGTGTCTTTTCACTATGGTGTCCTTTAGCAGGACCTTAATGTTCACTGAAAGGAAAACATTTCCTTCCTAACAAATTATAAGCCATTTCCAAAGAAATCATCATGGGGAGATGAATTAGCAGTTCCTTGTTATCCTGCTATCAAGAAGTCCCTGGTTTGTTCTCCCCTCCAGCACCTGCTATCTGACAGCCTATACTAGGGACCATCAGACTCAAACTTGGGCCTAAGATCTACTGGTACCTGTTAGAAGTAAAAGTCGCTGTTAAAATTGGATACAACTGTTCTTTTCTTTCAAAAATAGTGAAATTTTAAGTACGTTTAAATCTTAACACTGGAAACAGAAAAAAAACCAATTCCTCAAATATCAAGTATCTGCCATTACAGCAAAACTAAAAGCAGCAGTTCCGGCCGGCACAGGAGGGAGGTGTGGGGCTCCACCCTGCCAGTGTGACACTAGCCTCCTTGAGGCTTTCCTGCTCAGTGTGCAACGACTAGAGCGCCTTTCAGAGGCTGTGAACGGAGCTCAGAGGTTAAAGCGCTTGCCTAGTGTACTGAGGCCTTGGGTTCAATTCCCCAGCACCACATAAGAAGTCAGACAGGGTAGCAAATGCCAGTGATCCAGCATTCAGAAAGATGAGGCAGGAAGAATGCTATGAGTTCAAGGTCAGCTGGGCTACACAGTTAGTTCAGGACCAGTCTAGATTACAGAGTGAGACCTGTCTCAAAATGATAATGATAATAATAAAGTACCTTTCAAATTTAAAATACCCTATTTCTGAGTTGTTAAATTACTTGCTATGACCCTAACCTAAAGATGCTTGTTTTTCCCCTATGAATTTGGTACTCTGGTAGCCAGTGGAACAGAAAGCTGGCTGAAGTGAGAAACCAGACCAAGAGCGAGCCGTGGCCAAGCAGCCAGCAAGGCCACTGCACGTGCTCCAAGGCTGTCTGCTGCCCCGCGCTCTCACTCGAGGTGCTGCTGGGGGCAGAGCCTGGGGATTCACATCGGGCTACAGCCTTAGCCCACTTTATTGCCTTTAAGACAGGGTCTTGCTACCTCAAGAACTCAAAGGTTATCCTCCTGCCTGTGCCTCCTGGATTGCTGGGATTATAGGCATTTTACAGATTGTTTCTTTTCTTTTCCTTCCTTCCTTCTTGAGACAGGGTCTCACTCTGTAGCCCAGTCTGGCCTTGGACTCAGAGCAATCCTCCGGAGTGTTGGGATTACAGGCGTGGGGCACCACACCCAGCTTTGTGGTACTGGGGAATCGAACTTGGGTACTTGGCGCTTGATATAGTCCTTGCTAGGCAAGAGCTTTGGCTGCAGAGCCATTCCTCCAGCCCTCTTTTAATTACAAAAGTAATCTAGATTTGCTACAAATGGTTTAACTATCACACCGAGGAGAACAAAGAAAAGCTCTTTCCTAGATTCTTACCTGAAGCTTGAGAAAAGCTAAACCCTGAAGGCGCTGCTGTGGAGGTCGTAGCTGAGCTGCCACCAAACACAGAAGCCCCCTGCCCGAAGCCAGGGCTCTGACCGAAAGCCGGGGTGCTGCTCTGGCCAAAAAGGCCCCCTCCAGGGCTGGCAGAAGACTGTCCAAAGGAGAAGGAAGCGGAACTACTGGTGCTGGAGGGGACCCCGAAGACACTGCTGCTGGAGGACGTGGAGGTGGAGGCGGCGGGCTGGCCGAACGCAGGCACGGAGCTGAAGCCAGGCTGGGAGAAGGAGAAGCCGCTGGCAGGGCTGCTGGTTGTCTGCCCGAAGGCTGGGGTCTGCCCAAAGGCTGCCTGTCCAAAGACCCCGGGGGCCGAGGTGCTGAAAGCCGGGCTGCCGAACCCTGAGCTGCTGACCTGTGCTGCGGTGGTGGAGGTGCTGGCCGTGCTGCCCGTCTGCGACCCAAACAGGCTGGGTGTGGTGCTGACTGCAGCCTGCCCGAACACGGGGGTGGAGGACGGGGCAGTGGCTGTATTGCTGGTGAGCTGGCTGAACGCTGAGCTGGAGCTGGCAGCCGGTGGCGGCTGTGTGAAGACCGAGGAGTCCGAGGTGACTGTGCCAAACGCTGTCGTGTTTGTCGCGGGGCCTGGAGCACTGCTGGACACTGGGGTGGAGGTGGTGGGGGTGCTGGTGGTCTCCACAGCCACAGGGCCTGCACTTGGCAGCGGACTGGTTGCCACAGCAGTCTGCCCAGGCACCGCAAAGATGGCAGCAGGGGACACGGCCTCGGTCTTGATGTCAGAGCTGGCTGAGGGAATGGGAGTGACCTCTGTGGAAGGTGATGTGACACTGGTGCTAGGGGCTGTTGGGCTGGTGGTGCTGGCAGGCTGCACGAGGACGGGTTCCTTCCTAATAGGGTCAGCGGTTTGTGGAGGGGCCTGGGTGGGCAGCTGCGAAGTGGTAAGTGAGGCTGCGAACGCTGGGACCTCACTGTGGCCTGACTTTTCGGGCACTCCTGGGGATGTGGCCTCCTCTGCACTCTTGACCGAGGACATGGGCAGCGAGGGGGCAGAGGCTGAGCTTAGGAGGCCACCGAATGATAAGGCAGGAAGGGCAGTGGCAGCGGTGGTGGATGGGGGCACAGGGCTTGGTGCTGCGCTACTGGTCTGCGGGCTTCCAAAAGAAAAGCTGGTCTTGCTTCCACCTAGAGATCCCCCTCCAAAACTCATCACCCCCGAGGGGCTGGTGCTGGGGAGTGGAAGGCTGGCAAAAACACCCGCTGAGGAGCTGCTGGGGCTGGTGGTGGTGGGTGGTGCCCCAGAGGTGGTCCCAGGGGGCTCAGCAGGCTGTCCCTGCAGCGGAGGGCTGATGAAGCTGAAACCCGAGGCCGCGCTCGCTGCCTTGGCAGGCTGGGCACTGGGGAGGCTGGAGGAGGACGCCTTGCTAGGGGGCTTTGCCACGTCCTCCGTGGGGCCTACACGCAGCCCCGAGAAGCTGCCCAGAGTCTCTCCGGCCAAAGAATTGGGGAACAGCAGCTCTCCTAGCTTGGATGGTGGCGTCTCCAGCTTGCCAGAGGCAGTGGTGAGGGTGGCTCCAGAAGGTGCCCCAGGCCTGTTGGCAGAGGGAGCAGGCTCGCCCACAGGTGCTGCTGCAGTGCCAGAGGTGCTGGGGCTGGGCCCGGTTCCCGAGGGAGGGGCACTGTCAGGTGTAGGCTCATACGAGGGTTTGCTGCCTCCGCCAAACTGGAATGCTGCTTCAGGTTGGGTTGATTCTCTGCTGGGGAGTGCTGCCCCTGGCAAGAGAAAGAAATCAGGCCCCAGCACACTGCCATGGGCTACATCTCTCTGCCAAGGTGCCCCCATGGAGGCAAACATGGCCGGCTCCCCTCCTCGCTCCACCCAGCACAGTCTCCCAGGGAGCCCTCTACTAATGGCCCACAAAGTATGAGAAGACACCAGAATGAATTTTCAGATGCAAGTTACTCTTTGTGGGCACAAGTGTCAGCCCATGGATAACTGTTTTTTATGTACAATTATGAGTCACTAAGGCATGTACGAAGTAAGCTACTCAATCACTGGTTTGGTGCCATGCTGTATATGGCTTGGGACTGTGATTTGTTTAAAGTGCTTATACAGAACTATAACTGCATTTTATTCCTATTTGCATTTTCTTACTTGTTCATTTCTTCCCACTTTCCTCTACTCTGGGGCACTAAGAAGTCTCCACCACTGAGCTACATCCCCATCCCTTTTGCTTTTGGGACAGGGTCAGGCTGGCTTGGAATGTGAGATCCTCTTGCCTCAGCCTCCTGAGTACTGCGGCTAAAGGAGCGCACCATCACTCTCCAGGGTAAGGAGTATACTGGAGACAAAATCCAGGGCCCTTACACTCAGTTACATCCCTGGACCTTGTTTATATTTTTAATTTTTGAGACAAGGTCTCATTGCCTGAGTCTCCCGAAGTGTGTACTACCACTCAGGGTCTCCCTGTGTTTTTTTGGACAACGAGTCTGTTCCTTTTTAATATTTTGATGCCACTTAATTTAAGCAAGAACGGGGAGATGGCAAGCCACAATGGGGCTCTGCCACATTCAGGTGGACTGAGGCGAAAATCCCAAGCACTTCTGTTCCACAAAGAAAAGCACACAATCACCAATCTTTCAAGAGCCATGCTCAGGCCAGAGCTAGAAGGTCAGCTGTGCTTCGTCCCTGGTCTTCCTCTGGAATGTCAGGAGAGCCCGCTTCCCCTAGGAAACTCTTCCGTGTGGGTGGGCACAGAGAGAGCACTGTAAAGAGTATAGGGCCAGGCCAGCCTAGGCAGCACGGCAAGACAGTAAAATACAGGATCTTGTTCTGTAGTCCAAGTTGGTCCTACACTCACTGTGGATCCCAGGCTGGCTTCTAATTCATGGTAATCCTCCTGCCTCAGCCTCCCAAGTACTGGGATTATAGGTATGTTCCACCATGCCCCAGTTTATGTGGTACTGGGGAAATAAACCCGGGGTCTTTCATTTGCTGGGGCAAGCACTCTAACCACTGAGCTATGCCCCCAGCCCCAGGGTTACATAATTTAAAATAATTAAAAAAAAAAAAAAATTGGGCCCAGCCGTAGAGTCCTGTGGTCATAGCATAGCAATTTGGGAGGCTGAGGCAGGAAAATTCTGAGTTTGAGCCCAACCAGCACAGCTCAGTAAGAGCCTGGCTCAAACAAACAATTAAAAAAAATGGCTGGGAACATAACTCAGCGCAAAGGCCCCGTATCCTATCCCCAGTAAAAAAAAATATTGTGTGTGGCCACAGGAATGGAACCAAGGGCCTCATCTCACAGGCAGGGGCTCTGCCACCGAGCCGCATCCTGGCCCAGAGAGACATGTGGAATGAAAGGGTCCGATGCGCCACAATGTCACTTACAGCAGTGACATCCCAAGAACGGCGAGCACAGCCACAGACAAAATTATGAAACACTGCAAAACGATGTACTTAAGAGATGCTCAACCCTGGGAAATTCAAACATTACATTAAATTAAAAAAGGGAGAAGCTGAACTTGCCAGCAGGAAACAGAATAGTGGTTATTCCAGGAGTGGGGGAGAAATCACACGTCCTTCCAATCTTTATTCTGACTTTTTATATGTGTATGTTTTCCTCAACAGAGGCAAGGCTCGACTGCGATTTCTTTCCCTATAGAAGAAAACCCTAAAAACTCGGAGGCACAGAAGTAGGTTTGTCTTCCCACACATCTTCAAGTCTGTCTAGGCAAAGCGTGCAGTCAGGCGCGTGCGGCTGCAGCCCCAGCACTCTGGGTCTGAGGCAGGAGGAGCACAAGGCTGACCTGAGTCGGCGAGACCTTATCGCATCATAAAATGAAAAAATTTAAAAATAAAGGATGGGGATATAGGTCAGTGCAAAGGCCCTGGGTTCAAATGAATGATTAAAGAGACCGTGCCACAAACTGCTGATGAATCTGTAACAACTCACACGAACCACTGGGGTCTTCTAACATATTACTGAGTGAAAAAACAAGCTTGAGCTTTTCTTCTCACAGTATTGTGTCTGTCTCACCCTCGGGATATAGGATCATTCTATACACTGCTGAAATTCTAGTTATGGAGAAAAACATTTTTAATTCCCATGCCAGCATTCAAATGTTATAGCTCAAGCTTGATCTCCACAAGCAAGTCTTTTACTTGTTCTTAATTGTGGAAGTGGAGTCCCCACAAGTCCACAGGGGTTTCCTAGGCTGAGCCTCGTTCCTTCCTCTGCCGAGCTGGGGTGATCCTCAGGTGCTCGTGTACACTAGGCACTCTGCCACTAGCATAACCCCATCCCTCGAGCACACTGTTCATGTATGTCACAAACATCAAAGGCACCACGGCATCATAAGCAGCACTGAGGAGCAGTCACCACCTCAGAGCCAGGGGCGGAACTGTGCGGTTAGAGTGCCTGCCTGCCTTGGGTTCAATCTCCAACACCACATGCACCCGGCATGGTGGCGTAGGCCTACAATCCCACCATCTGGGAGGCTGGAAGCTGAGGCAGGAGGACTGCTGTACGTTCAAGGCCAGCAAGTGCTACAGAGTGAGTTCAGGACCAGCCTGGGCTACAGGGCCAGCCAGTCAGACAGCCAGATATGTTAACACATCTGTACAAACATAATCTGCATCCGTCCCCTCAGGGACAACACGGAACAGCACCTTGCAGCGCAGAGATAGTACCTTGCGTGGCGGTGAAACTAGAAGACGGTGTTGGTGTGATCATCCCAAAAATAAAACCAGTCCTGGCGAGCAGAGAAACAGAAGTTAAAAAGGAACAACCTGAATGCACAAAACTGTCCTTCTAGCATTTGGTGTTAGAATTCACTCATCCAATCTGCCCTCGATGACTCGATGTTCTAAAGATAAACAGGCACAGAGTCTCTGGCATCTAACAGGCAGAGGCAATCTGTGTTTGTGCGTGCGTGAGCGCGTGTGTGGTGAGAGGCGGCTGGGAAGGCCCTGGGTGGAGACCAGGCTTCCCGCACCAGAGGTTTGGGTGGAGACTTACGCCAAGAGCCACTCGCGGCTGCAGTGGAGACGCATGGGACTGTGCCGTAGGCAGAGGCTGAGGCGGGTGCCTTCCAGGGGAAGCGGGGAAGCAGGAAAGAGTGGGTCAGGGGTGCTCAGGGCCCAGCCCAAAGTCAAGGAGCAGGGCCACGGAGTCCTGTGCTACTGCGGGATTATGTGAGGAATGCGAGGGGAGCACTGTGCCGGTGCACATGTGGACAGAACTTTCTAGGTCCTCCTCTATCCTTCTCCCCCCCCCCCCCCCATTTTATTGCTATGTACAAGTGCAGAATTTAAGGTTTATAGTGGAGTTGAGCATTTTGTGCACATACTTTCCTTGTTCCTCCTCTATCTTGTCCTCTTTCCTGGACAGCCTCTATCCACTCTAAGAAAAGACAGCACAGCCACAGAAGGTCGTTCAAGGCTAAGCGTGGACCAGAATGTTCTAGGTAGGGAAAGCTGACACAGCAAATTTTAACTAAGTAGGGTTTTAAAAGATAAGGGACCAAGCAGAACCAATGCAAGAGGGAGTGGGGGAGGGGGGAAGATGCTCTAACTCACTGCTGCCTTCCCCAAGTGATGCCGAACATCTTACCATAGAAGAACGTAAGACATTCTCTTTCTTGTAAGGGCCTCAACCTTGGTGAGGAAATCTTACCGGAAGTCAGCCCCTTTCAGGGTCTCCAAACTTTACAATTTGTTTTTAAAATGGAAAGAGGAAGGCCTTGAGTTTGAGCAGCCAGTGCCACATAAGTAAGGTGTGGTGGTGCACTCCTGTAATTCCAACACTCCGGAGACTGTGGCAGGAGGACTACAGTGAGTTCTAGGCCAGCCTGGGCTACACTGTGAGTTCAGGGCCAGCTGAGACTACAGAGAGATATCCTGTCTCAATAAATAAAATAAAATAAAATGGAAAGAGGAGCACCATGTCTCAGAAGTCAAGGTAGATATTAGCATGTGCCAAGAAGGCAATAATTTTCGGCACTGACCCATTATTTTAAAATTTGTTCCAAATTACCTTTGGGAAGTATAAAAAAATAGTTCACAACAAAGAAAAAAAAGATATAATATGTATATCATTTTCCTCAAATTCTAATGCCCTTTTCCCCTCACAGGTGAGGCTGAAAGATATTCAAGAAACATTCACACCAGGCAACAGGGCCTGTGGCCAGAGGACTGCAGTGAGGCAAACACCAACACTGCTTCTCAGGGGCCTGTGGCACAGTCTCTCAATGGCAACACCCATGGGGAGTTCTGACCTCAGCCACTGAGCCGGTCCACCCACGTACAGGTGTGTGTGTGGGGGGTACCTCTAGCAGATCATAGCCTTGAAGCAGGGGGCCCTGCCACCCAGGAGGCCAAGAGGGCCACCTCACATGGAGGCTTAGGAGCAGCTTCTCTTTTATAAAAGAACTCAGCTTTAACCCATGGGCCAGCATTCACAGCATTTACTTTGAAAAAATAAACCAGAACTAGCTTGACCCCACATCTTTATAAAAACCTAAACTTCAAATGGTCATTGTATATGCAGTTAGCACAGTCAACTCAGCGCAGCAAAGCCCATGCGAGCATCACAGCTGGCCTTCAGGAGATGCCACAGCAAAGTAGGCTCGTGTGACGAACCAAGTAACAGAGATGATTTAACACCGAGGTCCACTAACCTAAAGAACGCAGGACAGAGCTCAAGAAAGAACAAAGAGACAAATACGTAACACCACGTGCGTAGATTCGAACCAAGGGCTCCAGCTCCACCCAGACACTCAGCTACCATCACCGCCAGCAGATGTACCAGCGCAGTGACAAGACCTGCAGGGCCGAGCCCCTTTAGCGCGCATAGGAAAACCACAGTCCGTTACTAACCCTGCCGGAGCGAAGGGGAACGGCTTGCTGAGCTGCCCAGCCGCAGGAGGAGCAGAGGTCACGGCTGGCTCTAGCTTGGCTGCCACTGGCCCTGAAATGGTGAGAAAAAATAGGGAAATTATAAAAAACAAATGTGAAGTACTGTTCTCGTCTGTGATTTCCTGCAGCACAGACAGGGTGGTGCAGTTTAGGAGCCCAGCTTCAGTTTTGGTACCACCTGTGTGTGCCTTGCGACTCGGGAGCCAAGGTGGTGGGTGGCCATCTAGCTCAGGCCTGGGGTCTCTGAACTTGCTCTCTGGCTCTGTGAGTGTCAATTTCTATACAAGCCAACCCAATGCTCACCACCCCAGAGACATGGCAACATCAGCCCAGCTGGCTCACAGTTCAAGTTCTAAAAAGTCTATTCCTCTAGCTTTTTGGTATGGGAAGGGGCTTACAATGGGAGCCTAAGAGATGCACATGCTCCTTCACATGCACGCTCGCAACACGTGTGCGACACACCCAAGGTGGCTGTGTAGGCAGCTGTGATGGGCACACACAGGAGGACAAAGCCCAGATCAGCAGGCTGGCGCACGGGCCACTGAGTGGTGACTCAGCTCACACCTGCTGCACATAGGTACTTCTCCTTACAGTTCTGTCTTTTCCATGGGCTTTTTTTTTTTTAATTTAACAAACACTAGTTTTGCTTTTTTAATTCCAAGGTGCCGTGTGGTCGCTAGAGCACACACAGGTGAGGAGAGGGGACTGCAAGCTGCACCTGCCCAGGCCCTTCCCACGCACTCTACTTACTAACAGCTGTGGTGGAAGATAGTCTTTGATCTATTTTAAAAGGGGAGTGGGGACAGAATAGAAAAATTGTTTTTTGCAAGCCAAAAATCAAAACAAGCCTAATGATACTAAGAAAAAAAAAATCCTTTTTCTTTAAATAAATACAGGGTGGGTATTAATAAACACACAAAATTGAAGCTGATGGATCCAACTAAGTGTGCACAGTGTATTCAAGGCAGTCTTGCTTATACCTGAAAAATGGGAAACAATTTCAACTATCTGCAATAACAAGGGAAGCCAGGTGTGGTGGTGTGTGCCCAATCCCAGCACTCCAGGAGGCCGAGACAGGAGGATTACACATTTGAGCCTGAGTGCCTCAGAAAGATCCCGTCTCATAATTAAACAATAAAAATAGAACTGGGTCTCACCAGGCCCATAATTCCACTCTAGGAGACTGATACAGGAGGACTGCAAGTTTGAGCCTAGCCTGGGTTTCTGGTTACTCAGCAAGTCCCTGTCTCAAAGTTAAAATGGGCTGGGGACGTCTACAGCTCAGTGTGAAGGTCCCGGGCTTGATCCCCAGTACCACAAACCAAAAAAGTAGAACAAAAACAAACGAAAAATGGGCTGGGGATGTAGTACTGAGGGAGTTCCATCCTCAGGACTACAAAAAATAAAAAGACAACAGCAACAACAAAAAAAGGAAACCAGAGAATGAAGTCCTAGACAGCCACTAGAAAGAGAAGGTGGAGCTGCACCTGACCCAGAAAACGTCCAGGACAGTCACTGAAATGGAGCAGGCTGCGGCAGACAGCCAGGGGGGAAGTTACACAATAGCGCCACTAGAGTACATATGTTTGTGTTTTAAAAACAATGAAGAAGTCTCCAAAGATAACACATAAAATCATTAAGGGTTATGGCCTCGGGGCAGCTCTCACCTTTCATGTTTCTACAACAGACGTTTATATGGGTTAATAGCTTTCTGGGGGGTGGGGAGTGATCCTACAGACTGAACCTACAGCCTCCTGTGCATGCAGGGCAAGCATTCTACCAATAAACTGTACTAGTCTTAATATTAGAAAAATAATGATAGCAATTCCATTATTAAATAATATTTAACAGAGACTACAGAAACTTTATTTATGTATTGAGATAGTCTCACTCTGTAGCCCAGGATGCTCCTGACCTCACTATGTGGCCCAGGCTGGCCTTGGACTCGCAGCAATACTCTTGTCTCAGTCTCCCGAGTGCCGGGATTACAGGCGCACACCACCACACCCAGCTTATGTGGTACTGGGGAGTCGAACTCAGGGCCTTGTGCTAACAGCTATGCCATTCCTCCAGCCCTCCCCTTGATTCTTAACTTCAAGAGTGACAGAGTTCTCTAGTGACATCCTTGAAAGAAGCTGGGGCAGAGAATCTCTAGCAAACTTCCTAAAATACTAGCTAGGAATATAAGGAAACTTTCTTAGCCTCAATATAAATGATTCCGAAGTCTTTGATGGCTTTGCTAATTTTTTTTCCTTTGCATATGAAGTTTTAGGCCCCAGCTGTCGAGAGCAATACCTTTCTCTCACATAAAGTGTATGTGATACTGACAGTAGCCCCATGTCTATGTGAATTCTAGAATACAGTTGTGGCTTCCACAATAATGGTTTCCTTCTGAGTGCTGAGAATATTCACTGAAGGAAAATGCCGTATCCAATCAGAAGACTAGATGACAGAGAAACGCAGGATGGCCGCATGACTGAGTACGAACAGAGGAAGGAGGCAGGATGGCTGTGTGGCCTCGTGGTAACTACGGGAAGTGACTGTGTGGCCTATTCTCTAATCCAACTTGCCTGAAGGGCCACATGAGAACTTCGGGAAAAATAAAACCCGGAGCCCAAGCGTGACAGCTGCGCAGGGCGCAGAGCGTGCAGGCGCAGAGGCGGGAGTGGCCCAGGCCAAGTGAGGGGCCAGAGAAGAGATGCCACGAGGAGACCTGGGGACGGTCCTGGGGAAGTGCACGGGCAAGATGCCTTGGGAAAGCCAGCCTGGCCAAACACTCTGTAAAATTAACTTAACTAAAAATGATCACGCTTGAGGGAGGGTTGGGTAAAGATGGGAAGCTACAACATCTAGCAATATTCACTTAATTCCATGATATCTGCTCTGCGATCTCACAGGGTAACAAATCAGTTTCACTTTCAGTTTCTCTGGCATTTGTACTGTTACTGTGAGCCAATGAATCTGCACTCCTTCCAGAGAGGAGAGAGTGTTCACTCCTCTCACACACTCCCCTATCCTGTGAGCATCCTACAAGCAGGGGATGCAATGCTGTTGCTCTTTAGGAAAAGAACTTGAAGGTTTTCTCTTATTGCTCTGATGTTCTTCTGACTCGACTCAATGTCTCAGGAGCTATGGAGGTCTCCCTAAGGCCTAGAAATTCCTCACTGGCAGAGGCCTTTCAAATGAGACCTCTGGGTGGGTTTCCTGTGTCCACTGCCGTGTGACCTAGGTCGATGAACTTTATAAGGTG
The DNA here is from genome assembly GCA_004027205.1 of Ctenodactylus gundi. Lineage (NCBI taxonomy): Eukaryota > Metazoa > Chordata > Mammalia > Rodentia > Ctenodactylidae > Ctenodactylus > Ctenodactylus gundi. The sequence continues at coordinate 277,096 of PVKB01000758.1, read as the reverse complement.
CCTCATGACCTTTACTTTCACTAACACAAAAATGCAAACTCACCTGAAGCTTTATCAGCAGGTGGCAATGAACTGGGTGCTGGCAGGGGCCCAGATGGTTTCAGGGAACTGATCAGAGACCCCTAGAATAGAACACAAGAAGAGCACTTATGGGAAAGCCCATGTAGTACCTGATGGACAAAAGAACATGTGCAATGTATGTGTAAAAATAGACATGAAGCAAGCATACATGCTTTCATTCAGTTTAACTACCAAAAGATGAAGAAAAAGAGGGAAGCAGGGGCTAGTGCAAGTGCACCACGTGTAGGATCACTATGGGCAACAGCAGCACATGAGTGCACGTGCCCGAGCTCAGGCCTGTCGGCCCACACCACCACCCTGCGCCTAGCACCGGACTCGGCCCCAGAGGCACCTGAACACCTGGAGAGGAACATGACTAAGTCAAGAGGAAATGGCTCCGGCTGTTCATGAAATGACAGGTTTACAAGCAGAGCTGAGCTTCCTGTCTCCAGCCAATGCCCTGCACTCACCTGTCCTGATTTACGTCTCACCGGTATCTTCCATGGGAAATGTGAAAGCTTCTGGGTGGGTGTCTTATGCTACGTGTACGAATGTCATTTGAAGTAGTGGGGAACTGAGGCCTAGGGCTCCACGAGAGAACCCATGACGGCAGGTCCTGTTGCTGGGTCCCAGGCTCAGCTAGCCCAACCAAAGCCACCCGTGTTAGGGCAGCTGCTGGGGGCAGAGGGAGCAGGACCCAAGGCCCACTGCAGAGTCAGCCTGACCTCTTTTTATGTGCACTCACTCTTACTATTTTCTTCTGCACTGCTTAACTGTAACCTATTTTTGTAGAAGACACTGCTTATCAGCCAAAAGCCTGAAGCTAGACAAAACATCACAAAAAGCACACAAGCTCTGAGAAACAGAGATTGCAGGAGACACCGAGACACCCAACCCCTCAAACCCTGACCTTGACCACAGTCAGGGAAAACCAATGGCCAGGGCAGGTCCCCAGCCTCAGGTCCAGCACCGGCTCTTCCAGTTACCGAGCACAAGCTTGCGTTAGTCACCTGCGCTTCATCCAAGGGGAATATCTAAACACCTGCTGCGAATGGAGGCTGTGCAGATTATCTGAGAAAGTAAACTACAGCCAAAATACCTCATCAAAACATTGGGTGGCAGGATTAGGGCTCAGGGTCCTTCACACAAGCCATGACGAGGCAGAGAGAGGCCAGGGCACCGCAGGCTGCTCTGGTTAGCCGGCAGTTGTGCACAGGGCTTTGCCACACCTACAGCTCAGTCCCTAGCTCTCTGCGCCTTGGCTCTCACATGGAGCTCCATCCCTCGCGCACCTTTTATTTCTGATTTTGAGACAGTCAAACTCGGCATAAAGTGGTGAAGTTGCCCAGGCTGGCCTTGAACTGTGATCCTCCAGCTCTAGCCTCCCAGAGTGCTGGGTGATAGGCCTGCACCAGTAGGCCCACTAATGGCTCACTGAAAACTTAAAACGATACACTCTTCAGTTACAAAGACAGACAATGCAAGAGAGCGGAAGGAGAAATCAGTACGTTACCTGCTTAGCTTGGCTGGCCGTGGCGGGGGCTACCACAGGGTGAGGTGCTTTGGCGGTGGAGTATGGCACTGAGGATCTGAAAACACACAGGGTACACACTAAGACAAAGGCAGGACAGGGAGCCTCTCGCAAGCTTGAGCCAATTTACTGCCCAATAAATGACATCAATTTCTGGCAGGATATAGATGCCTGCATCCCCAGTCGAACTCATCTGACATTTTGATTGAAAAATAATTTTTAAAATGAAATTTGGGGTTTCAACACAAAAGTAAAAGCAGCAATATTACTTTTTTTCTAGCAATTCTAAAAAAAAATGGTAACCATTTAGAACTACATTAAAATTTTTTTTTAATTTATTTTTTGGTGCTGGGGATGGAACCTAGGGCCTCCCCAACAAGCTACAATCTTAGCCCACTTATAATTTTTAAGTTTTATTTATTTATTTTTTTGGAGACACTGTCTTGTTATTGTAGCCCATGTTGGCTCTAAACTTAGTATGTGTACTATGTGATCTAGGCTGGCTTCAAACTCAGTGATCCACCTGCCTCAGCCTCCTAAGTGCTTTGACTTTGATTTTGAGACAGAGTCTCTCTAAGTCAACCAGCCAGGGCTTGAACTTGAGATCCTCCTGCCTCTGCCTCCCAAGTGTTAGGATGACAGACAGGCCTGTGCCACTGGCCCGGCTGGATCTTCTTATACGGACAGAGCATTCTCCTCCCCTTCCAGACCAGGCTGGAATTTCTGGTTCTCTTTTTCAAGCCTGGAAAAGATGACCAAGCGGAGCCGGGGGACACACGAGCTGCTGTCAGACGGAGGCCAAGGGTGCGACTCAGGGCAGCTTCAGCTTCTAACAGCAGCTCCCCACAACCGGCCCCTGAAGCCCAGGGTAGCGTTCACAGGTCACCTGCACTGCTGTTCCACTTCCAACCTGTGCTCTGGCACTGTGAAAAGTGCACCTCTATTTGCAGAACTTCCTGTTAGCCCTGAACACTGGATGCAGGCAACTGCTGTGTCATTAGTGTTAACAATGGGAAGTCACCTGCCAGTGCAATCACAGCCAAAGCTCCTGGCTCCTGGGGACAATCTTTTCAATCAATGTATCTGTCTTCAACCCAAAGCTACTCTGACTAGTACGTACAGTAGGATCTGTTTTACTTTTTCGGAATTCTTCTTAGATTTAGAGAAAAATATGTGCAATTTTCCATCAAAAGATTAACTCAGAGTGGTGGGTTGGCGCATGCCTCTTAATCCCTGCTCTCTGGAGGCTGAGGGAGGAGGGTCACATTGAGCTCGGCCTGGGCAACTCAGCCTGTCTCACAAAGTAAAAATAGCTGAGGACGCAGCTCAGTATGAAGGGTCTGGGTTAAATCCTGAGCACTGGAAGAAAAGAGAAAAGGCGTCCAAAGAGGAAACGAGCTTGCCAGCGTTCTCTGCTGCAACGCCACAGGGACTTTCACAGAAACTTTACTGAACTGTGAGAGAAGAAAATGACCGATTCTCAGTGAAACAAGCTGCAGCTAGAAGAAGCTATAAATATGGGTGCTTCTGGGGACACATCCCCATCACTCTGAGATGTACCAAAAGCAGATGCCTAGGCGCCGCATTCCCCACCTTACTAGTAAGTCCAAAGGAGCAGAGGCCCGTGCGTGACTGTGTGCTCTTGGCTGTCCCTGTGCGGACCTAGCCGACTCACCTGGAGAAACAGTCCAGGGCATGAGTCACAAGGGAAAGGACATCTTTTATGCTTTCTTAAAGACAAACAAACAAAAACTAGACATAAAAATAAAAGCAGCAACGTATCCAAATGTTGGGCAATATCTTTATACTCCAGATTTAGCTATGACATGATGGCGAATTAAGGCAGGCAAGCATTCTGTTGGGTACAATCACTGTTCTATTTACTTGTGACAATGCTCTAGACCTCCTGGGTATCCTGAGCCCCCAGAGCATTAGAACTCTCAGTACCTGCACACCAGCCCACGTGAAATCCCCCGATAAAGGCTGCTGGGGCAAACAGCCAAGATGCCAGTCACAGATCAGATCTAAAATATCTCTACGACGACCCAAAAGGGCAGATTAGAAGGAACAGCGTATTCCCGATGCACCGGTGCAGATCCTGCACAACCACACACCAACTATGCAAAGCAATAGCTAGTGCAGACAGAAAAGCCAACGTCAGAATTATTGTATTTTGGATGCTTTGGAATAACTACTGTCTTGCAAGATGATTCTGAAAAATACTGGAAATGCACCTTGCTGCTGTGCTACAATTAAAAACAACCATCGGAGGACAGAGAGCAGGGGACGACGGTGCAGTCAGAGAGCTGAGCTGCCAGACTGGGAAGAACGAAAACGGCGCCTGGCCCTTCCTTAGGAGGCCCTCGCGGGAACCCAGGAAAACAGCAACCCTACTCCGGGGAATAGACTCAACTTCTCATTCTTTCACCTATTTCAACCTTCAAAGAGCTTTAAAAATTAGAGATTCAGTGCCAGATATGGTGACATATACCAGGAAGCCCAGCACTCAAGGAGGAGGAAGTAGGAGGATCTCAAGTTGGAGTCTAACCTTGGTAGCTTAGTGAGATGCTCTCTTGATATAAAAATAAAAAGGGCTGGGAATGTAGCTCAATATGAAGGCCCTGGATTCAATCTCTAGTACGAGAGAGAGAGAGAGAGAGAGACAGAGAGAGGTCTCATTTTAGTAAACCTTAAATATCACGTATCTTTTTAAAATGTATGTATAATAAAGCAGATCTAAACTTTAAAAGTGCCTATTTGCTTATTTTTGAGTTTACAGAACTCTATACTTTCTACTCAGCTTTTAAAATCAAAACTGCTTTAAACAATCTTTTAATTGAAACAACATCAAAAAGAAAAACATATAACAACAACAAAAAAAGACAAAATGGAAAAAAAAAAAACCAGCTTGTTTCCATAGAGCTGGACACTCAGCAAGTCTGGCACAGCAAGGCGTCAGGGACGGTGTGGACACCCCAGCTCAGCAACGGCCAGGCTGCACGTGATCAGGAATAGTGCGTGTCCTAGTAATATTTAACATGTTCTGGGAATAATTTAAAGCGTGGCAAGAAAGTAAAGACAACTTATCAAAAGGAACTAAAGAAACCAAGAAATGGAGAAGGAAAACGGGAAAAAGAAAAATCTAGGTCTTTTCATAGAAACCAGGAGCTTCCTTCCCAGTCACCCTCAGAGGCTCCGGAGGCCACCAGGGAGCTAGCTAGCTGTGCCAAGCTCTCTCCCATGGTAAACTGAACATCTTTAACAACAGCAGCATCACCCTGAGGCCTGCTAATTCACACTGCGGCTCCTGCACTAACGCTGAGGTCATTCAGCCCTGTATCAGAGCCAGGACAAGTTACATTAAATGTGAAATAAGGGTCTGGAAGAATTTCAATGACACAGAAAATGTGAACATCTTGAGTGTTGTGACTGAGCTCAGGGAAGAGGTTATGAAAGCTCCATGTGTTCAATTTCTACTTCAAAAGCTATAAAAAGATACAATTTTTTTTTTTAAAAATTCAGAGAGCAATCAATGTGACAAACCCTTGTGAAGACAACTCCAGAGGGAAGGAAGGGTCCAACATATGGTGCAGGGACAGTGGCAGCCCCATCTCCACACCACCACACCGCTAGCTCCACACCTCAGCATAAGAGCTAGAACTTTAAAACTCTAATGAGAAAAGAGAGATCTCAGTCTTATGACCTTGAAGTAGGCAACAGTATCCTCAACACGACACCAACAGAGAATCGACAAGATGAAAAACAGATAAACTGGACCTCATCACAATTAACAAGGATACACGAAATGAAAAGCTACCCAAAGAATGGGAAAAATTACTGGTAAATCACGATTCTGATAAGAAACTGTAAAAAGCAATATGTGGTGGTGCATGCCTGTAATCCTAGCACTCGGGAGACTGAGGCAGGAGGCTGTGAGTTGGAGACCAGCCTTGGTCACAAAGTGAGCTCGGCACCAGCCTGGACTACAGAGCGAGACCCTGTCTCAAAATGACAACGAAAATCAAACCAACAAAAAACAAAAGAACTCCTCAGCAATAAAAAGTGAAATAATGCAATTGAAAACCAGATCTAACTAGACATTTCTTTAAAAAGAAACAAATGGCCCTTTAGTTTGTGAGGACACTGTCACGCTGAGGCACTGGGAAGTGCACAGGTGAGGCGCAAGTGCACGTGTACCACCTGTGCTGTGTCCCGTGGCAGGGACACAGGAGCATGCGGAGAACTGGCCACAGGCAGCTATGGGAACTAGTATGAGCTACGCCAGTGATCTGAGCTGATCGTGTGATCTGGCAGCTCCATTCCTAGGGAGATACCAGCAAGGGCCGAAAGCAGGGACCAAGCCAGACACTGGTCTCCAGTGTGCTCCCCGGGGCCTCTGCCCATCCCCTCCGCCAGCCTGTGCTCAGCGCTTTCACCCCTCACTGACTGATGGAATGGCTCTCGGGCTGGCCGGTTCCCATGCAGTGCCACCTTCCTGGGAGGCCCTCCCCGGCCACTAGCCTCAGGGTGCCCGCTCCCACACCCTTCCCTCCTCCCAGCTGCAGCCGCCACGGTTACACAGTTGAGCACACACTTTTGACTTCTGTGTTTTCCTTTTGGTATGGCTCCTGATGACCAAGAAGAGCCTTTAGATCTTGGTTTGCTAACTGCTTCATTTCCAGCATCTAGAGGACTGTGTTGGCAGACAGCAAACAGCCATTAAGTATTTCTTCAGAATTACTGAATGTCAAGATTTCTGGAGGCATGACGTGTCCGAGTCCCACATCTCCTAACTTAACGGGCCCACTTTCCCACTTCCGACCCTTCAGGCCGGACGGCAGCCGTTCTGGCTCTGCGAGCTCTGCCTTCCTTCGCTGGGCCTTTCGTGCGCTCTGTGCCCCTTGTCCAGAACACTTTCCTTACCAACTCGGATCATTCTTCAAATTTCAGAGATGACTGGTCCTCACCCATCTCCTTCTGAGCTCTAGACTCTTCTGCCACCCTGCCCAATGATACCCCAGCATCCTACGGTTCTTCACCAACTCACTAGGCTGAGCCCGTGCAATGGTGCCACCGAGAGTTTCCTTGCCACTTCCTGCTGCGACGTGGGTGCGAGGGTCCAGTCTCGCTGTGCAAGCAGGTGTGGGATCCATGTTCTTCACTGCAGTCCCGGGGTGCACCATGCTCCAGACAGATGTGCTGCCAGAGGCTGCGTTAGCAGGTGGAGTAGCAGCGTGGAGTCAGAACAGTACAGATCTGTTCCAGATAAGCACACGTCCTCCACACTGGACAGCTAGTGAGTGCAGAGATGGGACAGAGCCCACCAAGGTGCAACACGGCAACAACAGGAGCACATGAGCTGCCCAGCAACACCACCTGGGACAGTCTAGTGCAAATTAACCCTCACACGCACACAGGGAGAAGCAGCCGCAGAGAATCTGGGCATGACAATCACTTTCAAACACACATGCTCCTCTCAGTCTTTTCTGGGTACGAAGTAGCAAATTTTAATGCTCATCTATCAATTACATTCAGAGATTACCAATTACTGACCAAATGTTTATTAAAAAGGAGCTTGGGGCTACACAAATAACACAGCATTTAGAGCACTTGTCTAGTAAGAATAAGGCCCTGAGTTTGATTCTCTAGCATATAACCTGGGCATGGTGGAACATGCTTGTAATCCCAGCAATTAGGAGCCTGAGGCAGGCAGATTGTAGTTAGTCTGAGGTCATGCTGGGCTGCATTGTGATTTCAGGACCAGCCTGGAATGTAGAGTGAGACCTTGACCCTAAATAAATAAATAACTAAATAAATGAATGGAGGTAGCCTTTGATCACTGAGCTAGGCATGTAACTTAAACAATCATACCTGAGTTCAATTTTAGGAAATTTCCTTTAGAAAGGAAGAGAAAGATCCTCTCCAACATCTGGGTCTGCTTTTCTTATCAGAGAAAGCAAACCTGAAAGTGTCTCCCAGACAAACCAGTCATCAAAGACCCACCTGGACAAGCCATGGAAGAGGCACAGTGGGGAAAGGTGCCTCCCGTTCTCTGGCTAGAACACTGTGGAAATACTGGGCCCTGCTCCTCTCAGCACATGCCGCTTTCTCCTGTCTTACACTACTTTCTGCTTCCATTGAATTTTCTGTGCCTTTCCTGAAGCCATGGAAAGCTGCCTCTACTTCCCAACTGCTCCTCCCCTTCAGAACCATCACCACCACCACACTGGGCTAAACAGATTCCCAGGCTCCAAGGTCACCAGGAGATAGGAAGGCAGGCAGGCGTGGGTGTTTTTGGCTATTCGTATGGCCCACAGATAACTGAACATTCCTACAACAGGCAGAGGTAGCAAAGGGACCGCCATAGGGGACAGAGGTCAGTGGCCTGGTAAAGTAGAGCTGCTCACCAGAGCAAGAATGAGGTAGGAGAGCTGCTCTGCTGGGTGGCAGAGAGCGGGCATGTTGTTGGGAACCCAAGGGCCTGCTGCTGCTCTTTTTGCCGATGGGCTAAATGGGGGTACCAGATGCTAACACCTTAGAGACCTGGGTCCTCACCATCCTCATAGAAAACCAAGGAAATGACCCTTGGCTCATTGCTAAGCTATGGGGGAGGCTGGCATGTCCACAGGGGTGGTGGCTGCCAGGTGCACAGAGTACAGCAAGGCAGTGTGTAGGCCACTAATGGCACCACCCACGGGTGGGCACCTGCATCCTCAGCCGGGATGTGGCCATAAGACAAGAGAGCTCTGGCAGCACTGAGCCGGCCCCACAGAGGGCATGAAAGCAGGAGGTCTGGCCATACCACAGTGGTGCTTAAGATGCCGTTTCTTCATTCAAAGGGCAAAAGGAACAAGAAACAGAAACACCTACGGAGAGGCGGTGGGGAGCACCCAGTCTTCAGAACCAGCAATTGACATCAGATCCCAAAAGTCTCAACTCTGACTGACAGCATCAAAAACCCACTTGACTCCACAGTGGATGTGGGAGCCCCCCAGACATGCCGGCCAGACACGCACAGACCAGCGGTGGGCTGAGCGTGCCCTAGGAGAGGCTGTGGCGGTTGCACAGCAGCATCCTGCCAGGCTGGCAACGGTGGTTCCTGAAAAGCCAACAGTGCACACAGCAGGGTCAGCTTCCCATCCCTGGGGAACTCAGCTCTGCAGGAAACAGGCCAAAACGTCACCGCAGTGCTGTTGCAGTGCTGCTCCCTGAGGGCAGCACCTCTGCATTGCAGACTGGGGGGCGTGACCACAGAGGGAGCACCAGTGACACCAGACTCACCCTGTGGCCGCAGGAGCAGCAGCTGAGGCGGTCTTCAGTTCCTGCACGTTGACCACCTGAGGGACATTCTTCAAAGTAGACTCAGTCAAAGTACTCACAGCTGCATACACAAAGGAGCAGGAGAAACAGGTTAATTCCCATACGAAGTCGACAACCCTAGCCATCCAGAACCAGATTTCCAGGACATGCTCTCAGGTAAGTGGCTATTTTATTTTTCTTTTTGAGACAGGGTCCAGCAGGTGGCTACTTTATTATACAGAAAATCTATATGCACGAATGCCTGGCCTGCTCCACAGACAAGGCCACAGACAGGTTCTTGCCATGTGATCCCATGCACTCAATGCAGAGCCAAGTGCTGCTGTGCTGTGGGCTTCTTCTGAACAGGGCTTAAGGACAGCTAGCCCTAGACTCAGAAGTTCTGCCACTCTCGTCCCCACAAGCTTACTGCATGATGTTTAAGGCATGGGAATACCACAGCTATCTAGACACGGCTGCTTCTCTAATGGAGCTCATGGCTTAGCGAGACATAATGGCACAACCGGCAACAGCCAACCCCTGGACACAGAGGAGGCCCAGGGCCTGAAGAAGTGACAGACACAAGGATCCATCTGACGCCTACTTATCTCTCGTCCACTTTTCTGTTTCTGTGTCTTACACTTCAAGATTGGATCCCAAAACACCTAATGTCATTCTGTAATTAACTGTTAAGAAAGCCTGAGCAAAGCTCTCAGCTCTCTTCCAACTCTCTGCCCCTGGCAAAGGCAACAGCTGCCTTCCTAGCAGAACAGCAGGACTGTGATCAATCTCCTAATCTCTTCTTCAGAGACGTGACAAAGAACATCTGGGCTGTAACTGCATCCTTCATACTCAAGGGTACTTACATCTAAGAAAATTCTGCTTCTACTCCCCGCTGAGATTAGAAAACTCCTAAATTCCAGAAGATTTTAAATTTATACATCAACCCAATTCAGTGAATCTGGGGCCTGATCAGGACAATGCTTAAAATCTGCTTGGACCACATTAGGGCCAAGATATTCCTGACTCTTCTCTGAAGGGCAGCAGAAGAGCCAGGTGCTTCCTGCCACCCATACCTGGCTGGGGACATGGTAGAGGTGGGCTGGTTCTCACCTGGTGCCTGACTGGCCATCTGCCGCCTCAGGGCTGCGGCAGCGGCTGCCTGTGGGGCCGCCATGGTGGGGGGTGGGCCGGGGGCACCATGCTTGACGGTCTTCGTTGCCAGCATCGTGCTGTCAGCCCCCTGGTGAGCAGGTTTGCTGGGAGATGAAGACACTGAGGACAAAGAAAAACGGAGTGTGAAAGTGAGTCAGGGAAGAGGAATACACAAACGTCAAAATGGTACAGTCCCTACATTAGGCTGCGGGGAAGATGTTAATGAGCACAGAAAACACCAGGGAGCTGCCAGGCTGATGCCACAATTTTCCAGAAGTACCAGACCTCGCCTGTGTGCCCGCCTCTACCACTAGCTACTGTACTGTGGGTGACTGTCCTCTCACACTGAGTGAATTTCTCACCAGCCCAGATCACTCTGCACTGTCCTCATAAACTCTGCTGTCCTGGTGCCTCCTGTGGGTCTGTGGAGCTCTGATGCTGCACTGAAGGACACAGGTGGGTTGCCTCAGCAAGCCCTGGAGCTACTGGGCTACGAGGCTGAAGGCCCTTACGTCAGGCCTGAGTGTGGACCGTACTTTTCTGTCGAGGAGAAGAGTCCTTCTTCTACAGCTCTAAAGGATCTGTTTTGCAAAACCCAAGTCAAGCACCCTAGGAAAGCTATCACAGTGCGTAACCCTGGAGAGCCCCTCAGCACATCTTCTAAACCAGTCCTCTAATTTCAGGAATACTAGCAAAGACGTGTGGGCCCTGACAGGAGTCACAGTTTAAAACCCAGCTTACTATTCTGTTACAAGCTAGAAAATTAAGGAGAGCTGGGCTCCCTTTTCCCTGCTGACTTACCTACAGTTCCCATTAAGGCAGGCGAGGAGCCATGGATAAGGTGAGATTTGGGAAAAGGTGAGGCCTGGGGCAGGAGACCCGGCTGGATGGATGGGGTGCGGACCACGGGAGCGTGCCGAGGGGCCTGGACCACTGCCTCCTCTTCCTTGCAAGGTGCCCGCACATCTTCACTCTCCAGGGACTGGGCAATGGAGGACGTGGAGCTGACCTCATCTAGGTCCTCGTAGTAGCGCTGAGACAGGAAGGCTGATCGGGACAGGCTAGCTGTGGAAGCCCCAAGGAGACAAAGTATAGACCACTCAAGTGAGTCCACGAGTTATGTCATTGTTACCAGTCACAGAGACTTATGTGATCTGTTGGATGATTTAGTTAATAATGTATCTGAAGGTGAATCAGCTTCTGCTGAGTAGGAAGAAAGACGGCTTGGGGTCTATGCTGAAAGGGGCTTTGCAAAACAAAGCTGTGTGGGACAAGGACTTCCCGACAAAGACTGCCAAAATGAGAGAGAATGAATGTTGGTGGAGAAGCTGCAGATGTGAGGCCTCTCTAGGGTCTGCTGGCAGAAAAACCATGTACCCCAAGAACACCAGACAGCTCCTAGGATGGAGCAAAGCATTAGGGTGCCTGTTACTCTACTCTCCACCAGCAACCTAAACATGGGTTGAACTCATGTAAACTGGGAAACAGACAATGGCTCCCAACTCTTCCAGATACACCCAAGCTCCTTTGGAGCAGACTACCAGGTCTAGATGTGCGCACCAGGCAGGTGGACACCCAAACCCTGGCTCCCTCATTTTCTTCTCTTCCTTCAACCAAAGATTGACCATGTCCTGAACACTCAGGTCAGCCTCCAGGTGGGAAAGTCACCTCACACAGAGACTGCTCTGGACTCCAGGGCTGCGTACCGCATGGGACCACTGCAGGCCATGACAGGCAGCCAGCGGGAAGCCTCCCAAGAGCTGCAGTACGGAGGGAAGGCAGAGGACCCCGGCACCCAATCAGGGGCTGAGACTCAGGATGAGAGCAGGTGTGCTCACTGTATACTTCCAACTGGAGGCTTTAGTTTTTTCAAAATTAAGTGTCGATTTTTTTTAAAAAGCTACAATCTTCACCTACGGCCTATGATGGTTGAGAAAGGAAAAGAGGGGATGTATAAAAGTCTCAAAGGAGGGCGACTGAGTAACAGCACTGCACAATGTCTCCTCATCAACTCACTTAAAAAATCAAGAAGAAAGTTAGGAGTGGTTGTATAGCTAGGAAAGAGAGGAGCATCCCCCAAAACTGAAAGAGGACCAGCGGGAGGCCAGAAACTCCAAAGGATCATCGAAACCGGAGGGGGGGAAAAATCCTCGCAGTTAAGGAAACGGCCGCAGCCGGTTCCAAACGGCAGGCAGCTGCAGACAGAGGAAAGCACGCAGGGACCTGAACATCGGATGGAGCGGAGCTGGGAGAGGACGGAGCTGGGAGAGAACAGAGCACACAACAAGAGAGGAGGTTGCGGGCGGGTCTGAAATCCTGAAGTCACATCGGATGAGGAGGAAAACAGCCGACTCGGCGCAGCCCCAAGCTGCCGGCATCCACAGATCACAAACAAGGTCCGGAGGCCAGAACCTCAGCCCGAGGTAAGCGCGGACCTGGATAAGTGGGAATTATTGGCAGCGGGTGGCCCCAGCCTCGGAAGCACCAACCCGCGGGTGTGTGTACTACAAACACAGCGAGGGCTCCCCCCTTGAAAAGGCCCCAGGATCCCAGATCAGAAACAGGGCTCAACAGCCGTTGCAGGCAGTGACATCAGCAGGGGCCATTTTCTTCCCTGCATACCAGAGACAGTCAGAGGTAGCAGAACCATGGGGAAACGTGGTAAGAAATCTTATACAAAAAGATCTGACCCCCCAGGGGAGGGTACAAGGGGTGCCGAAATTGCAGAACTCAAAAAACAGATGGGCACGAGTGATGGTGACTTCTGGGCTCAGATAGCCAGTGAAATAAAGCAGGAACTAAAGCAGGAATTATTAAAGCAGGAAGCAAACCAGGAAATAAAACAGAGCAACAGCTACAAGAACACTTAGCTAAGCAAAAAGCAAGCCTGCAAAAGAAATTAGAGGAGACCAAAGAGGAAATGGGGAAGCACGGTTACAAATCTCCTACAAAAAGACCTGAAACCCCAGGAGATGATATCAGGGTAAAAAAGGATGAATATGGCAAATATGATGGCAATTTCTGGGCCCAGAAAGTCAATGAATTAAAGCAGGAATTAAAGCAAGAAATAAAACAGACAGCAGAAGAGCTACACCAATACACAGATAAGCTAAAAGCAAGCCCTGAAAAGCAGCTAGAGGAGACCAGAGAAGAAATACACCAGAAGATAATGAAGACAAAAGAAGAAAATAGAGAAGAACACAGCAGAGATATAGAAAAATTAAATGCAGATATTCAGGAAATGAAAAACACGCAGGTAATAATAAGCAACCACTTTAAACAACTTCAGATTAGAATGTCAGACCTAGAAAATAAAGTGACTAAGCTGCAACATACAGGCCATGAAGAACACAAAGCAAATAAAGAAAGCAAATCATTACAACGGCTGATAGACGATTCAAGGTGAAACAACCTCAGAATTATGGGAATCGAGAAGACTGAGGACAAAACAAAAGGTTTAAAGGACATGTTTAATGAAATAATGGAAGAAAATTTCCCAAATTTAAGAAAAGAAATGAACATGGAACTATTGCAGGCATATAGAACACCAAACAACTTCGATCAGAAGAGATCCTCGTCACGACACATCATAATTAAAATTCTAGAAACCCAACACAAAGAGAAAATACTAAAAGCGGTAAGAGAAAAACAGAAGGTGACCTACAAAGATAAGCCCATCAGGATAACGGCAGATTTTTCAATCCAAACTCTAAAAGCTAGGAGATCTTGGAGCAGTGTCATCCAAGCACTAAAAGAACATAAATGCCAACCAAGACTGATATATCCAGCAAAATTATCTTTTAATTTTATGGGAGAACTTAAAACTTTCCATGACAGAGACAGCTTAAAGGAATTTGCAGCCACTGAACCAATATTGCAGAAAATACTTAAAGGAAACCTGGAAAGTGAAAGGGAGACCAGCGACACCAATGACCCCAGAGAAGCGACAACAGCTAGAGGAGAATGAGCTGAGAAAAAAGCATGTTGGTAATTAGTGGAATATGAGTAAATAAGATATGAAAGTTAAGAAATTCTGAAATAACTAAATGTGCCTTCATGTCTGTCACTTTAAGTATATTTATGTGGTATAGCTTTGACTTCATTTAATGTAGCAATGTGATATAGTTTTAACTTTGTATTGTTGTAGCAATTCGCTTATCAGGTCACTAATGAAAGTTTATCCTAAGGAAACTGATTGATGTAAAGATAACCTTGTGAATGTACAAATATGTACCTTCCAGTTTTCAGCTAAGGCAACTGAATTTTATGTATCTATTTATTTTTTCTCTTTCCCAAATTAACTAGTCTTTTGAACCACATGCTTATAGTTATTTTCTAATCGGAACTGGTGGGTAAGGCCAGGTGTAACAATAACAACAAAGACATAGGAAAATATAGAAAAAAAACTTTTGGTGAATATCCCAATGAAGGGATTGGTTGGATTCAGAGAAGAGATATCAAGATCTAACTACCGCGAACCCATTAGAGGAATAGGAAGCTGAGGTAGAGCTGTGACTTAAGTGAAATGACTTAGGTGCAGAAGATTAATATGTTAAACACTGCATGGTTTCTTGGACTTAGAAAACCCAGAACACAGGCATTCTTTGGAACCATACAAAGTGATAGCCGGAGCCAAGGGGGCGGGGCGGGGGGAGAAAATGAGAAGGGATTGTAAAGTCGATGTGATACGTAGATGTATGAAACACCCAAATTCATTGTAAATACTATGTATTACATCTGTATATTAATAAAAATAGTGGGGAAAAAAAGTCTCAAAGGAGCCAGTCATGTTACACTCTCTCTCTCTCTCTCTCTCTCTCTCTCTCTCTTTTGTACAAAGGAGCGAGCCCAGGACGTCACATAAACCCGCAGACCATTTTTGATTTTGAGACAGGGTCTCAGTAAGTCTTAAATGTGTCCAGTTGAGCCTGGAACTCGCTATCCTCCTGCCTCAGTCTCCCAGAGTGCTGGAATTAACAGATCTGTGCTACTGGGACTGACTGTATTTCATAATTTAAAAAAATGTTTATCTGCTCTGAGTTATTCTTCCTAGAATGTATTCTGTTTATTATGAGTCTAATGTGCAGTTTCTGCTTTGAGACTGTATCTCCAGCTACTGCAAGCTTTATTTGTGCAAAGACCATGTTTTCTTCTCACTGTCTGACAGAGCAGGAGATTCCACCTGTCAGGAACGGAAGAACTGCATCAGTCTCACCTCTAAGGAATCCATCAGAAACACACAATCAGAGATGTGGGCTAAGGATTTGTGACCCTGAATGTTCTACAGCAAAGTCTTAGTACTTAACAAGCCCTAGGGAGGCACTCCATCCATCCATTCACTCACCCTCTCTCTCATTCATTCACTCCTGCATGTAAGTGCTGGAAACGGAACCCTTGGCCTTCACACTGAGCTGCATCCCTAGGCCATTTTTGGTTTTGATTTACAGACAAGATCGTGCTGGGCTGCCAAGTTGCCCAGACTGAGTTTGCACTTGAATTATGGGCTTCTGATACAAGGAAATACTGTTAAGTCATCATGAGTCATGCGTTCAAAGAATATTTAAGAGTAGAAGGCAGGCTTATTATACAGAATCTCTCCCCCGAGCCATTTTCCGTCACAGCTTGGCAGTACTGTGTACACCGTACTGCTGTGCACCGTCACCACCACTGGCTGCCAGACCTATTCTGATCTTGCCCAACTGCACCTGCTGCCAGAAGCCAGCAACTCCCCTTTCTTTTACTGCCCTTGCTCCTGCCTTCAGGTGCCAGCCTTCTCCATCACGCCAATAGGAAGCTCACTCTTCCAGGTACCTACTGAAGGTCACACGGAATGTCTCCTGCCTATCTGTGCCTCACTCGCCTCAGCATGTCCCCAGGGCTGTGTTCACTGCAGCACGCAGCACAGGCTCTTCCTCCCCACAGCTGGATCCCACTGTGTGGACGGGCACTTTGCTCATCTGTCACCCACAGCAGCCTCGGGGTTCCCACCGAAGGGGAATGAGCCATACTGCTGGAGGCGCGGGTGGACAGACATCTCTGCAGACATGGACCTGCTCTCAGTTCTTTGGAGAGGCAACTCAGAGTGGAAATGCCGTGCCACGTAACTCTGTTCTTGAATTTGGAGGAACAACTGAGTCTTTCCCAGAGCCTGCTACACTTCATGTTTCCACCAACAATGCACAAAGCTCCCAATCACTCCACAACCTCATCGGGATTTATTTTCTGTATTTTTAAAATAAGGACTCATGGGACTAAGAGCATAGCTCAGTGGTTAAAGTGCTTGTTGTAGCACGTGTAATGCCCTGGGTTTTTCTGGGATTTTAGCATATTAAAAAAAAAAAAAAAGATTAACAGGAGGTGGTAGCACACTCCTATAATCCCAGCACTAGAGAAATAAGGCAGGAGGATTGAGGCCTAATGAGGCCAGCCTGGGCTCCATAGTGAGTCAGGACCAGTCCGAACTATAAAGGAAGAACCTGTCTCAATAAAAAAGTAAATAAACTGGGCATGGTGGTGCACACCTGTAATCGCAGCACTCAGGAGATAGAGGTAGGAGGATTGCTAAGTTCGAGGCCAGCCTGGGCCCCATAGTGAGTTTTGGACCAACCTGGACTGCAGAGTGAGACCCCATTCCTCCCAGTCCCCCCAAAAAAGTAAATAAAAAAAGAAAGAAGGAAAGAAAAATAATGGCTCATGAAAATTAAAAAAAAAATCAGAACATAAAACTGTAAATCTGTGTCAAAATCATATCAAATATCAAGTTTACAGCTGGGCCTAGCAGAACAGACCTATAATCCAGGTATTCTGAGAAGACGAGGCAGTAGGATTCCAAGCTCAAGACCCATCTGGTTAAATTTGCAACTCAGTGATACCTTCTGAAAATTAAAACCAAAAAATGAACTGGGGATGTAACTTAGTAATAACGCTCTGGGTTCCTCCTAGGACCACACCCACCCACACAGAATTCACATATTCAAAGAGAAAAGCTGGGGAGAAACCAAAATGACATGTGAGCTCACACAGAACTTGGTTGAGAGATTAAAAACTTATTTTTTTCTTCTTTATAGTTTTCCATTATTTTCCCAATTATATATCAAGGGAACATATTTTTAAGAAAAGGAGTTTTTAAAAATTTCACTTGTCTGTGATGACTACTTACCTAATTTAGTCCTACACAACTACAGCAAAAAATAAATCATGATACAGTAAAATTAGATTACTTTCAGCTATTTTAATAGATTTTACCAAAAGGTTTTGCTATTGGTATAGAAAGAAAAATACAACAGAATTTCATACAAAATGCAAATTTCAGTACTAAATAAAGCAAGGTTATATAATTTGTTTGTTTAAAATGAAGGCAATTGCTGGGCTCAGTGGTGCAGGCCTGTAATCCTAGCACTTTGGGAAACCTGTACCCTGCCTGGTGGCTTAGCAAGACTGTCTCAAAATCAAAAAATTAAAAGAAAAAAAAATCAAAAAACAAAACTAAAGGAGTTATCTAAATAATCTAATGGCAAGGAAAAAAGAGTTCTTCTTTGTATGGTTCCTCTTTGGCAAAATATCACCGCCACTCTTCCCTTTCTGGTGGGAATGGAGATGGCGGTGGCGCAGGACGCTCCACTCTGAGCTACATTTCCAGCCCCTACACCGCCTGGGTGGGACTTGGACGTGGGATCCTCCTGCCTCAGCCTAACAACGAGCTGTGAATTCCAGGTGTGTACCGCACCGCATGTCCAACTTCTTTACAGCAAAATATTTTCAAGCATCATTATTAATTGTAATTTTTTCATTCTTTCTTCAACAAAAAGCCTTTTTCCCAATGCAATGTTAACTCAAAACCACATAGAAATCAGAAGGACCCATGGTTCAGCCCAGCACAGCCGGGCCTGCACAGCCTGGCGGATCACTGCCGCATACTTATAGAGAAGACTGAGACAATTACCTTGTGTGCTTCGAGTCTACTTAAGCTGCTGCCTATTCCAATTTTAATACTGACAGAGGCTTGGGGGACATCTCATTGATCCCCTATTAAAAATGCATATGTGCGCATGCACACCCCTGCACCCCAGGACCACGCACGGTGGGTTGGTTCCGTGAACTGTTAGCAGTGCTAGAATTGTTAAGACTGGCAAGACATGAACTAAATGCACTTTGCATAAAGAGGACGTGAGTCTTTCAGGGGTCAGAGGCAGAACGTCATGGTTGGGATCTGTGATGTCTCCCAGAAGCCTTCCTTGTCCATTTGGATGGTATGGATTTCACATGCTGCTAGGGGCTGGGGCCTGGTCAGAGGGTTATCAAAGACGTATACTGGAGGACAGGCACACGGCCTAGAAGAATATAAACTCCCACCCCAGCTTCTTCCAAGGCCCGATTCTTCCTCGTGTGGTACTGGAAGTGTGTGCGCCCAGCAGCCCCTTCCTGCCATTGCCGGCTATCTGCAAATGGACTAAACCTTCTGAGATTATGAACTAGAAGAAACTTTCCTCCCTTAACCTGTGGATGTTGGGGAAGGTGTCCCAGAAAGGAGTAAGGAACTAAGTCAGAAATATTACCTGGGGCAGTGGATCTCACAGGCGGGGTCTTCCTCTTGGCCAAGAAGTTTCTCAGCTGTGCCTGTTTCACAGGTGACAATTTAGCTGCAAGCAATGAACCCATAAATGCTTAGGACTTCGTTTTTAAGATGCCATCGCTGGAAGGAAAAAGAGCTAAAAGAGCAGGAAAGATACACTTACCTGGCACTTTGGGTAGAGGCTTGGTGTGAGATTCTAGGGTGGTTTTTAACAAAGCATTGCGCAGGCTTTCCAGGTCAGTGTCAAAGCTGAGAAACGATAGCATTATATACAAAGCTGAGGCTGGGCAGGGTACTGACCAGCCTCAACACTAATGCAACACGAGAGAGAACACGATATACCAAAATGCCACCTGGGCAGCTCATGTGACCAGTCTAAAAGGGGATGCCGCCACTCCCACCCTAAACCAGACAGTACAGTGTCCTAGGAGACAGGGTAATCAAACCTAAATGCATGGCCTGGGAGCATAAACCCAAAACTACCCGGGAAACTTCCAGAGTAGAGAGCCTACATGGGAATCCAAAAGACCCCACCCTGACGCAGAGCAGCACAGCTGGGCTCGAGGCAAGCCAGTGATCTCAGTTCTAGCAGGTCATGTCAGTAGACGACCACCACCATTCCTATAGTATCTCCTGTGACCTACTGAGTACCCATTTTCTTCTTTTTCTTAACATATTGGGACTGAAAACATGGGCCTGTAACCACTCAGCTACATCCCCGGCCCTTTCAAACAATTTTTATTTTGAGGCAGGGCCTCACTAAGTTGCCCATAGTCCTCCTGCCTCAGCATCCAATCATTCTTTTCCTTTCCTTTTTATATCTGAGGCACTGGAGATGGAGCCGAGTCTCAAGCACTCTGGCAAAGTGCTCTCCCACGGAGGCAGCCCCTCAGCCCCTGGGTACCGATTTTACCAGGCACAACACTAGACTTATCCCTCCAGCAGCCCCAGAAGGTCAGAAGACTGTCACTCTCTTTTGTCAGGCAGAAGCACCAGGGACCCCAGACGGAGAGGAACCTGACAGCGAAGGGTCCCTTTCAAACCCCAACTGAACCACTCTAAGAACATGCCAGGTTCCTCGCCAAGGGATCAGTCAGTCAGCTGCGTGTGGAGCCCTCTGCCTGGAGCTCTCCACCTGGAGTGGCATGCAGCTCCCTGCACACCTGTGCATGGCGCTCTGGGTGGGGCTGGCTGAGGGCAGGCTCCACGGGGACGTCTGGCTGTAGAGGCGGAGCTGCTGGAGGCTGCCCACCAGGTGGTTGAGCCTCTTGCGCTGCTGGTTGATAATCTCCCGGTTGTTGGCCAGGGTGTTGAACAGTGTCTCCCGCTCAGGCACAAGCAGGCGCCTGCTGGCAGCAAGGAAAAAAAGAAAATTACACAGGAGTGGCACCAGTGAGGACCCCCCTGAAACAAGATCAAGGTTGTAACAGCAGAAAGGAAACGGCGACCCACCAACTCAAAAGAACTGCCAGGAAATTACTAAAAGCTAAGAGGGAACAACAGAAAATGGAAAGACAACCCCTGTTCTTGTACTGGCAGAGTTAATATGGTCAAAATCACCATGCTGCCCAAAGTGATGTACAGATTTAATGCAATTCCTTGAAAATACCAACACTTTTTTCAGATATAGAAAAAAAACAAGCCTTAAATTCATATGGAACCAAAGGAGACCTAGAATAGCCAAAGCAATCCTGAGTAACAACACAAAGGCAGGAGGCATTACAATTCCAGACATCAAGTCATACTACAAAGCAACAGTTATGTGGTGTCAGCACAAAAACATACAGGCCAGTGGAACAGAACTGAGGACGCAGAAACAAACCCAAATACCCTCAGCTACCTGATCTTTGACAAGGAGCCAAAAGCATACAATGGAAAAAGGATGGCCTCTTCAACAAACAGTGCTAGGAAAACTGGATATCCACATGCACAAGAACGAATGAATCTAGACACACACCTGTCACCGTGTACCAAAATCAAATTAAAATGGATCAAATACCTAGATAACAGAACTGAAGCAATGAACCTTCTGAAAGACAAATTAGGCAAAAATCTAAAAGATATGGGTGTAAGCAAGGACCTGCTTAACAAGACACCAAAAGTAAAAGGAATAGCCCCTAGAATAAACAAATGGGATTATTTCAAATTAAAAAGCTTCTGCATACCAAAGGAAACTATCGATAAAGCAAAGAGAGAACCAACAGAATGGTAAAAAATATTCACCACCTATACCTCAGATAGGAGGCATATAACTAGATTATATAAGGAACTGAAGAAAAATAAGCCCCTCAAGACCAAAGATCCAATTGAAAAATGGGCAATGGAAATGAACAGGCAGTTCCCAGATGAAGAACTTCAAATGGCCAATAAATACATGAAAAGATGTTCAACATCCTTAGCCATTAGAGAAACGCAAATCCAAACCCCAGAGAGGATGGCGTCTATCAGGAACTCAATCAGCAATCAATGCTGGCGAGGTTGTGAGGAAAAAGAAGCCCTCCTGCACTGCTGGTGGGAATGTAAACTGGGACAACCACTATGGAAAACAGTATGGAAGCTTCTCAAAAGTTTGGAAGTTCCGACTCAGCGATACGTCTTCTGGGAATTTTTCCAAAAGAGTTAAAGGCATCATATAACACAGATACAGTATACACATAGTAGCATAACTAACAATAGCTAAAATGTGGAAGATACCAAAATACTCATCAACAGACCACTGGATACATAAATCATAGCATTTTGTACACAATGGAGTACTACTGTCTATAAAGTCAGATAGGTAAATGGAGGCAACTCGAGACCATCATGCTCAGTGAAGTGAGTCAGACGAAGATGGTCAAATACTAAATGGTTTCTCTAATGAGAAACCCAGAATACAGTCATTTCATGGAACTGAATGGGGAGAAAATGGGAACTGGAGGGGAAAGGGAAAGGATAAGCAAGTCAGAAGAGGAGAGGTGAAGGGTTTTTAATTTTGCTGCGATATGTATGTGTGCAGAATACTCAAGATCAATGTAAATACACAATAAGGTGGGAAAAGGAGGAATGAAAGCCTTGTGAAGACAAGATGGAACAAGAGAAAAAAGCTTTGAATGTGCTGACACATGCCAGCAAAACCCCAGGAACCTCTGGAGGCAGGTGGGAGCTAACAGCAGGGCAAACTCACTCAGCTGTACAGTGTTTTTCTGTATAGTACGTTATTTTCGATAAAGAGGGGGAAAAAAGCACTTCCCTGTAGTCTACAAGAGCCAGCTGATTCCTGAGACTAGAAGCAGGGGCACAGAGGGTTAGGGAGTAGCTCCAGGTTAGAGCCCTTCTTGGCAGGTATGAGGCCCTCTGCTCCAACCTCAGGACTACAAACAGAAACCCCAAACCAGCAAAACCAAACCACCCTAAGTCAGGACTGGGGGCACAGGCTGATAATCCCAGCACTCTGAGAGGCTGAGGCAGGAGGATTATAAGTTCAAGCACAGCCTAGAGAATTAGCTTTAGGAAGATGCTGTTTCAAAATAAAAAGAAATGAAACAAAAGGCTGAGTGTCTAAGCCATGTGAAGGCCCTAGGCTCAGTCCCCTATTGACAACAAAAGCAAGGAGCCTCACACAGGTGCCAGAGGCAACAAGGTCATCGGCCCCAAAGGACTGAGACAGAGCAGTGAAGGGGGCAGGAGCGGCTGCAGAGGCAGATCCATAGGACAAGACGTAGGTGCGGACGCCTCTGTGGGTCACTGTAAGTCCTTGAGGATCTGCAGAAAAGCCTACTAACCTGAGAGAAAATACGCAAATAAGACCAATGTGAGTGGTCCTGCGTCAGATACCAACCAAGAGTCACACTGAGGCTGTGCATCGACATGCACATTTGGCCTGCACGGTAACTGCAGGCAGGAAAATGCTTATGTTAACTGGAGACTTCTGCTTTTAAGTTATCTTGTCACCTAACATCCTTGAGGAGCCAGAGCCAGGTGAGCTGCCTCTGGTGTCACAATAGTGCAACACAAATCTTAAAAAGGCTTTGCAGTACGTACTAGATGGTACGTAGAGAAGAGCTAACACAGACAGCTGCTGTCGAAACACAAAACTTCTAGGGTTCAGGAATGCGAAGGCTGTAACCAGCATTGTGGGGGCATGTGCAGGATCACCAAGTTTGAGTTTAGTCTGGGCAACAGCAACTTAGCAAGACCCCGTCCCAAACAATCAAAAGAACCAAGGGGAGCAGCTCAGAGTGGAGGCCCTGCGTTCAATCCCTAAAACCAAAATAAATAAGGAAGGATTGTGGACTGTGCAGAGGAAACTGAGTGAAGTGCACAAGCAGGACAACCGGGGGTTGCCGCGTGGGAGACACCTGCCTCCTCCACCAGCTCTTCGCACTTTCCAAGAACCAACTTCCTCACCAGCAAAGACAAACACACCTATGAGGGCACAAAATGCCCGGCTGCCAGGCTGGGCCTCGCTGGGCCTCGTGGGAAAGTGACCCAACCACACGGGAATGAGCAGTGGAGGGTCTGGGACACTTCGGAGGGGGCCCTTACGTCCACAGGGACAATGGCTCCGAGGTCCAGCTCTCTCGACACTGCTGTTCCAAGCACAGTCCACAGGGGGACTACTCATTCTTCTCTAAACATCACTCAACTCTGCCTCTGAAACTCCAAGCATATCTAGTCCTGGCACTGCCAACACAGCCACAATACCTGTGGACAGCTTCATGGCCTCACAGCTCTGGGAACAAGCGAAGAGCCGAGTTTTGGGAATCACAGGAACTGCAGGTGCTCCAGAAACCTGGGTGCCCAGGCTGCCCCATGGCTCTTCCCTGCTCTCCGTGGGCATGATCAGCTCCTTTCAGGTAACGCATGCCTCAGGGCAGACACCTGCAGGCCAGAGGGTCTGCTTTCTCGGCCACCATTCTGCTCATCCTTGTAAGTATGTCCCTTCACTAGAAACGTTTTCTCAAACACAACTTTGAATAAGCAAAACAGTACAAAGGAAAATTCTCTTAATCCCCTACTGCAGACACAACAGCAGATACACTGACAGATCACTGTGATCTCTTCGTGTTTGTCCCTCAACCATGCCAAAAAGCATGTATTTAACTCTCCTCACCTTAAACTTTATAAACTGTATCTCAGAGTCAGTGATATCACTGCGTATTTTATACATTTGTGTAAACTATTCAACGGTTACACAGTACTCAACAATAAGAAAGGATGAGGCAGGACTGCAAAATCAAGTGCAGGCTAGTCACTTTGTAAGACTCCGTCTCAAAATTGAAAACAAAAATAGGGTGGGATGCAGCTCAGTGTGAAGGCCCTGAGCTCCATCCTTGGTAACATACAGACACACAGACAGACAGACAGACAGACAGACAGACAGACAGACAGACACAGAGAGAGAGGAAGGAAGGGAAAAAGAAAGAAGGGAGGGAGGGAGCAACACGATCACATTCATGAGGTGTTCTTCTACTTTCGGCCCCTCTGGACAGCGAGGCTGAAGTTGAGTCATCACTAGACTGTGCTGCAATACGAATTCTGTCATGTAAATTGTTGTGAACACCATGTATCACTTCTGTGGACATGATGTTAAGAGGTGGGTGACCGGGTCAACAGCGCAGGACTCGCAGGCTTCACATGCGTCCCTGTAGCCTCTGTGGAGCACTGCAGCGATGGCCATGGCGGTGAGGGCACACTCACTTCTCCTGTCTCCTCTGCTCCAGATGCCGGTCCCACTCCAGGTCCAGAACATCATTCACGTCCTGGACAGCGAACTTCACATACTGATGGAGGCGCCTAATTTCCTATGAGGAAAAAAAAAAAAAAAAAAAAAAGACACACGACTCATTTGTTCTGGCAGCTACTGAGACGTCTCCAAACAGTCAAATTACTGAGGTATTTCCATATTGAGAACTACAGTAAACAAGAAACACAGTATTTAACTCTTTATTGGTTTTAATACAACCAATAAAACCTTATAATTAAAACAGAAAATCAGCTTATTCAATAGCGACAGTGAGGTGGTACAGGGAAAGAGACAGAGTGTGGGGTGCACCAAGGCCTGGGGCGCACACTCGTGCTACCTTCTCATTCTCCAGCCCCTGGAGGGAGATCACATGGCCTGGGGACTCTCCACCACATGCCAGCACTCGGGCAGGACAGCCACTGAATTTCTGCTCCCATACTCATAAAATGAAATGTGAAACAGTGCTGAAAAGAATTCTCAAACTATTCGTGTGTGTGTGTGTGTGTGTGTGTGTGTGTGTGTGTGTGTGCGTGTGTGCGCGCGCGTGCGCTAATGGGGTGTCAAACCCAGGAATGTAACACTGAACTACATCCCTAGTCCTTTTTAATATTTTATTTTCCGACAGGGTCACATGAAGTTGCCAAATTGCTGAGGCTGGGCTCAAATTTGTAATCCTCCTGCCTCAGCCTCTCAGGCTACCAGGATGAGATGTCTGTATCTATTCTTAGCACAGGATATGTAAGTCATCTCACTAGTTGAGAAATACTCAATTCTTAAAAATGAAGGAATAGTTTGCACTAATAGTATGTCTAGAAAAATATTTTCTCTATATTAAATCTTATCTATTTCAGTTACTTAAAGCCTATAATGACATTCTTAAAATCCGGGCCACCGGTACCTTCCCTAACTGCAATCTCACTCTTAAACTTAAGAGTTGAGAAGATGAAGCCTTCGGTTGAGCATACGGCCGCACGTGGAGGCAACTCGCCCCAGATTGGGAAAAGCTCTGTACTGAATGGCTGGGCAGTGATTTCATTATGTTCAAAGGTATTTTCAAAATTATTTCTGGATAAGGTTACATGCCTTCACTGAACAAAAGAAGATGTCCCTGGAAAGGGGCCAATTCAGGGAAACACAAATCAAAAATCAATAGTACGGAGTGGACCCCGGGCCTGTGTGCTGAGCTCCATCCCCAGCTCATTTTGTTTAGTTGGTTGGGTTTGTCTTTGTTATAAGTGCTTTTATTTTTTATTTATTTATTTATTTATTTTAACGAGCCAGGCCCAGTAGTTCAGGCCTTTACTTTCTATTTATTCATTTATTTTCTACATGTGTCATGTGCCACCACACCCAACCTATGCGGTATTGGGGAAATCAGACCCAGGGCCCTTCGCTTGCCAAGCAAGTACTCTTAACTGCTGAGCTACATCTCCAGTGTCTAGTTTTGATGTGGTTTTTGACAGGCTCTCACTCTAATCCAGGCTGGCCCTGAACTCACCATGTAGCCCAAGCATGTAGTCTAATGCTCCTGTCTTTGCCTCAGAGTGATGGGATTACAGGGGTGCGCCATTACGCACGCCCAGCTTAGGAGGTGCTGGGAATTGAACCCATGGCCCTGCTCTAGCTAGGCAAGTACTGTATTGGTTGACTTATGCTCCAGCCCTTATGTTTTTTTTTTTTCTTCCCAATTCTGAGATGGGTTTTACTAAGTCACTAAGTTGCCCAAGGTGTGCTTTAATTTGTGACCCTCCTGCTTCACCCTTCAAGAGTGCTGGGATTACATTCCCTGCTTTAATTCCTTTTTAAAAGGCTTATCATAAATATTTCTCTCTGTATTTGTGTCACAAATACTTGTCTCTCCCCTCTCATCCTACATTAAGCTTCTGTGTCTGTCTGTCATTCACCCAGCTAGAGGGACTGTACATCGTGGCAGAGTGGCTACTGCCTAGGTCAAGGGTCAAGGACTGATGAGGGAGAAAATCTGGGGAGCCCAGTTTCTCAATTTCCGCTTCTTAGCTCTGGCCCAGTGAGCACACTATCTATGCCACTGAATACTGCCTACTTAAAGCCACAAAGAAACTCTTCCTTTATGAACGGTGAAGTGTCCCCCAGCGCGGTATGCTTCCTGTAGCCTGGCAACAGCACCACAGACAGGAGAGGCACTGGGAGAGTTGGGGGGGGGGGGGAAGCACGGGACGTCATGTTGGGGCCTGAGCATTTGCTGAGAGGCAGGTAGGGAACAGGGCCACTGTGGATGAGGACCAGCAGGAAGTCTGCGGGGCTGCGCAGTGCAGCAGCACCCCCTCAGGCCCCTACTGTCCTGGGCTCCTGGGGGGGGGGGGAGGCCAACTGTGGATAGTAACAGGGGCCCCGTCGTACCCACAAACCTATGTTTCAGTTCCTCAGCACTTCAGCGGGACTCCAGACAAAGGGGAGGAGGAAGCAAGGGCGCCAGACACTGAAATGACTGCTGGAGAGCGCGAAGATGGAGAATGAACTCCAGCGGACCAGCGAAGAAGGACGAGCCAGCGAGAAGTCACCTATCTACGAGAACATGGCCTGCAAGGAAGCACCTGGCAGGCAGGCTCTCACGCTGATCCCTCTCACTAGCTGACGCGACCTCGGGCAGCTGACCAGCCCAACGTCAGGGCCTCAGGTTCTTTATTTGTTCAAAGGGATCTGCAACTCTTACCATGCAGAGCAGCTGGTTTTAAATATGAGAAATAAAACATAAAAAGAACTATCAGATAACCTAGTATTCAAGAGATAGTTACTACTTTAATAATTATTATTTGTGATTTGATTTGTAAATATCTGCTCCAACAGACACTAAACGTAAGGTTAACATAGAATTCCAGCTGGGTGTGGTGGTAGACACCTATAATCCTAGCACTCAGGAGGATGAGGCTGGAGGATTGCCATTTAAATTCTGGGCCACCGGTAAGTAGGCCAGTCTGCGCTTCACAGTGAGTCCAGACCAGCTTGGACTATGAAGAGAGACTTGGTTCCCACTGCCCATGCCCCCAAAAAACCTAAGTGAAAGGACTTTTTGTGTTTTTTTTTTTTTTTTGCCAGCACTAGAAGTTTGTGTAAAGTGTGTTATTAGTAGAAAAATTAACTTCACCAGAGGCCACTGCCCAAAGCCACACCTAAAGAAAGACAGCAATGGGGTGTGCCCAGGTCAGTGACCCCAGCATTCTGCCAGGCTGAGGCAGTAAGATCCCAAGTTTGAGCCTAGCCTGGCTCAAATGGACTGAGACAGAGAAAGAGGTAAGAGGACCCGAAGGAAAAAAGTGGGTAAAAGGTCAATAGGAATGTGAGGTGGGCCAGAGGTCAGCAGGAACATGAGCACCAGGAGGACTGCTGCCTACACCACCTGTGGAAGAATGCTAGTTAACGGGCCGTGGGATGTAACCTGTGACTGCATCCCGCATGCCGCTTCCCCTTAACAGCTGACCTTTGCTTCCACATACCTGCACCACTTCCACAACCCCCCAGAAATGCTAAACGGGGAGAACTCTATAAAATGCCCCTGGAACCATTGTTCAGGGCTGTTCTGGTCTGGCCACCTCCCTGCCCCGTCAGCTGCCACTAATAAATCTCTCTGTTTCAAAAGATGGTGGATGTCCTCAGCATTCTTATCTGGTGCCCATGACAAGAGGCACTATCTCAAAATAAGTAACCGAAAACAAATGGGCCAGGGCTCCAGCTCAACCTGAGGCCCTGGACTCACCCCTTCCAAACACAAAAGCATACATAAAGAACCAGGAGGCAGCAGCGGGAGTACTGCGGCCCCTACCTGGAGCTGGGCTTCACTCTTGGGGTCCAGGGGCCTTTTGTAGAGCAAGTGGAGGTACCTCGAGTCGCGATTCCTCCCATTCTGCTCTCTGGCCTCCTCCACACCAGCAAAGCCCTCCAGCAGAGCCGTCTTCAGTGTGCTGATGTCGCCGTGCAGAGACTAGAGGGGAACAAGGACACACAGACACTCAAGCTGTGCTGCTGGGAGCTGACACCTGCCCGTGTGCAGCAAAGGAAGTGGCGATTTCCAGACCCATAATGCAGTGAACATTTGAATGATGTCACACGTACACAGAACATGGGTTTTTATGGCTTGGAAAGAGAGATGCTAGTGCTTTTATAAAGAATTGTTTTTTGAGGCTGGAGGAATGGCTCAGCAGTTAAGGCGCTTGCCCAGCAAGCACTGAGTCAAGCGCTCAGTACCCAAGTTCAATTCCCAAGCCCCACATAAGCTGGGTATGGTGGTGCATGTCAGCAGTCCCAGCAATGGGAAGGCTGAGACAGGAAGACTGCCATGCGTCCAAGGCCAGCCTGGGTCCACAGTGAGTTCAGGACCAGCCTGGGCTGCAGTGAGACCCTGTCTCAAAAAGAAAAATTATTTTTCATTCTCATTAAGGAAACACGTCCTAATGAACAGCACTCTGTGAAGGCAGAGAAGGACTGACAGTGTCCGTGGTCCCACTCCCTGGAGGCACCCCTCAGAAGCCCCAGAACATCTCCTCCTGAGCTTTTGCCCCAGGTTAGGAACTGAGACAGTGGCACTGCTGCTTACTCACTAAATGGGGACTTTTTTTTTTTCAGAAGAGTATTTAGAAAAAAGTGAACAGAAGAACAGAGGGATCAAAGTTTTCACTAGTCAATTTGAAAAGCTTCCTCTAGCCGGAAGAGGTCTCAAAGGACAGCTGCCCTAAATGGGGACTTCCAAACAGTGTTCTCTTCTTCCTAAGCCTCTGTGTCCTGCCCTGCAAAATGGACAGAGTGACAGCATGTGCTCCACAGGAAAGCAGGCACCAAGGAGACAGTCCCAGCGCAGTGCTCAGCGCCACGCCGGGCACACAATGAGGACAGCAACAGTGAAAACCTGCGGTACGGATGCTACTATCAACCCACAGGTGACATTTTTACATTGAATATACTCAAAAATATTCTCCTTCCATTAAGCATAGTAAAATTTCAAGTACACCTAAATTCAATTAAACTAACAACTCAAACAAACTTCTATGAAGTGCCTACTATGTATCAAAAGGGTACAAACCAGTTCCCCTTACAGCCCAGTCCCATGACTTATCAAGTCCTACAGGTAAGCGGTGAACTCGGTGCCTTCAGGTAACCTGCCTACACACTAGCAGTGACACTGGGTTGCCCCTAAAGAGCTGAAGTGCCGCACCCCTGGAGAACCAAAGGACACCTCCCTGCAGACATACCTCAGTGGCCTCTTTGATCTCCAGAAGGAAGGTGTGCAGGTCCTCCGCCTCTGTCCGTAGCGCCTTCATCTCCTCCGCGGTCCCCACCTGGAAACAGGCTTTGGCTGTGCGAGCTTTCAGCTCCTCTAGCTCCTTCTGGAAGTGCGAGATCTGCAGAGGCCGCAACCAGGGCCGGAGCTCACCTAAGGATGGGGCAGGAAGAACCCTGCTCCCGCCTTCCATACAGCACGGGCTCCTGGCACTGGCTAGGTTACATAGGAGGTCACACTTGGGCCACTCCGGTCTCGCTGGCAGAGCTACTCCCAGTAAAAAGCCTCGGGGAACAGTTTACCTCTTCTCCAATTCCAGCCATCACGGGGTCAGAGTCTTTCCACTGGTGTCCCTGTTTTTCTGTAACGGGAGTCTGAAGTGACTTTGCCTGAAATGCAAGGTGAAAGGTTTAAAAATGGATCCCATGCTACAAGTAAGATGTCCAGACATTCCTGGCAGTCTCTGTTCTATCAGTAGTCCTGGTGACAGGTGCTTACTGGTCTCTCTGTGGTATACGGCACACTTTTAACAGTGGTGGCAAAGGTCAGGCTGTGCTACATAGTGAGTTCAGGACCAACCTGGGCTACATAGCGAGACCATGTCTCATGTAAAAAAAAAAAAAGTGTTGACAACAGTGGCCAGGAAAATGGGGTCCCTCCTCTCCTGGAACCTACCTTCTGTTAGGACAAGATGGATGACTGGAAATAAATATACCAGGGAATGTCACATGGCGAGTGAACAGGGGCCTGCAGAGTCTTAGGGGGCACTAGGCAGAGGAGGCGGGCGCAGGGACAGGAAGTCAGGAAGAGTCAGGGGAAGGCCAGGGGTGCCTTCCAGGCAGTACGGACAGCAGTGCTCAGACCCAAGACCCAAGGAAGAAAGACCTGGCAGGCCTGGTGGAGAGAGAAGGCATCATGGGCCTGATGCCGCCACGCAGGCCTGGAAGGCCAGGCGGCAGCACGGAGGGGGCACAGCAGGTCGTACAAGGCCACATCACGAGCTGGCTTCCCACTCAGAGTGCTCGGAGGTACTATGGTTTGAAAGATCCCTCTCGCTGCTCAAGAACAGGAATGGAAAGAGCCATCAGGCAAGACTGGCCAGGGAAATGGCCACCAGAGTCTGACACAGGATGCCAGGCACGGGCGGGGACTCAGGGCAGCATGCACAACCCTCTGCTGGTCTGGACCTGGGGCAGGTGCTGTCACAACAGAGAGAGAAATCAGGAGGCTCTGGGCCAGGGCCTACATGCAAAGCCGCACTCGCTTGTGCTATACACGTAGTGAGTGGAGACATCAGGAAAGGAGGGGGTTCCAGGGAGAGGAAAGCTAAAGTTCTGTGATGACCAATTAAATCGAGGAATCTTTTCAACTATGCGATCCAGATGCCAATTAGCAGTGGAGTGGTCTCAGGCTGCGGAAAGTCATGACGACAGCCAGCATTTTTTGACAAGTACCACGCATCAGGTGCTATGCCCCAACTGGCCCTGTGAGCTGGGCCTGTGCCAAGTGTCCAGGACAGGTGTGTGTTGGGGGCAGAGCGGGCACAGCAAGACACAGAAGGAAACTGCATGACTCCAGCCCCTGGACACTGACACGCAAAGTGGAAGACTGCAGGGCGGCTCCCGGTCAGAGCCAGAAGAATGAGTGGAGATGATGACTGTGTGCTGAATGTAACGAGATAAGGAACCACGCCACGAAGCAGGGTGAGTCGCAGAGGAGGTGCAGCTCTTGCATCATGTACGTGGGCCTCCCTTGGGGGGACAGGGCAGCCGGAGATGGAGGCCCATAGCAGCGCAGGCTTAGGAGGCGCAAGTCACCACACACACACACACACACCACCCCACCCCCCAGAACACTAAGGCAGATCATCCAAAAGAAAACAGGCTAAAGATAGGTACAGCTAGGCCCTGCGGCACAGCCTGTAATCCTAGCAGTGTGGGAGGCTGACGCAGGAGGATCACAATTTTGAGCCCAGCTTGGGCAACTTAGCAGCAACCCATTGAGATCCTGTCTCAAAAAAAAAAAAAAAAAAAACCCGCACACA
The DNA here is from genome assembly GCA_004027205.1 of Ctenodactylus gundi. NCBI lineage: Eukaryota > Metazoa > Chordata > Mammalia > Rodentia > Ctenodactylidae > Ctenodactylus > Ctenodactylus gundi. Next base: position 245,459 of record PVKB01000758.1, on the reverse strand, counting down.
CACAGGAAATACAGCTCAGTGTGAGGGCCGCGGGCTCTGGGCTCGATCCCCAGCACAACGGACAAGCACAGGTGACACGAGCAGACACTGCGCTAACTACTCAACAGCCATTCAACTTCGCTGGTCATCTGAACAGTCCAAATAAAAACCACGAATACAACAAACGAGGGAAGACTCACAACTGGCAAGGACCTCACACAGCTCAGGTAGCGACCCACTGAAGAGTAACATGGGTATGATGCACGGTCCAGCAGGTCCGTGCTGAGATACACACACCTCAGAAATGTGTGTTCAATGGCTGACAACCAGAATGGACGTGGCAGCTCCACTCCCAAGAGCTGAGACAAACCACTCAAGGGCAGGGCTCCACTCAGTAAGAGGGGTGGATGCTGGCCCCTGGGCACATAGGAGTGCCACAAGGCAATGTGGAATAAGCACCCTTCTGGGCACAACAGGTGCACACAAGATGATGTGCTGTAGGATTCTACCTGGCAGAAGACACACACAGGCTCAACTAAGCTGTGCCATCAGAAATGAGAGGGGCTGGGGCACAGCTCAACAGTTAGAGCGCTTGCTACGTTCAAGGCCAGCCTGGGCTACGGAGTGAGACTGTCTTAAAAATAAGAGAGTGGTGCCCTTTAACAAGGGAAGAGAATAGGAGGGGACACGCAAGGGGAAGGCTAGGGTATCCAGTAACACTGTTTTGTCTATGTGGGTGTTAGTTTCCAACATGTATTGAACTGGACACAATTCACTGAGCTGTACACTTTTTTGTTTTATTTTTGCTACTTTTTTTGAGACAGGGTCTCCCTCTGCAGCCCAGGCTGGTCCCGAACTCACTGGTATAGCTCAGGTTGTCCTTGGACTAAGTATAATCCACCTGTCTCACGCTCCCAAGTGCTGGATTACAGGCATACCCGACCACGCCTAGCCTATGTGGTGCTGGGGAGCTGAACTCAGGGCCTCGTGCTTGCAAGGCAAGGTCTTTAACCGCTATGCCATTCCTCCAGCCCTGAATATATATCTTTTTCTATGCAAATTACATTATTAATCAAAAAAGTAGATGCACTCGTAGTTTTGTGAGTAAAACATCATGAATATTCAACTCACATACTTATGTGCTTCTTATCAGTCCTTTTTACTGCTTCCAAGATCTGAATTTCAAAGGACAAGAATCATTTTATTAACATGCACATGTGGACACAACATTGTAAGCTGACTTAACCTACCTGAGACGAGGCTGACTTGGTCACTGCTGGGGCCATCCTGGCTGACTTTTGGACCACGGAGGGCACTGGGCTTGCGCTACCCTGGGTGGCTCGTCCTGCTGGCACAAGACATGAGTTCAAACAAATGTTGCTCCTTCCCAGAGTTTCTCCTATCACAAACACCTTTCCCCAAATCTAAGAAAATACACACTGTCACTGGCTTGGCTTTTGTGACCGTTATTATACAGCCAGAACTGCTAAACAAACCAAGTAATGACACCTCTATCCCAAGATAATAAGAGAAGCATGGTTGTTCGATATTTGAATATGAAAAGTTTATTCTAGGTATAGAATCCAGGGCCTTGTGCACAGCAAACAAGAACTCTATCATTGAGCTAAGCCTTGCCACAGATAAAATACTTTTATAAATCAGATAAAGCTGGAACACAGTCAGGTGTGTTGACAGAGGCCATTCTGAAGGCAGAGGTAAGAGGATTGCAAGTTCAAGCCCAGACTGGGCAACTTATCCAGACCTTCACTCAAAATAAAATAAACAAGAACAGAGCATGGTGGGACACACTGGTAATCCTAGCACTCTGGGAGGCTGAGGCAGGAGGATTGCAGTTTTTCTGCTCAGGCTGGGTACCTTAGTACTTTAGTAAGACCCTGTCTCAAAAAATAAAAAGGGGAGCTAAGAACAAACTCAGTGATTAAAACACTTACCTAGGGAGTACAAGGCACCAGGTTCAACATATTAGGTAGGCATGGTGGCACAGGCCTGTAATCCGAGCACTTAGTAAGTTAAGAGGGTTGCTGTGAGTCTGAGGCCAGCCTGAGCTACACAGTGAGTTTAGGACCAGCCTAGACTACAGAGTGAGACCCCGTCTCTAAATAAATAAATAATAAAAAGGTCTGGGGATGTATTTCTGTGTAAAAGGCCCAAGGTTCAATCCCCAGTACAACAAAAATAAACAGAAAAAGAGATAGGCTGAGAGGTAGCTTAGCGGCAGTGCTTACCTAGCACACAATGAACATCACATTCAATCTCTGGTGAGTCATGAGAAGAGACCCACACATTCTCAGGCAGGGCCTGGGAGGCTGGCCACCTGGCCCTTCCTAATCCCTACAGGAGGTTTGGATGCTCTGTAGGAATGAGCAAAGGACTGCAGCTTAAAACCAGTCAGACTAAAACAAGACTCCGTATCAACTTTGTGGGAACTCTGAGACCTCAGGACCCTCCTGGAAGCTTCGGTACAAATCTGACCCTTGCTGTATACCAAAATCACCAGAGCAGCTTTTGAAAACACACATACCCGCTGGGCCTAGTGGTGCAGCCTGTTATCCCAATATTACGGGAGACTGAGGCAGGATGATCATAAGTTCAAGCCCAGACAGGACAGCTTGTGGACTCAATGAGACCCTATCTCAAAATGAAGGTTAAAAAATGGGCTGGTGATATAGTTCACTGTAAACTCCCTGGTTTCATTCACCAGTACTGCAAAAACAAAGCAAAACTACCCCACCAACACCCTCATCCAGACTTTAGCCCACTAGAGTCTGACACAATGTTAGGGAGCAGATCCCAGGGTAAGTCTCATGTGCAGCTGTGACTGAGATCTGTTCTAGGACCCTTGATCCCTAAGGACCAAATGCAGGTGGCGGAAGGACAGAGATCTGAGTGGTGAGAGAGGACAGGCCAACAATTTGTGCACGAGGCCCCACTCTCTCCTGGACTGTGCAGAGATGGGGCAAGTTCAATGCAACATTCTGGATCTCAAATGACACTGTCCAGAAGTTAACACAAGGTCCTGACTCCGGGGAACATCACAAGGCAGTGCTTTACCCTGAGCGATGAGAAGTTTGGGAATTCCACAACTCCATGTTTGCTCAGTATTTACCAAAAGAAAATGATTTCTGACACTCAAAATCCAAACAGCTGCCCAGTATGGCTACTGAGGCATTTCTGCTGGAATTCATGAAAATAAAGAACTTCAATAAGTAGGACAACCTGGCAACTACCACCTGCCTCACATGAGCAGAAGCAGAGTCACCTCTGTCGGGACAGAAGGAAAACATGCCACGGTGCTTGTCACTCAGAGTTTCCATCCCATAGCTTTTCTCTGAATCTCACCAAGTGGGAACATCAAAGCTAAACTGAGGCGCAGGCCCCAAACTACCAGCTTGACTCTTTACCCAGGTCAAGACAGGGAAAGGGAATTTGAGACTGAAATTAAGAAGAGAAACACAGAATGCAGAGTGTGATCCAAGCCTGGCTCCAGGATTGAAGGAGGAAAGAAAGAAAGAAGGAAAGAAAGAAAGAAACAAAGAAAGAAAGAAAGAGAAAAGGAAGGAAGGAAGGAAAGAAGGGGAGACAGGAGGAGGGAAAGAGAGAGGGGAGGGAGCAAGGGAGGGAGGGAAACAAAAGGAAAGAAAGAAAAGAAGCCATGGTAAACTTCATTGTAAACCTTAAATTTTGCACTTACACATATCAGTAAAATGGGGGAAAAATGTAAAAATAAAATGGGGTGGGGAGTATTAAAAAAAAAAAAAGAAAAGCCATGAAAAACATTATCAGGACAAGTGTGGAAAGGGGACTGTGGAGACCAGAGGAGACCATCGATCGGTACCTTATTTGAGTCTAATAACAGATAACAGATTATACACGCTCCTGTATTCAGGGGATCCACACTGAAGGTTTCAGGAACAAAGTATTCCACACTGTTTGCAATCAACTCTCAAAGGTTGCAGAAAAAATATTACATTAAAGCAAAGAATCTCAAGGAAAGACTAGAATTCGTTACTTGAATTTTGCAGCCTTCCTGTAGGTTTGAAAGAGGAAAAACAAGGGCTAAGCCTGTTTGCCCATGAAGGTTTATGACACACATCAACTGAGCTTGCTCACAGTTATTCTCATATACAATCTGTCATTGATTCACCTGCTTATAGCACGGCTGATGGTGCAAGTCCAATGAGAGTAACCAGGGGTGTACGCCTAAGTCTCTACAGGACCCTTGTCCTGTGCACATGGTGAAGAACATAAGGACACCCCCCTCAGCAGGAAGCTTCCTGTGAGTATCCATGGGAGGTGACAGAGTGGCACCCAGCAGCACCAAAGCTGCCACCAGTCTCCTAGCTCAGAGTATGACGCCAGGCCACCAGTGGGAAACACAAGAATCGAGAGCCAACAACCCTGTCCGCTGGGTTGGTGGAGACGCGTACCACATGAGAGACTGCTCCTGCAGGGACGCAGCATTTTGGGGAATACCTGATGGTGAGGAAGACACTGAGGACTTCAGGGACACTGAAGTGGCAGACGCTGAGAACGGTGTGGGGTGGCCGAGAGCTCCGGAGGCAGCCGGCTTGGAGGCAGGAGAGAGCAGCAATGTGGAGGGCACACTCCCAGAGCTCATGACAGGTGTGGAGGGGGTTACAGCAGAGAACCTGAAATGGCACCACCACTACATCAGAAGAGCTGCTAGAAGAATCCTGCCCGTTGGGCTCAAGCGCATCATCAAAGCCTCTTACTTCTTGTACCTTGCTGCCTCTATGACGTGGAAATATTTAGCTACTACTCATAAAAGGTAAGAGACATGAGAAAACATTTACCAGCTGCTTATTAAGGAAAGAATCATTCAGCTAAAATATCTATGAAGCATTTAATGGGTAAATAAAACTTTACTAGGAGATACACAAGAAAATTAAGATGACAGACTTCATGGAGAGGGAAACGGAAAGCAGGGGGTGAGAAGGTGGGAAGGAAAAGGAATGCAATATGTAAATAAAAATAAAATAAATGAAAAAAAGAAAAGGAAACCTTATCATGATATGAAACATTTTTCTTTTGGGGGGCGGTACTGGGAGACTGAGCCCGGGGCCTTCGCACTAAGCTACACCCTCAGCTCATTTTATTTTTGATTTTGAGACAGGGTCTCACTAAGTCACCGGTGCAAAACAGAACGTTAGGGGCTACACTTGAGTGGCTGTGTGCAAACTTTTCCATGACCAAGTGGCTGCAGCACCTTTAAGAACAAGCAGGGTGAAAAGCCAGTGGTCTTGCCACACAGTGGCTCTCTTGGGTAAGGCTGAGACAGGAGGCAGCTCTTTCCCCAAGGGCTGGTGGGTCAGCAAGGAGAGCAGATCAGTCAGATAAGGAAGTCAATAAATAAGACATGAGCATGCTGGCAGGACCCAGATCTGGAGGTGACTGGCCACCACAGTAAAGACTCTGGAGGGACGTGATGCAAGCCACGGGCACTCCCAGGCAAGTGTGTGAACTGCCTCACACGCTTGCGACTGCACAGCGTGTTTCAGGTGATAGAGCAAACAGCAGAGTCAACGGTGGCTACGTGGAGGAAAGACTTCTCAGCATGTATGTACTGGACTGCTTCCTTTCTTTTTTTCTTTTTCTGAGCTTGAGCTTGAGCTCAGCGCCTTCCCACTGAGCTACATCCCACGCTCATTTTTATTTTGATTTGGAAAGAGTATCTCTCTAAGTCACTATGTTGTTCAAGCTTGGCTCAGGCTCATGGTCCTTCTTCCTCAGCCTTCCAGAGTGCTGGGATCAGTGACAATGGGCCCTGCTTTGCTTCCTATTTTAAAGTAAAGTATAGCTCCTACCTTTGTAGTCTATAAATGTCCAGTAAAAAATTCACAAAGTGCCACCTAAGAGACCCTTCTAGATGCCATCCACTGATAGAACATAGACCTGGGACTTCAAGTACCACTTCAGAAGAAACAAATCTGTTTAGCAGCACCACTTTTAGACATACTACTTCAGGTGACCAGCATGCAGTATTTGTGCCCACCCTCTGGAAGAATCAAACTTTAGAGTAACTTACTTCTCATTAAGGTTGGCCTTGACAGCCAACGTTGAGGGCGGGAAGGAGGGCTTCATCCCTGTGTGTGGAGGGGACGGGCCAGGCACAGGGGTACTTTCCAACGTGGGCTTAAAGCTTGAGGGTCCGAAGGAGAAGGGCGCAGCAGCCGGGGCCCCAGGCGATGCTGCTGGGGTAGGGACCAAGGAGCCTTTGGAAGGAGGGGCAAAGGAAAAGGTGGAGGCACCAGAGCCCAGGGCTGCTTTGGGGTGGTCAGAGCCACTGGGACAGGGAGGGGGGTCCCCAGGGACAGGGGCGGCCTTCAATGACGAGGAACCAAATGCAAACACGGTAGGGGCTCCCCCCGTGGAGGGCAATGGGAAGGTGGCAGGGGGAGCGGCAGGCGACACTGGGGAGAGGGAGTTGGGGGCTGCTGCCACTGAGGCGTCCAGTTTGGGAGGAGCTGGAGAGGAGGTTGGGGTGCCAGGAGTACTTCCTGCAACGAAAACCAAAGGAGAAAGTTGATATTGCAGTCTGGGGATCTACCAGACAAAAGCAAGGAAGAACAAAAAGGGGAGAGGTGAGGTTTGCGGTGAGCTCTATCTCCAGCTTTTTTACATTTTGTTTTGAGAATTTTTTTTTTTGAACCATTTTCTCCCTAAGCTGCTAAGTTGCCCGGGATGGGCTGGAACTTGCGATCCTCCCGCCTCAGCCTCAGCTGGGATTCAGGCCTGTGCCACCACACCTGGCCATCAGGTAACTACTTCTTCAACCATGCAAACAGAGACACTGATCATTTCTATCTGCTAGGTAATAGACACCGGACCCTAAAGGAACCCAAGTATTGTTCCACTTAAAACAAAACTGAACATTCACAAACCAATCCCCGCTCTGACCTCAGTCACTCTCACAGTATCTAGCAGGGAAACCAGGACAGTCAGCAGCATTAGTCTTTGGGCCCAGACCTCAGCCTCAGCTTCTGGGAGCTTCTGGGACAGCCCCCAATTTAGGGGCCGGCATCCTCCAGTCTGACCACAGCTCTCACCCCACACAAACGGGGATGAGGGAGGTTCCCTGGGAAAAAGCTACAGGACAGCCAACTCCCTCTGAGCTTGCAGCTACCAGGTCAAGAGCAAAGTCCCTCATAGGAACTGGCACCCTCGGGCTGCAACTGTGTCATGCCATCCTGCCCCTTCCAGGATAGACCCAGCAGCTCAGCTCCAGGGACTCACAACTACATTGGGGTGAAAAAAAGACAACTCAAAAGAGGATGTGCTTTAGATGGCGGGGGATTCTGACATACTCCCAGCAGTCTCTCTGGCCACCTGACGGGTTATTTGGGGTCATACTGTAGCTGGCAAGGCCCAGGACCTGTGCGGCTTTACTGATGACACACAACTCACACTGCACCAGGGAGCAGTGAGAAAACCTAGCCCAGAACCATGAGCCTCACCTGACCCAATGGGTCAGCAGGACTTTTCCTAGATAAGGAGCTGAACTCCATGACACGCTTTCCAGCCATGGCAGCAGGGGAAAAACAAATACCATCAGTTACATACAGAATTAAAAAAAAGTATCTGCAGGCAGGCCTGATGACACAGGCCTGTACCCCAGCAGTCCAGAATGCAGAGGCAGGAGGATCTTGAGTGAGAGCCCAGCCTGAACAACTTAGTCAGATCATCTCAGACCAAAAATAAACCTGAGCTGGGAATGCATCTCAGCATGAAGGCCCTGGGTTCCATCTTAAGTAGTGGAAGAAAAAATTTACAAAAATCCAATACTGAAAAAAGGTCCTTTAATAAATTTAATACTTCCTTCTCGTAAGTGATGACATCACTGGGAAAACTGAAAACGCAGATTAGCACGTCTAGGTCTACATCCATGTGCAAGAAAGAGACAATTGTCCCACAATGCTGGCTGCTGCTGCTTGATGATGGGCTTTCAGTCATCCTGTTTACGGTTTTTCTAATTTTTTCTTTACTAAACATGTTACTCAAAGTTTTCAAAGAGGAAGGGGGAAAAAAAACTAAAGAAAATAAACCACTAAGTAAAATTTCCACATTCACAAATAACCATTACTTAGAGTTTAATATTCACCTTCAGTTATTTTTGCTATGTATATATTTTATCTCATTAAAAAAAATTCTTGAGAGCCAGACATTGATGGCGCACACCCACAACCCCAGCACTCAGGAGGCTGAGGCAGGAATCCCTAGTTTAAGGCCAACATAGAGCTACACAATGAGGTTTGCCTGAACTGTGTAAGAGACCTTGTCTCAAAAACAAACAAAAAAGGATCACCTAGCACATAGTTCTTCCCAGGGAAATTCTTTCCTTGTCCATAGACACAGTATCTGTAACAGTTTCATGGTACCTCACATACAAGTGTACGGCCAGCAGCTTAGCCAATCCCGTGGGTGAAGGTAGGCAGGGCCATGCACATGTGTGAGAAGCCCCGCCAAGCCGTCCAAAGGGTGCGTGGCGGGTGAGGGGTCCCGCCACCCTCCACTTGCCGCAGTCCCCAGGAGGAGCCCTGGTGTCTCTGTGCTCGCAAGTGGAGGCAGCACGCACCTGGACACTTGGGCTGCCGCTCGCCTTCAGCCGAGAGCCGCTCTGGGGTCCTGAGGAGGGACCGCAGCCCAGGGTTCTGATTGATCATGTAAAAAGGACAGAGCACCCCGTCCGTGGAGAGTAACAGGAGAACTGGAGCAGGAGGAAGCGTCTTATCATCGCCTGAGAAAGAAGAAGTAAAAGATGATGGAGAGCTGCGCCAAGCCATGGCCTGGTGGGAAGAGAGGCCACTCCACAGGAGCGGGGTGGGGCACGGAGGGAGCACCTGTGGGAGCTCCAGCGTGTGAGTGCGGACCTCCATCTCCAATGGGCAGTCCTGCCACTATCAGATGGCCCTGTATGGCTGGGCCCTGTGGGAAGCTGCCACTGTCCCACGGTCTCCAAGGTGCCTTTCAGCACCGCCTCTGCGTACAGGAGGCAGGACCAGTACCCTCCACCCCATCACCAGAAGTGCCGAATTCAGCTGAAAAACATTCACTAGACCCTGAGGACAATCCATAAGAGGACACAGAAAAGACCAGTCCAACTACTTTATAACTGACCCCTAAGTATATAGTTTACCCACTGAGATTCCAAGAGAATCACAGTAAATGAGCGCACCTGATCAAACGTGCCTGCCTGACCAAGGACAGGACAGAAACACAAAGGTGCCCAGTGGGGACAGCTGGCTAAACTGGCACTTCCTGCTGCTGAGCTGCTGAGCTCTGGCAGGTGAGAGGAGCCCTTGGAGCACATGTGGACGACGCAAGCTGAAGGCTGTGCTTCCCGACACCGGCCTAAACAGGAACTGCTGTGCCAAACAGAGAAGGGCACCATCCCCCGAAGCATTACTGGAGAGCCCGAAGAGGCACAGCAACCCACATCGAAACCAGCACGAGCGCAGACACAAGCGCAGGTGGGTCGGACCTGCGGCCCACTATTTTCCCACCTTTGATTTGTTGTTATTAAAATGAAAAAATTTAAAAAGAAAGCTTTAGTACTTATATACATTTTCTATTCGGTCCACAATATTTCCTGTTCACTCAAAAGAACAAGGACAAAAAACAGTGAGGTATCAAGTTGGACATGCTTACTACATTAGGCGTGACATGCACGCACACACGCACGCATACACACAGACCCAGCTGTGGATTCATCAGTGAGTGGCCATTCCAATGACATTAATGCTGTCACTAGGCACACAGGGTACAAGCACACTTACTTATGGCCACCTCCACCTGGTTGGTGTAATCTATGGCCACCCCCATGGGCAAGGAGTCATCACTCTTCTCTGTCACAGGCAGTTCAGCTCGACTGGAATCCTCCAGTAACCAAGATTCCCAATTAATCTAAAAAGAAAAAGGAGAAAGAGAAAATTAACATTGGTTAGTTTTATGTCATTTGCTCCCAGCATTGTTACAGAAAGAGAGAGAGAGAGGGAGAGAGCGAGAGAGAGAGAGAGAGAGAGAGAGCGAGAGTGAGGGGGGGCCTCACGTGGATGAGCTTTATGCAGTCTGTGAGGCTCAGGAAAGGGAGAAGACAGACTAAATAACAGGGGAATATGAATCCTCAAAATCAACCTATGTTTTCCTGCTAGGTGGCGCCCTGCCTTGTGGACAGTCACCAGCACGACCACGAGCGCCTGAATGTGGTCTCTTCCCAAAGTTGCACTAAGCCAGGCGCCCTGCACTCAGTGTCCCAGGAGACAGTCAGTAGCCTCAGCGCCTGTCTTCAGGCCCTCAGCCTGCACAGAATTCCTGCCCCTGTGCTCCACCAGACTCCTCAGGCTTTCCTGGAAGCCCTGCTTTGCCCACGTTTGCGTGAGTGGACTCCTGTGCAACACACAACTCTCGTCTTTTTTCCCCCCCATTGATCCAGGTGTAGCGGTGCAGGCCTTTATTTCCTTGTATGCACTTATTTTCTACTGGTGTGTCACGTGCGGTCACACCCCACCTATGTGGTGCTGGGGCCTTGAGCTCACAGCCCGCAACCGCCAGGCAAGTACTCTTAACAACTCCCTGAGTGGCCTGAATCAGAGGGGACAGTGCAACAAGGGAGAAACAAGAACAGAAAGCTGTTCAGCGAGGGATGGGCTCACACGACGTGGCTTCACGCCATCTTCCGCAGAGACAGGTGGGGGGCAACGTGCCACATGCTGTCCCACCAGACAATGCGCACAAGAGCCATAGAGGAGTGTGGTCAAAGGGAAGCCTTGGCAACACTCTGCCTTGAGTTTGCTTTTGTGCCTTTAGAAGTAAGTGCTTGCCCTACCTGTGCACATACTCTTTGCCCTTAAGCTGGCCAGCGTTTACCTGTCATTGCCTAGGTGGCAAAGAGGCCACCTAGACAGGTGTGGGTTTCATGGTGTCTAGAATGGACCACTCTGAAGTCAGAGGCCAGCAATCATGATCTGCTATGCTAGACTCTAGAACTGTACTGGGTAAAAGAAGCTCTGGATGGGCTACACACCAGGGATTTGGGGGTGATCTCAATCATGCCCAGGAAAAAACTGGCACAAGAGACAGCTGCACACAGGGGACAAAGGACGCCAGCCACCTGAATGGTTTGGGTGGTAATGGGAGTACCTCAGAGGGCAGAGCACCCCACATTCAGGGGAAGGAAGATAGGTCAGATGGGAGAGGCCTACTGAGGGGGCTGGTATGACCAAGACACCTTAGGGCCATCAGACTGCTGGGTGACCCTCACTGCCTGCTCCCAGCAGACTCAGCAGCTTTCGACTCTGCCCCCCCGCCACCCTATACACATTCAAAGAAACCTTGTAGGTAGGCTATCAAAATAAAGGCCCTCAGCAGTAGAATCACTGGAAGACAAGGCAGTGAGACATATGCAGAAAACACCCGAGACCTGAGAAGCTAATGTCACAGGCCCTGAAAAAGTGGAATTCCTAGGAAAGAAAGTCAAAAACAAAATGGGCCAAATAGACCATCAGAGGGCTGGAGAACAGCCAGCCCCACATAAACTGGGTGTGGTGGTGCACACCTAAAGTCCTAGGTCTTGGGAGGAGGACTGCTATGAGTTCAAGACCCGCCTGGACTACATAGTTCAGGACCAGCCTGGACTGCAGAGCAAGACTGTCTCAAAAAACACAAATCAAACAAACAAAGAAAAAACAGACAACCAGTTCAAACAAGACATACTTAAGTTCAAGTAATGATTAGTATGCTTAAAGAGAAATTTACTAAACAAACAATGGCTCTAAAGAATACAAAGTTTCAGGCAAACACAGGAGATCTGAATGTTTACGTTCTCTTTGCTTAAGCTGCTTTCTACTCTGGTACTTTGCTCTTTTTTCTTGGTGTTCATTTTCAACATCTGTACAACACTGACCCTGGTTTTGAGCTCTCAGGTAATGTACCAATCAGCAAAGGCAAAATACGTAAAGGAAAATTAACATGCATGATCTATAAAAAATGTATAAAAGATGCCTATAATCACTGACCCATTGATGCTCTACCCCTCCCTTGCCTACAGGAGAGTTCCTACAGCTCACTTTCTTTTTTGTACTTATCCTAATAAAGCTGCTTTCTACACACTCTCTCTCTCTCTGAGACAGGGCCTCACTTTGTAACCCAGGCTGGCTTTGGACTCCTGCCTCAGGCTCCCAAGTGCTGGGATTACGGGCATGCACCACCACACCCAGCTTTATGTGGTACTCCAGTGAAATAGAACTCAGGGCCTTGGATCTGCAAGACAAACGCTATAACTGCTGTGCCATTCCTCCAGCCAGTTTTCTACCCTTAAAAAAAAAATACAAAGTTTACTCAGTTTATAGAAGACACAAATAAAAAGCTGGCTGAGGTAAACAAGATAATGCAAGATATGAAAGAGCATCTTGATAGGGAAGTGGAAAATCTGAAAAGAAATCTAGCTGAATTTCAGGATACGAAAAGTCACTGGGAAGCCAGCCTGAACATTGTGCGGTCAGAACTTCAGACCTGGAACACAACGCTGCTGAACCAAACGCTGTAATCAGAGCAGACACGAAAGCAAGTGAGCAGGAAAGGTCGACACAACAGCTGCTGGATGATTCAGACAGCACCAACCTCAGAATTATGGGTGTGAGTGAAACAGCAGAAAACAGCCCAAAAGAGATAAAGATTTTATCCACTGAAAATAACAAAAGAAAACTTCCTGAATCTAGGAAAAGAAACAGTGTTCAGGTACAAGCCTACAGAAAACCGAACAACTCTGAGCAGAAAAGAACCTCACCATGACACATCATAATCAAAACCTCAGAAATTCAACACAAAGAGAGAATATTAAAACCAGTAAGAAAAAAACAGACATTAGTCTACCAAGTCAAGCCCATCCAAATGACTGCAGATTCCTCAATGCAAACCGTAAAGGCCAGGAAAGCCTGGAAAGAACACCTTTTAAGTTTTAAAAGAAAGAAAGAGTCAATCCAGGTTGTATCCTCCAGCAAAATTATCCCTGAAAACTGAAGAAGTAAAAATTTTCACAACAAAAAAAAACTCTAAAAAAATTTGCAAACACAAGCTCAACATTGCAAAAGAACCAACACCAGGAAAACAAGACAAGGACAGGATTCAGTAAAAATCTTACAATAGTCTATTCTTAACGCTAATGGTCTTTAACTTGCCAATCAAAAGATGCAGTGAATCAAAAAACAAAACCCAACCATTTGCTGTCTGCAACAGATATACTTCACCCAGCAAGAAGCACAGACTGAAGGTAAAAGGCTGGAAACCCATACTACGTGATCCTGGAGCCTAGAAACAAGCAGGAGTAGCTACGCTATTTTCAGACACTGAAGACTTCAAACCAAACCTATCAGAAAAGACAAATACTGCCGCTATTTACTGGTAAAAGGAAAAATCCAACAAGAGGAAGGAGCTCACAATTATAAACACAGATGCACCCAACTACGTAGATCCGAAACTAGTGGCTATGAGAGATAAAACAGACTGCTACAATCATTCTAGGGGACTTCAATACCTCACTTTCACAAATGGACAGGTCAACCAGAAAGAAATCAACAGAAAAATCAGAGCTAAATCACATCATGGAAGAAAGAGACCCAACAAATATCTACAGAATGTTCTATCCAACACCAAGAGAATATACCTTTTCCTCAGCAGCCCATGGAACTTTTCCCAAAACAGACCATATCCTTGGACATAAGACAAGCTTAAATAATCATTTCCTATGTACTTTCAGATCACAGTAGAATGAAACTAGAAATCAACAGCAAAAAAACTATGCAAATACACATGAGGTTAAATAATACACTATTGAACAAGCAATAGATCACAAAAGAAACCAGGAAAGAAATAAAAAATTTCCTACAGTTAAATGACAGTGGAAGCACATCGTACCAGAATCTATGGGACACAACAAAAGTATATTTAGAGAGGAGTTTATAGCTATGACTGCACGTATGAAAAAAAAAACACAGCAATCTCTAATAACTAATCTAACTGATGTAGCTCAAAGTCCTAGAAAAATAAGAACAAGCCAAATTCAAAATCAGAAGGAAAAAATTATAAAAATCAGCACAGGGGCTAGAGGAATGGCTCAGCAGTTAAAGTGCTTGCCTAGCAAGTGCTACTGCGTCAAGCTCTAAGTACCTGAGTTCAATTCCCCAGCACCACACAAGGTGGGTGTGGTGGCACACGCCTGTAATCCCAGCACTCGGGAGGCTGAGACAGGAGGATAGCTGTGAGTCCAAGGTCAGCCTGGGCTCCATAGTGAGTTCAGGACCAGCCTGGACTACAGAGTGAGACCCTGTCTCAGAAAGAAAGAAAGAAAGAAAAACAGAAAAAGAAAAAGAATCAGCACAGCGATTAATGAAATTGGAACTAAAATAAAAATCAATGCATCAAAGTGATGATTTCTTGGAAGGATAAATAAGAGTGATAAACATCTAGCCAAACTCATCAAAAGGAAAAAAAATTCACATCAATGCAACTAAAAGTGAAAAAAGTAAAATTACAATGGAAAAAGGAAAATTATTATGAAATCAAGAGAATCATAAGAAACTATTTTTGAAAACCTGTATTCCAATACACTGAAGAGCTAAGAAGAAATGGAAGAAATGGAAGAAATTCCTAGACATATATGATGTACTTCATGTGAATCAAGATATAAAAACCCTAAGGGGACCGATAACCAGGGATGAGGTCAAGGCAGCAATAAAGGGTCTGCCAACAAAGAAGACCCCAGGACTTGACAGCCACGGCAGAATTTCATGAGAACTTGAGGGGAGAGTTAGCAGCAATGCTTCTCTAACTCATGACACAGAAAGAGAAAGAACACTGCCAAACTCTTCCCTGGGAGCTAGCATCACCCTGATCTCGATCTCAAAACCAGATAAAGACCCAAGGGGAAAACCACTGGCCAATTTCCTTTATGAATAAAGATGCAAAAATTCTTTCACAAGATACTTGCTAACAGAATGCAAGAAATTATGAAAAAACTATACACCATGACCAAGTCAGCTTTATCCTGAGGATCAAGGATGGTCCAACATATGTAAACCATTTAACGCTATACACTACATGAACAAAAGCAAGAACAAAAATCACGTGATCTGTCAATAGATGCAGAAAGAACTTTGGACAAAATACAACATCCCTCCATAATAAAAACTCTGATGTAAAAAGGTACAAAAAGATCTTAGCTCAAGCCGATAAAAGCGATTTATGAGAATCTTATTGCCAACATCATCCTAAATGTGGAATAACTGAAAGCATTTCTCCTCAACTCTCCACTCCTGGTCAACACACCACTCAAAACCCTAGCTGGAGCAATCAGGTAAGAGAATGGAATAAAGGGATTATGCATAGGAAAGGGAGAAGTCAAACTATCCTTATTTTCGGATGAAATGATTCTTTACATGGAACACCCCAGAAGCTCTACCAGAAGGTTTTTGGGACTAACAAATTCAACCATGTTGCAGGATATAAAATCATTACATTCCTTTGCAGGAGCAGTAAAAACACAAAGAGATAAGAAAAACAATCCAATTCATAGTCACTTCAAAGAAAATTAAAAAGCTAGAAATCAACCTAACCCAAGGAAGTGAAGAAATTCTATACTGAAAACAACAGTACTTTGGGAAAAGAAACTGAAGAGAACATTAGAAATGTAAAGACATCCCTGGTTCCTGGATAGGCAGAACCAACATGGTCAAAATGGCTACATTACCAAAACTGATACATATATTCAATGTAATTCCAATCAAGACGCCAATAGCATTTTTCACAGAACTAGAAAAAAATGATCCTAAAGTTTATATGGAACCAGAAGAGACCCAACACAGCCAAAACAATCACAAATGACAGCAAGTTACACAAAGCAACAGTGATTCAGAAAAAAAAACTCAAAAACTAGCTGAAGGAATGACTCAGAGATTAAAGCACTTGCCCAGCAAGCACAAAGTCAAGTGCTAAGTACCTGAGCTCAATTCCCCAGCACCACGTAAGCCAGGCGTGGTGGTGCACGCCTATAATCCCAGCACTCTGGAGGCTGAGGCAGGTGAACTGTCATGAGTCCAAGGCCAGTCTGGGCTCCATACTGAGTTCAGGACCAGCCTGGGCTACGGAGTGAGATCCTATCTCAAAAAAAAAAAAAAAAAAAAAAGGCAACAGCATAAAAACAGACAGGTGATCAATGGAATAGAACGGAGGATGCAAAAACATTCCCCAGCACCTTCAGCCATCTGATCCTTAACAAAGGGCCAAAACATATGCTGGAGTAAAGACAGCCTCCTTAACAAACGGGACTGGGCAACCTGGCTAGTCACATTCAGAAAAATGAAACTAGACCCACATCTTTCACCACGCACCAAAATCAAATCAAAATGGATCAAAGAAGTACACATTAAAATGAACACACTGAACCTGTTAAAAGAAAAAAAACAGGCAAAACCCGTGAAGACACAGGCACAGGCAAGGACTTTCTCAAAAAAAAAGAAAAGTAACACCTAGAAGCAATCAATGGAACTACATCAAAAGTTTCTGCACAGCAAAGGAAACAATCAATAAAGAGACAACTGACAGAATGAGAAAAAAACTTTGCTAGCTACTCCTCAGACAGAGGACTATTATCTAGAATACATAAAGAACTGAAAAAAAGTAGATGCCCCAAAATAAAAGACCCAATCAAAAACTGGGCAACTGAAATGAACAGACAGTTTCTGGAAGTCCAAATGATCCATAAATACAACAAAAGGTGTTCAGCATCTTTTGCTGTCACAGAAATGTAAATCAAAGCAACGCTGGGGCTCCATCTAACTCCAATAGGGGCAGCTGGTATTAAGAACTCAAAAAACAACAAATATTGGCAAGGCTGTGGGAAAGGGAAACTCTTCTACATTGCTGGTGGGACTGCAAACTGATACAACCACTATGGAAAGCTTATGGAGATTCCTCAAAGAAATGAAAGTAGACATCCCATTTGGCCCTGCTAAACCTCTTCTGGGGGTCTTCCCAGGAGTTCAAGCCATCATACAAGTTTACAGCAGTAAAATTTGTAATAGGCCAATCTTGGTAGCAGATGATGTATCCGTCAGTAGATGAATGGATAAAGATGTGGTATATTTACAAATGGAGTACTACTCTGCCATAAATTTGAGTCATCTGTAGGAAAATGGATGCACCTTGAGACGATTACACTTAGCAAAATGAATCAAACACAGAAAATTAAATATCACATGGTTTCTCTAACATGAGAAAAATAAATCATAAAGAAGTACAAGATGGAAGAAAGTATGAAGATAAGACTTTGTAGAGAGAAAAAGGGGATGTGTTGGGGTGAGGGGTGTGAAAGGGAAGGGAAAGTAAAAATTATCTAGATACGATATGTAAATACAAAAAAATCCCCCCGCTTAATGGCAGGAGAGACATTTTACCTGATCACTCTGCCGAGCCAGGATGCTAACTTCTGTCGAAGCTGCCGATGCTGCCAGCACTAAGTCCCTAAGGGATGAGATCAGACTATTAAATTCAAATACAAAACAGCCCTGGGCAGACTCAGGCTTATGGCAACACGTGTGGATTATTCCTCCTTGGCCCAGGAGAAGGCTCTTGTCTGGCTCAAAAGAGGGGGTTCTAGGCAGACAGCAGAGGAAGGGGCTCTAGATATGCACTGAGCTTCTCAGCCCCGGGCTAAAGCCCTGGGGGAACCCACTGACTGACTACAAGAAGACACAAGCACACACACACCAGTGTCCTGGCACAAAACGTCCACCCCACGCAGAACAATCTAACCAGAGGAACGGATGCCCCAGGAACGCCACCCTTCAAAAGGAGGCTGCTCTCTGAAACTTAAAGTGCCTTAAATAACCGTATTACCACAGACTACAACTGGGGCCTTGACAAAACTGGATTTCTTTGGAATACTTCATATTCAGCCTGAGTAACTCAGGATTGGGACAGAGAATCAGCAGTCAAGAGAGAATGTGCAAATGGCAGCCGCCAGCTGGCCCAGGGTGCCTCGGACATCCCCGTCCTCTAACAAAACGGAAGCCACCAGGTGAACAAGGCTGCGGGATGTGGGGGGGACGATGATGGGACTGCAGCCAGCAGCCAATGCCTCACCACTCCTCGACGTAGCTGAGGTAGTAGTGGTGCTGCCGCTCTGTGCAGCTGCCATAGCAGGGCTCCATGAAGTTCACGAAGACCTCAGGGTGCTTGTCCTCTTTTTTCTACAACAGAGCAAGACATAACAAAAACAAACAAACAAACAAACAAACAAAAAAACCTCATGCACAACTTTTCTTAAATTCTTCAGTTAATGTTCTCAAAATACAAAACTATTTGATGCTGTGGGTGGTAGCACATGCCGGTAACCCCAGCACTCGGAAGGACTGCTCTGAGGTCAAGGCCAGCCTGAGCTACATGGCTGAGTTTAGGATCAACCTAGATCCTGTTTTCAGAAAGAGAGAGAGAGAGAGAGAGAGAGAGAGAGAGAGAGAGAGAGAGAGAGCGAGCAAAGAAGATACCTACCAGAACTCACCATGTAGCCCCGGCTGGCCCCACCCTGCCTCAGCCTCACCAGGGCTGGGATGACACGACTGTGCCAGGCTGGACTACAGAGGGAACCCCTGTCTATATACAGACAGACAGACAGACACGACAGACAGACAAAGAGAGGTCAACAGAATCCCAATGCTATTCTGCACTTCTGGACAAGCATGGGCAGACGAGTCACTCGTACTCTCTGCTACTGGTTTCTCACAGCCATGCTGGACCTACTAAGCCACTTCAGAGACTGTTCTGAGTGCGAAAAGAAATGACACACAGCGGCCAGCCCCGCCCGTGGGAAAACAGTCACCTAAATGCCAGTGTTGCTCCTACTTGAGCCGACATGGTAGTGCACATCTATCATTCCCGCTACCCAAAAGGCTGAGACAGGAGGATCGAAAGTTCAAGCGAAGCCTGGACAATTTAGTGAGACCCTGTCTCGGAATTTTTTTTTTTTTAAAGGGCTGGATATGTAGCTCAGTGTGTAGGACCTTAAGTTCGGATCCCAGTACTAAAAAAAGAATCTACGCACACCTGTAATCCCATCAATTGGCATGCTGAAACAGGATTGCCATGAATCCAAGGCCAGCCTAGGCTCCATAATGAATTGGGGACCAGCCTGGGCTGCAGAGTGAAATACTCTCAAGAAAGAAAAGGAAAACAAAACAAAACAAAAAAAACCTAGAAATCTGTATGCTAAAATGTCTTAGATGGTAGAGTAAAAGTCATTTTTAAAAGAGCTTTATTGAAGTTTGCTATTTTACTTTTTTATTTTATTTAAGACAGGATCTTGCTCTGTAGTCCAGACAGGTCCTGAACTCTCACTATGTAGCTCAGGCTGGCCTCGAACTCATGGCAATCCTCCTGCTCTAGGACAAGGTCTACAGTGGGCCCCTCCCTGCCCAACTCACACTGCCTCCCTCTCTCCACTACCTCATCATGCCTTGACATCCACCACATTCAGTAAAATGTAAGATTCTTAAAAGCACGGACTTTGCCTTGGTCACCTCTGTACTCCCAGGGGTCTTTTTTTTCCTTTTTTTTTTTTTTTTTTTTTAAGTGGTCCTGGGGACTGAACCCAGGGCCTTCATACTGGGTGTGCCATCACAGTCCAGCTAATATTCTCAACTTTAAAGCAGTACCACTCTGTATACATTTCTATAAATAAATAAATAATAAGATCTTACACTGGGACAGTGCCACAGACTTGTAACACCAGCACTCTGGGAGGGTGAGGCAGGACGACTGCAAATTCAAGCCCAGCTTGGACAATTTAGTGAGCTCTTGTCATAAAATTAAAACTAGAAAGTAGGGGGGGGGGTGCTGGAGGAATGGCACAATGGTTAAAGCATCTGTCTTGCAAACACAAAGTCCTGAGTTCGATTCCCCAGCACCACATAAGCCAGGCGTGGTGGTGCATGCCTATAATCCCAGCACTAGGGAGGCTGAGACAGGAAGACTGCCCTCAGTTCAAAGCCAGCATGGGCTACACAGTGAGTTCAGGACCAGCCTGGGCTATAGAGCATGTCCCTGTCTCAAAGAAAAAAAAAAAAAGTGGGATGGGGATGTAGCTCAGTGTGAAGGTCTTAGACTCATTCCTCAGTACCACACATACACACTCTCTCAGGTATTCTCCTGCTTTTTTTTTTTTTGCTAAAATTATTTTATCCAGTTAACCAAGACTCATAGTCACTTCACAATATGAGTAAAAGAAATTTTACCTTTTTTATTTTTCCCTATAACTGACATTTAAAGTGCATCATAATTTCAGTTCAAGGACCACGGAGCAGCATTGAAACCTTACACCAAGAAGTGAAGGCACTTGACCTCAAGTTTCTGACTTTATGTCACTAATCCCCAAAAATCTAAAACCATTCCGTCCTTGAACATACCGGAAGCAGAGCCATCACCACATCAGGGGACGTTTCCAACGTGCCATCAGCGGCAGCATAGACAATTGTGAAGACGTAGGTACCGATCCACAGCACATCCAGAACTGAAAGGCACACACAGTGTGGTCAGAGGCAGCCAAGCCCAGAGGCCAGATGCAGCAGGAAGCAGTCGCTGTCTATGGAAGCCTCTGTGTGCTATGGAATTTAACCTAACACAGGGAGGGACAACCCACTTGGGATCCCCTCAAAAGGGGGAGCTTCTACCCCTCTATCCTTTGCTGTTCTATAAAGAAAAAAGCAAAAGAAACTTTACATCCTATAGGAAAAAAAATTGATATACTATGCCCTTAACAAAGGTTCAGGCTTCATTGATTAAATACATTTCACAGCTGAGCGCGGTGGTACATGTCTATAATGCCAGTGCCTGGAAGGCTGAGGCAGAAGGACTGCTATGAGGTCAAGGCCAGCCTGGGTTAAACAGTGACCTCATGACCACCTCGGACTATACAGCAAGACCCTGTGTCTACATAAATAAATACACTTGATCTTAGCCAAAAGGCCAAGAAGTGATCTACATAAATGAACACATAAATAGTTCATAGAAACAAAAATTCAAGAAGCTTGAACTTTCTCAGTGGTACTGAGGTTTTTGGGGTTTTTTTTTTTTTCCAATTGGATTATACTCAGGGCAACTTACTAAATTCTAGTTAAGAGTTTTTAAAGATTCATGTCAGGCTATTTCTCACTGGACACAGGTGTCTCCAAAGGGTAATCACTACACTGATGTGACCAGCTGAGCAGAATGACATCCTGCACATGGCAGGCCCCTGCCAAGCCCTGGGCAGGCGCACAGCACATCAGGGGACCTGGGCCGTGTGCAACGAACTGGCATCTCAATCTGGGTCAGCACAATAAGGAGAGCAGGGTTACCTCGGACAGGGTGATCTGCCTCATAAAATGGAGGACAGGGAATGACCTTTTTCTCCTGTAAAGTCTGAAAGACATTTGAAAAGAAAATTGTCAATGAAATAATCACTAAATAAGTAGAACAGTCAAATCTGATTTGCTCCCCAGAAATTTCCTCTTCCACTCTCTTGCCATATACTCAAAAAAGGAAAGACACCAGGTCCTCCAGGAGACTGCCTGTCCCACTGGAACGCTCACACAGGCACCTGCAGACACAGCTAAGGGGAGGATGGCAATAGAGCAGCATTCACAGTACCACGACACTTGTGGGACACGGGACCATCACTAATGACACAGGTAAGTCGTGGCCCACTACTACACCAGGCCTGATGGTACAGGCCTGTAATGCTAGCACTCTGGGAACCAGAGGCAGGACGATCAAAATTTTGAGTCCAGACTGGGCAACTTGGAAAGACAAAACAAAAAAATGGGCTAGGAATGTAAACCCGGGCTCAATTCCCAGTACCACAAAACAAAAGAAGTAACTTTATATATAACAAGTTTGAAAAAAAGACCTCAATATACTAAGCTATTTAAAAACAAACACAAAGGCAAATAGCAAAGCAATAAAATTAAGCTAATTGCAAACCTTTGTAGAAGCTAATGCTCCCTGAAAGACAATGTACCAAGTGTCTCCTAACAACCTGTGCAAAACGAAACAGGAAAAAGGTAGGAATCATGGTGCATGTATATAGCCCAAGCTGCTGAGGGTGAGGCAGGAGGAGCACCTGAGCCCAGAAGTCAGAGGCAAGCCTGGACAACACAATGAGATTTGTCTCCAAGGGAATAAAAAATTTGACAAAAAATTTGTGACAAAAAACCAAAATCTTAGCCTCACTCTTATACTACCACCTTTACTATTCGCTTGCTCACCTGAGTGAGACTTGGGGACAGAGGAGAGAACTTAGTATCGCCTTTGAGTGCCTCCTTAGGACACACTGTGGACTCTGCATCAGCATAAGGAGGAGGATTTGCGAACACTATTGTTACAAGTGAAGGACAAGAGAGTCCGAGGCAACACCAGAATCACCTGTTCTCTTGCTGCCCATGGCTGACAGAACCAACCTTTGAGGGTGAACTCTGCCAAACACCAAATACTGGAAGTTCACACGAGAAAGGCTACAAGATGCTCACAACTCTTGCCATAACTCCTCCTCCTAAATTCTCCTTCTAGGGAATGGACTGGAATTACGGAGTTCAGAAAGTAACATGCGTAAGATGATCACATTTGGGGCTGCAGGAACGGCTCAGCATTGACAGCACTAAGTCAAACACTAACTACCTGAGTTCAATTCCCCAGCACCACATAAGCCAGGCGTGGTGGCACATGCCTATAATCCCTGCACTCGGGAGGCTGAGGCAGGAGGATTGTGGCGAGTCCAAGGCCAGCCTGGGCTCCATAGTGAGTTCAGGACCAGCCTGGGCTACAGAGCAAGACCTTGTCTCAAAAAAAAAGATGACCACACTTTAAAAAACAAAACCAATGTGGTTTTGTATATACCCACTGGAAAACTACTCTGCCATAAAGAAAGATAAAACTGTGTCATTTGTAGGGAAATGGACGTCCCGAGATCATCATGTGCGGTGAAATGAAGATGACCTAGAAGGTTAAGTATCGCAAGACTTCTATAATATGAGAAAACTAAAGTATAAATGAGTAAAAGAGCCAAACAGAGAGACAGTAGGAAACAGGGAGGCGTATTTGTGCAGAGGGAGGGGAGGCAGAGGGGGAGGGAAGAGACAGTGATGAAGCAGTATGGACATGCGCTGGTTTCCTCGAGCTGAATCTAACTACTGTGGATCATAAATACACACTAATAAAAAGAACAACTTTCAGGCAAAAATAAAAAATAAAAGAAAAACAAAACAGTGCCAAATATTTACCTCAGCATCCAGCAAAGGAAGGAAGGAAAAGTCTAGAGAGAAGCCAGAGGAGGTGGGGGCCTCAGAGGGAGGGGGGAGGGTCTCCACTCTCCACCCACTGGTGGATGTTACACCCAGCAAAAGGCACGACCGGGCAGGGGGAGGTGATACTAGGAAATGAATTCAGATAAATGACACGAGCAGAAAAATCCACAATGTGCTCTGGAATCTCTGCTCAAACAGTGGGGAAGTAAGAAGCCTCCTGCCACATAGGCAGGGCGAGGACTCACAGGGAGGTACTGGACCACAGTTCCATTCTGCTTGCCGACTGCCAGCTGTTTTCCTTTGGGGCTCCAGCACACTGCATGAAAGAGGAGGCCGGTTGAAAACTGGAAAATGTAGCCAACCCAAGAGCTTTTGTCACAGATAGCAAAAGTGGGGTCAGCCATCCATAAGTGAGAAACACAACCATTTTATTCACTTCTGCAGTATTAGGAACTGAGCCAGAACAACGTCTCCAACCCCTTTTGTCTATGTAAGACAGGGTGTTGCAAACTTGCTAAGTTGATCAGGCTGGGCTCGAACTTGCAGTTGTTCTCCTGCTTCAGCCTCCCAAAATGCTGTGATGACAGGCCCGCAGCACCAGGCCCAGCCATAATCATTCTAATGACACAGTCCACAGGACTGACCACCCGGCTGCTGAGCAGAGTCAGCCAAGCTTCCTCAGGAGGGCCCTGCCCAGAGGCCACCAAGTGCAGAAAACAATTTTTACGTGAGAAAAGAAAAACATACAGGAGGTTTTCAAACACCGAGAAAACATACTTGGGGCTGGGCATTGCTAAATAGTTACTGAGCTTGCCCTGTGTGCACAAAGCCCTCATTCATCCCCCAGCACCACATAAAACTTTGTCAGGTGTGGTGGTGCACACCTATAATCTCAGCACTCAGGAGGACTGCCGTGTGTTTGAGGCCAGCCTGGGCCACACAGTGAGTTCAGGACTAGCCTGGATTACACAGCAAGATTCTGTCTCGATTTACAAAAAATAAAAAAAGAAATTAAAAAAATTCTCCTGCTCCCACTTATTTCTAATGCTTTTCCAGAAAAGTACAAAAGACTTTAAGAAGAATTCTTTTAGATTTAGAAATAATTATTCTTAAAAACACCATCTTAAAGCAGCTGGATCGAAGTACTACTTTCTCCAGGTAACCAAAGCATATTCAAATTAATTCACATAGGCTGTGACAATGACATCAACTGTGGCAATAAAGGATGCTCTCCATTTCTAACAAAAACCAGCTTACCCAAAACAACCATCCACCCACTTTCCTTTGCAGAAATTAATTTTTAAGTAGAATACCATTACTGTATGTTATGGAATAAAGGCCTTTATTACCCACCAGATGTTACTGCCACCGAGCGAGGAAGAGTCGCACACACTTTCACTGTTTCTGTGACTTGCAGGACAGCAATACTGCCATCAGCCAGACAAACTGCCGCCATGGAGGGGACAGCGGGGTTCCACTTCATATCAATCACCATGCCACCTGCGTCCTTGGAAAGGTTGTGATAGGCAAATGGCCGTTTCTGCTGCTTAGCCTTTTAAAATACACACACAAAAGCAGAACAAATGTATAAATTAGTAACCACATAGACATTTAGTATCCAAAGGAAAGCACCAAACACAAGTTTCCTTAAATCATACTTCCTTCTTCTCTATAACCAAGAAAGTGACTTGGCTCAAAGCAGCAATCTATCTGTTACAGGTGATCCCCAGAGAGCTCTGGAAGTGAAATCAATTACTCTAGCAGGCTAGGGAGACACAGAGCCAGAGGACACACACATGCAAAATTATCCAAAGGGAGCCGAGCCAGCACTGCAAGCATGGCTCTGCTCTCAGCGCCGGGCCCTGGGCAGCAGCCTGACGAAGCACACGTCAATCGGACTATGAAATGAGGATAACCGCACCCTGCGTGGGCAAGGACAGGACACATGGCACTGCACACGATGGCGGTCATCATTCTCTAGCTACCACACAGAAGGAAGGATGGAAGGACACTGCAGTAAAGACCAGAAGCCATTACTTTAACCCCACGACCCTCAGCAGGTCACCTAAGCCTCCCAGGATGGCTGTCTCATGTGTGAATGAAACTAAGTAAAGCCTGAGGCAGGCAGAGTCATGAAACTGTTCCCTGATGTCTCCTCTATCAACAGAGGCTCACGTGGCTCACAGTTCTGGAGACTCGGAGACCCACTCGAGCCTGGAGTAATAAGAACCAGCCCTGCCGCCTTGCCAAGCCCCTCCCTTCCGCAGAGGGTCGGCACTGGCCTGAGGAGCTGCTTTGCACACCCACCATATATGCCATCCTCTCGAGCCCCTCTTCTCCCACAGCACTTTTTCAAAATCTGCATTTTGTATTTGTTAAAAAAATTTTTCCCCTCACTCTGTAGCCCATGATGGTCCCAAACTCACTATGGAGCTCAGTATGGCCTTGGATTCATTGCAATCCTCCTGCCTCAACCTCCCAAAGTGCTGGGATTACAGGCGTGCGCCACCATGCCAGGTTTTCTGTGGTGCTCGGGAACTGAAATCAGGGCCTTATGCTTTGCAAGGCCAGTGCTTTATCCACGGTACCATTCCTCCAGCCCTAAATCTGCACTTTAATGGAGAAAAAGACTCCAAGGATCAACCTCAGAAGTTTCCACGTTGGAATTTGTAAACGGAAACCACCCCCATTCCCATCCCGACACTGGAGCTTACTGGGAGCTTACCTCATTTGAGAATGTGCGCACATCAAAAAAGGCAATGAGGGAACCATATTCACTGGACATCATGCACACAGAAAGAGTGAGGTTGTCACAGCTCAAGGCCAGGTGGTAGACAGGGAACTTCATAGGAACCAGCAAGCCCTGGACTTTATCAACTATAAAAATATAAAATAAGCAAATAAATAAATAAAAGGGAGAGGGGCAGAAAACAGCTTGCCCTAAGCAGGGGGACGTAACCTTTGTCCAGGTCAATGTGAAACAGTATTTGCACCTGTATAAACATCCGCACTAAGATAACTCGATATGCAGATAAAGCTTAACTCTCTTCCTCCTTCCTTTCTTCTTTTGCTTTGCCAATACTGGGGATTGGGCCTTTGCACTGAGCTACATCCCAAATCCATCTTTACCTTTATTTTGAGACAGATCTAGGTTGCCCAGGCTGGGCTTGAACTATTGATCCTTCTGCCTCAGCCTCCTAGTGTCCTGGGATTATAGCTGGGCAGTCACACATCCAGGTGAAGGTTAACTTTCTTTTCTTTTCTTTTTGAGATACAGTCTCATTCTATAACCAAGACTGGTGTTGAACTCACTATGTAGACCAAGCCAGCCTTGGACTCGCGGCAATCCGGCCTCAGCCTCCCAAGTGCTGGGATTACAGGCGTGCGCCACCACCCCCACTTTATCTGGTGCACGCTGCAATTGCTAAACAAGCACTCGCTTTAACTGCGGTGCTACTACTCCACTTCCTTAGTTTAACTGTCTTAAGGACACGCAATGGATCACAGACAAGCAATGATCTCAGGGACTCATCCAAGCACAGGAAACTCACTGTGGCTGCTGCTGCCCCAGCTGAAGGCATTTTTTGCTCTATGCTCCGGGCAGGACATACTTCCATTAGCTTAGATGGTATCATTGGGCCAACAGAAACTCACATAATAAAACCCTTCTCCCGAAGAGTGGCCCGAGTTCAACACAGCAAAAATGAGAGCATGGCATCACAGTAAGTTCCTCTTCCCCGAGCTCAGGGAAACAAAACTCAGTGAAAGAGAAACTAACAACGGCTTCCAGCACCCCACTGGAACACAGTCTCCCTGGGGGTCGTCCCAGGGCCGACGCAGCTGGAGTTTGCGCATTCCCAAGACTGTTCAGGCAGGAGACGCTAGGGCACACTGCTGCAGCCCTTCCACTGTTCTGCAGCAGACACCAAGGAACTTACCTATTTTATTGGGGTCATCTCCAGGTTTGTTCTGAATAAGGAGGTTTTTGGTGGGAAACACTTGCAACCCACTGGCTCCACCAGCGAAGAGCAGGCCATACTTGGTGGATATGGCAAGCAGACTCGCGCGGTCCTTGGGCAGCTCCTCTGGGGGGTCAAAGAGCCTCACCTTCTTCAGCGCTCGAAACTGAAAATCCTGAGTGGGGAGATGGGAAGTTAAACCATGCCCATGCTCCAGGCGGTCTGATTTTAGCAGAACAGAAGTGGGCTACTCTGCAGGCGACTTGGCTGTCTGCTGGTGGTACACTCCATGAGTACAGTGGTGCCTGTCATGGTGCTCAGAAATATTCCTTCCATAAAATAAAATGAAAAAAGCACCCAGGAAGGTTTCCTCCCCTGACTCAGCTCACACTGACCTTTTCGTTTTCTGATCTCTTGGCCGTACTGTTTGAATCATCACACAACTAGCTACTTTTTTTTTTTTTTCTTGAGACAGGGTCTCATTCTGTAGTTCAGGCTGGCCCTGAATTCCATTATGTAGCCCTGCCTGGCCTCCAGGTCATGGCAGTCCTCCATCATCAGCTTCCCAAGTGCTAGGATTAAAGGCGTACACCACCAAGCACAGTTTTTATTTATTATTTATAATTTTGCTCTATTTCATGGTATTGCACTGTCTCAAGACCTAGCATGGCAATTAATACATCATTAAGTACTGACAGTGCTGAAATGGTGGTGAAGATCTGTAATCCTACTACTCTGGAAAGCTGAGGCAGGAGGATCTCCAGTTCCATCTGAGGAACTTGGTGGCTTAGGGAGACACTTTGAAAAAAAAAATGCGATAGAGCTCAGCAAAAACACCCTGGATTCAATCCCCAGTCATACATACACACACACATGCACACCAATTTTCTTGGCCTTCGTTTTGTATAGTCATGCATGTTTCATACAGGATCCCTAATAATTCCCTGGTGAGGCACTCAGGAGGGCAGCCTGGAATCCCAGCCCTCTGGAAGGCTGAGGCAGGAAGATCTCAAGTTTCAACTCAGCCTGGGCAACTTGGTGATTCAGAGACACATTGCCTCAAAAAAAAAAAAAAAAAAAAAAAAAAAGGTCTGGGATGGAGCTTAATGTGAAGGTGCTGGGCTTGATCTCCAGTACCACCAAAAAAGAAAGAAACCATAATAAATAAATACATAAATAAATAAAGCAAGTTCAGGATGTAGCTCTGCACTCCCAGGACCCCCCCCCCCCCCCCCCCCCCCCCCCCCCCCGCCAACACACACACGAATTTCACACACTTTCCAGTGAGCCCATTGTACGGTTTCTCAGTCTCTGGCATCAGTCACCTGGTGTAGAGGGACAGTGGGACAAAAAGGCACACAAGAATTCTATCGCTGGAACTCTGGGAGAGGCTGTCACCACCAGATCGTGGTTCTAAAAAGCGTTTCCACCACTAACCTGAGAAATACACATCTGAGAAATACAACTCCTTCCTATGGGGCAACCACAGTGGGGATGCTTAAAGGAGGAAGAGAGAATCACGCCTCTCAACATGGTCCGGAGCTGGCCAGGTGGCGCAGGCTGTAATCCCCACACCGAGAGTCCGACTGCAAGTTCAAGCCCAGCCTGGGCAACTTAGTGACATAGCAAGACGCTGTCTTAAAATCACAACTGAAACATAAGCTGGGGATGTAGCTCAGGTGTAGGTCCTGGGTTCAATTCCCAGTATCATGAAAAAAATATATACATATGACACGGATTCCTCCCCCTAAATGCACTCCACTATTGTTCATATAAATACTTAATCATGTTCAGTGCAGAGCTCAGTGGGTTAGAGCGCTTGCCTCATATACCCAAGGTCCGATTGCCCCAGCACCACATAAAAAATTAGCCAGGCATGGTGACACATGCCTGTAATCCCAGCACTCAGGAGGCTGAGGCAGGACTGCCATGAGTTTGAAGCCAACCTGGGATATATAATGAGTTCAGGACCAGCCTGGATTAGAGAGAGAGAGAGAGAGGAGGAGGAGGGAGAGAGACTGTCTCAAAAAAAATCTTTCTGCTGTTTGTTAAAAATAGCTCCTTCTCTGTACCTTCATTCTGCCAAAACATATATAAGAATAATTTAACACACCATCCTGAGGACTATCGCCACGGGTACGGGGGTCTCCCATCACGGGACACCGTCTGGCTCCCGTTGAGTCTTTTATTTTTAGGCCCATTTTCGGGGCCACAATCATGTTCCTCGTCCAATTATCTAAGGGTTTTGCAGAATGACCTTTCCGGTTCTACTTCAGGTAACCCTGGACCACTAGCCAAAAGTAGTATCGGGGAGTGGGGTCCCAAAGGAACGCGGCTTTCAGCCCCGCTATCAAGTGTGCCTGGGTCATTACTGTCCGAGCGCTATACGCTCGTCCATTAAGACCGACCACTCCGGAGGCTTGCCGCGATTACCACACCACCAACGCTCCATCATAACCCCCACCCCGACATCACACGCAGGTAGCTAACGTAGCTCAGGAGGCGCGCCGAAGCCCACCAAGGGCGGGAAACTGCGTTCAGCGACGCTCCCAAGCCGCGGCAGGTGGCCTGCCGCGCAGGTGACAAGCCAGAGCGCTGTAACTGGCTGAAGCGGGAGGCGGGGCAGCCTTCGCACGCGGCCCGCCATCCCGCGGGATTCCAAGGCAACGCCAGCTCTGAGCAAAGAGGGAGGCTGCAGCCCGTCTCTGACCTTCATCTCCCGCTCGGGGATCATGGCATCCATCTCATCTCCCATCTCGCCGCCCTCGGTGTAGAAAGCAGCCCGCACCGCCGCCCGAGCGGAGCTCAGGCCGCCCAAACTCCAACTTCCTTCCCTCCGCGCCAGCGGCGCGCGGCGTATACGCACCTTCCGGCGCGCCTTGGTGACGTAGAAATACTCCGCCTAAAGAAGATGCTCATTTGATAGTCGCGAGCTTCCATTGGCCTGCTTGGTGGAGTAAGGGGCGTGGCCTCGCGGCCGCGCGCGGGCCCTCCGGAGGACTCGGAGCCACCCGCGGCTTTGCCGCCAGCGGGGCTTGGTTCGTGTTGGTTTCATTCATTTTGCGGCGCGTGCCGAAGCGCTCCGTGCGCTCAGTTGCCTAGAAACCTCACACTGATCCTAGATGCAGATCCGCTAGTGGCTTCCGACTCAGAGTAGTTAGGAATTTGACGGCTATTTCCAGAGGACAGCTTTGGAGAGAGCTTTGGATTTTGCAGTGGTTGGGGAAGGGGCAGAGTGGGATCTCGACTTGGGAGACCTTTTGTGCGTGTGAGAGTAGAGACTGAAAAAAAAAAAAAAAGCGGAAAACTGGGAGGTAAAAGGACACTGAAGATCGGTTTCGTTTACTCCTTTCAAGGTAATCATTTACAGAGCAAGAGCCATATCCAGTTCTGGGCCGAAACAGACCAAAGCACTTCAGATGTGTTACCTTGTTCTCCGCGCAAGTCCTCCTCCTCACCTTGGGGGTTATTAACAGTTGATTGATGAAATGGGGATGCAAAAGTTGAGAAAATGGCAATGGCCCTCAGCCAGAAAGTGGAGACAGGACTAGAATTCAGACCTAGATACACCGACATTGCAAAATCCTACCTAGAAGGCATTTCTGACCTGGGCCAGTAGTTCCGGCCTGTAATCCCAGAACTCTGGGAGGCTGAGGCAGGAGGATTGCAAGTTCAAACCCAGCCTGGACAATTTAGCAGGATCCTGTCTCAAAGACAAAGAAGGGGCTGAGGATATAACTCAAATGTGAAGGCGCTAGATTCCATTGCCAGTTTGTTATCCCAGCATTTGGGAAGCTGAGGCAGGAGGATTGTTGTGAGTTCAAGGCTAGCCTGGGCTACGTAGTGAGAGGGTGTTCAGGATCGGCCTGGACTGTCTCAAAAAAAAAAAAAAGATTCCATCTCTAGTGAAAAGAGATTTCTGTAGTGGAATTACATTCAGCTCAGCTAGAACAGCCAGCTGTGGTGGCATTCACCTGTAATTTTAGTACTCTGGGAGGCTGAGGCAAGAGAATTTCAAGTTGAAGCCCAGCCTGGACAATTTAGTAAGATCCTCTCGATGTAATTATAAAAACGGTGTGTGTGTAGGGGGCTGTAGCTCAGAACAAAGGCCCTGGGCTCAGTCTCCAGGAAAAAGTGATATAAAGCCAAGCCAGAATGTGGAACCTGTGGGTCAGCTCCACAGGACACACACTGCTGGTCTTCAGCAAGTCTCTGCCTTTGGTCCAAGCCTGCTGCTTCTCACTGCAGTGCAAGGATGCTATAGAACAGCCTGTCTCCAGGGGATGTTGCAGGAGCCAGTCAAACCAGGCTGTCGTGAACATGGACACGCAGGACCCCCTCATGCAGCCTGCTGCTGAACTAGCCAGGTCGGCATTGCTGCGCCCAGACCACCCCCAGGATACACCACGAAAGACACAGGTGAAGTTTGTCTGGTTTATTTCTGATCCGTAGAGCTGAGATCCCACCCCACCTGTCAGCATGCACAACTTCTTCCATCTGCATTTGCCTGATGGATTTTCCATTTGAACCACAGGGACAGAGCCACACCTAGCAGTCCCCAGTCACACTGGTTAGATTTGGTATTTTTCAGAAAAGAAGACAATCCAAGTTCCCAAGCTGATCCTTAGGCAGAGAAGTGAATGCCCTGGAGCCAACAGAAACACAAGCAGACTCCCCTTCCCAAGGGCCAATCTTGAGGCCCCGAAAACCAGAGGACGGACAGATAGGGTCCCCCGTGCCATGAGAGGACCTTCTTTTACTGGGTTTTTTAGAGACTTGCCCCTTGACTTCCTGTCCTGTAACTGCGCAAGCTGTGGCGCTCACTGTAATGGCCTTGCTGGTTCTACCTCTCTGAGCCTGGAACAGACACACAGAATGTGACAGAAACTCAAGGATGGCCTGTGCCAGAGAGGAGGCAGGGGCAAAGGTAGGGGACAGGCACCTACTCAGCTACTGACTCAAGGGGAAAAATCAAGGCAGAGGAAGGGGTGGGGAGAGGCAGGGTCTCATATTTACACAGAGGAATGTAGTGCGGGGGTTTAATCTTCAACTAGACCTGCGCAGCTCCCTGGGCTGAGACCAGCCAGTCGTAGCCAAATCATCCTGCTTCTGAACCAGCCGGGGCCGGAGGATGCACCCGGGCTGGCCACATACTTACACCCTCCGCTTTCCTCCATCCATCTGCTCTGGAGGGTCCTTGGGGGCCCACAAGGGCTCCCACAGCCCCATCTTTGAAGTGGCATCCTCCCAAGACTCTTGCCTGGACGATCCCTTCTCTCGCAGTCAATTTCTGTCCCTCCACGTCCTTCTATTCCTGTCCCTGTCCTTGGGTCTGAGTTCCTCACTAGACTCTTGGGTTCCATGAGCTGTTTCCCTGCCAGGTTCTGAAATCTCATCTGATAGCAGGTGCTTAATAAACACATGCAATGAATGAGCACATCAGGTAAAGGCTGCAGAGCCCAGGGTGTCAAAGGTGGGACACAACCTGGTCCTTCCCCAAGGGTGATGCTCACTTGGAGGTCCCAGCCCAGGGTCTTCCCAGTGAGTGAAGTATTAGCCTGAGGCAGCGTTTCCCCTCCACCACCCTGCCACTGCTGTAGCAGCCCACAGAGGTGAGGCAGGGTAACAGTCCACTGGCCTGTAGTCTAGGCCCTTTTCTCCCCAGATTAACTCTGAACTTGGCAAAGGCACTTAACTCCCATAAATCTTCACATGACAGGAGAGGACAGGCTCAGCCAACCTGCAGGGTGGACCAGGGCTCGAAAATCTTTGAGCGCTTCTAAGAAAGGACCCAGGGGACCTCAGTCAAAACCCTAAGCTTAAGGTTTTGAGCCTTTTGGAAAAGGAGAGGTGTGTTAGAGACAGTGAGCGCAGCCCAGGTGAGGGCGACGTGGGTTCAAGATCAATAAACACGCGTGAAGCGAGTGAACGAGCCAACAGGAGGGCCGAAGGAGCAAAGCCAGGCTCAGCGGGCAGTGACCAGAGGGACCCTCCCGGCTCTCACCCGCGGGGCCATGAGCATTCCCAACCCAGGGCCCACAGGCCGGGACTGTCCTGGGCAGCCCCTCCCTCGGGGACTCTGGCCACCCCTCTGGCCAAAGCCACTTGCTGCCTTAGCAAGGAAAAGTGGGGCTGCACTATCCCCCTGAGCCTCCTGGAAGGAGCCTCTGCTGGTGCCCAGGACCTTCCCACTGAGCTACACCCCAGCCCATTTTCATTTCTGATTTTTGAGACATGGTCTCGCTAAGTTGCAAAGTTGCCCAAGGTGGGCTGAAACATGCGCTCCTCCTGCCTCAGCCTCCCAGAGTGCTGGCATGACAGGCCTGCACTACAGGGCCTGGCTTCAGTCCCTTCTCGAAGAGCTCCTGTCCTTCCCACCTCCATCTGCCTATGGGACGGGGCAGAAGAGTAGGCACAGGGGGGACCAGTGGCGAGGGGGTGGGGCACTCAGATCACATCCCGGGCCACCCCACCCCAGCGCAGGGGAAGTGTGAGGCTGCCCTAGGCCATCCTGAAGGGGCCCCAAGCCTGGTCCCGCCCCTGGGCTCTCCTGACAGTGGGCTGGGGTCCTGTGAGGGTGACCTGAGCTCAGACACAGTCTAGAAGAATGGAGGACAGCCCCCCAGAGTGGGACACAGGCTTCCAGACTCCTTGCCCCAGCCCTGCCCTCCAGGGTTTTTGGTTTGATGTCAGCCTTTCTGTACAAGGCCAGAGGAAAGGCAGGAAGAAGACAGGAAGGGAGGGGCCCAAGGCTCAGGAGTCCCCACCCTGGGGCCTGTTTAAGGCAGATAATTTGTGTCACAGAGATTGACGAGAAAACACACAGAGACCAAACAAACAAGACAGATCCCAGAGTCCAGAAAGCAGGGCAGCGGGATCAGGGGCAGGCAGGGGTGGGGGGCGGGGCTGGGCGCCCCTCAGGGCAGGCTGGCGATGTCTCTCCTTTGTGGAGGGCCTGTGGGCCTGGGGCTGCTCTCATTGGCTTTTCCTTCAAACATCATGACTCTGGTTTGAGAACAAGAAAAAGCAAACACAACAGCGTTAGGGCCCTGAGACATTCAAGCCTCACAGACCAACTTCATACTGGAGCCTGAACCCAGGGCCTTCATACTGACCTACAGCCCAGGCCACTTTTATTTGTTGTTTGTTTTTGAGACAGGGTCTCACTCTGTAGCCTAGGCTGGTCCTGAACTCACTTTGGAGCCCAGTCTCGTCTTGGATTCACAGCAACCCTCCTGTCTCAGCCTCCTGAGTGCTGGGATTACAGATATGCACCACCATGCCTTGCACATGTGGTGCTGGGGAAGCGAACTCAGGGCCTTGTGCTTGCAATAACAGTTACGCCATTCCTCTAGCCCCTGATTTTTGACTTTGAGTCAGAGTCTTGCTAAGTTGCCCAGACTGGGCCCAAACTTGCGATCCTCCTGCTTAGGCCTGTGACAATAGAGCCAGTAACTTAACTGGATCAAGAAACATGGGGGACAGGGGCAGGGCTGGAGGAATGGCTCAGCGGTTAAAGCGCTTGCCTAGCAAGCACTGAGTCAAGTGTTAAGTACCCAAGTTCGATTCCCCAGCACCACATAAACTGGGCGTGGTGGTGCACACCTGTAATCCCAGCACTCTGGAGGCTGAGGCAAGAGGATTGCCGTGTGTTCAAGGCCAGCCTGGGCTACACAGTGAGTTAAGGACCAGCCTGCACTACAGAGCAAGACCCTGTCTCAAAAAAAAAAAAAGAGAGAGAGAGAAAAGAAAAGAACCACCTAGCAGATCTAGCAGATCAGTAGAGTGCGCTCCTGGGTGTGGGTGGGTGGCTCTCGGTGGGGACGATGCCTGGCCCCTGGCCCTCCCTCTCAGGTGCTGTCCCTCTGCCCTGCTTCCTGGCCACCCTAAGAGCCTTTGCTCCCCACGACCCTCCACCGCGATGTTCCTGCCTTGGAGCCGCTGAGCAAGGACTAAATTAAACCTGCCCGCCCTGGATGTGTGGGTGTTGGGTCACCTTTCCTCATCCAGAAAGACTCTCTGGTCCTCACACCTGTGGGGTTCCTAACAGAACCCCTCCACATCTGTTCTCTGTGGGGATCCCACCCTGGTGAAGGACTGCTGGTCCCATTTTATAGAGGATAAGACTGAGACCCAGGTGGCAGCGTGACCCCACGCAAGCAGTGGCCGGCCTCTGACTTCCAGGCCGAGTAGGCTGAGCAAGGAAGGCCTGGCCTTGTCTCCACTCAAAACCCCTTCGGATCTTCCAAAACTCGCCCTTTCCCTGCACCGCAAGTCTGGGTACAGTCCAGGACGCAAGTTCTGGAGGCAGTGGCCTGGATTCCAATGTCAGTGCTGTCATCCCTGCTGGTAACGCAGGCCAGAGCCATCTAACCCCTCCCACCCTCAGCACTTCCGTCCCTAGGTGTGAACTGCAGCTCTGAGCAGACTGAACCTGGGGTGTAGGAACTGCTCCTCGGCCTGCCTGGCCCTCCAGGAGCTGTATTACAACACGAGACAGGTAGAGTTTTCGGCTACTTGTTGTGGGTGTTTGTTTGCTTTGATGGAACTGGAGATTGATTGAGTCTAGGGCCTTCACCCAGAGCATTTTGATTTTTGGTGCTTGATTTGGAAACAGGGTCTTGCTAAGTCATTAAGTTGCACAAGCTGGGCTCAAGCCTGTGATCTTCCTGCTTCAGCCTCCTACAGTGGTGGTTCTAGGCCTGCGCTGCCAGGCCTGACTTCGTCATACTTAAGAAGGAAAAAAAAATGTGAGCTGGACCCGGTGGGCCACACCTGTAATCCCTGGGAGGCTGAGGCAGGAAGCTCACAAATTCGAGCCTAGCCTGGGCTTAGAAAGGCCTGTCTCAGAGTATTTCTCTTTCTTTTTAATTTTTTCTGAGACAGGATCCTTCTTTGTCGTCCGGCTGGTCCTGAATTCACTATGTAGCCCAGGCTGGCCTCAAACTCAGGCAATCCTCTTACCTCAGCCTCTTGAGTGCTGAGATTATAGGCGCGCTCCACCATGCCCAGGTTATATGGTACTGGGGAATCGAACCCAGGGCCTTAAATTTGCTAGGAAGTGCTCTGACTGCTGAGCTATTCCTCCAGCCCTGTCTCAAAGTATTAAAAAATATATATTACAGGCTAACAAGGTAGCTCAGCGAGAAGGACCGAAGTTCAGTCCTCAGTACCGCAAAAAATCAGAATTAAAAACAACCAAAAAGCAACTCATTTCGTGAAGGCGAAGCGAGTGTCCTGTTCAGCTGAGACAAATGACTATGATCCTGGAGCATCTCTCTGATGATCCTGGGAGGGGAAGTACCTCCAGACGTGAGAGTTTGGGCCCCTGTGGCAGGAGCTTGCCACCCGCCACGCACCGGATGGAACCGGCTGGAATCCTGAGTCATCCATG
This sequence comes from Ctenodactylus gundi, assembly GCA_004027205.1. Taxonomy (NCBI): domain Eukaryota; kingdom Metazoa; phylum Chordata; class Mammalia; order Rodentia; family Ctenodactylidae; genus Ctenodactylus; species Ctenodactylus gundi. The sequence continues at coordinate 208,761 of PVKB01000758.1, read as the reverse complement.
TCATCATATCTCAGGAAAACACTCGGCAGAAAACCTGTGTTTTCATCCCCAGTTGTTTTTGTTTGTTTGTTTGTTTTGTTTTGTTTTTGAGACAGGGTCTCACTCTGCAGCCCAGGCTGGTCCTGAACTCACTATGGAGCCCAGGCTGGCCTTGGACTCACAGCAATCCTCCTATCTCAGCTTCCCAAGTGCTGGGATTACAGGCGTGCACCACCACGCCCAGCTGATGTGGTGCTGGGGAATCGAACTCAGGTACTTAGCATTTGACTTAGCGCTTGCTACGCAAGCACTTTAACGATTAAGCCATTCCTCCAGTCCCTTCACCTCCATTTTACAAATGGGAAAACCGAGGATGAGACCTAAGGCAACATGCACAGGGTCATTAAGGTAGCAAGTAATTTTCTTTCTTTCTTTCTTTCTTTTTTGAGACAGGGTGTTACACTGTATGTAGTCCAGATCAATCCTGAACTCATATGTAGCCCAGGCTGGCTTCAAACACATGGCAATCCTCCTGCCTCAGCCTCCTGAGTGCTGAGATAGCGGGTGTACATCGGCATGACGGCTTATGTGGGCGGGACCATCGAACCCAGGGCCTAACAAGTGCTTGAACTGCCGAGCTTCCCCCCGCCCCCCGCCCCCTGCCACTTCCCTTAAGGGCTGATTTCCAAGTTGACTTTGTGCCAACCACAGGCCCATGGGGTAGTGGAGTTGCTTTACACACGAGGACAGTGAGGCACAAAAGGTCTACTACGGCTACCGTCACAGTCACCTGCACTTTGCGAGCGTTTTCAGCTGTTTTTGTGTGACTGGGAGTTGACCCAGGAGCTAGCTATGCCCCCAGCCTTTGGTTACTTTGGGTTTTGCGACAGGGCCTCTCGCCCAGGCTGGGCTTGACCCGTGATCCTCCTCCCTCCCTCCGCCTCCGAGCGCTGGGAACGCAGGCCCGCAGGGCCACATCCAGCGGGTGCTCATTCTGCTAGGGGCTCCCTGCGGGCTGATTTCCCCGGCAAGGCCCGCAGCACCACAAGCACTTGGGGGACAGGGAAATAAGGCTCTAGCTGGGCCAGATCCTGCCTCAAAATTAAGAAAAGGGGGACTGGAGGAAGGGCACAGTGGCTGAAGTGCTTGCCTTGCAAGCACAAGGCCCTGAGTGCGATTCCCCAGCACCACATAAAGCCGGCTGTGGTGGCACATGCCTGGAATCCCAGCACTCGGGAGGCTGAGGCAGGTGGATTGTGCTGAGTTCAGGACCAGCCTGGGCTACAGAGTGAGACCTTGTCTCAAGAAAAGAAAGAAAGAAAAGAAAAATAAAAGAGCTGGAGCTGGTAGAGCAGGCCTGTTATCTGGGAGGCCGAGGTAGGAGGACTGCAAGGTTAGGCCGTTCTGGGCAACTTAGCAACATAGCAAGCCCCTGTCTCACAAAAAAGGGCTGGGGATGTAGGTCAGTGGCAGGTCCTGAGCTGGACTCCAAGTACCAGGGAAACAGGGTTCAGGAAAACCAGGTACCACACCCGGCAGGACGTACATGACACCCCTCCTCAGCGCCTCCTTTGCCTTTGAGGCCCCGTGGGCAAGGAACACTCACAGCTTGAGGACGGCCGACCGCTTCCCCAGCATCATGTTCACGAAGTCCCGGTAGGAAATGGTGTCGCTGACGCCCCCGGTCACCTCCAAGATCATCTTCTTCATCTCCAGGTGGGTCTTGGGGACCCCAAGCTTCTCCATCATCCTCTTTAATGACATGAGGTCTGCCGGGAGGAAAGCGGGGAGCTGAGCAGGGACAGATGGCTGCGGCCAGCAGGTGCGGCACCAGCACCCCCCACCCCTGCAGTCTGCAGACAGCCGCACTTCTTGGGGTGCGGGGTGGAAATGCAAATGTCCCCTCCTCGCTGCGCTCTTCAAAGGCAGGAGAGGCCTCTGCTTAGGGCCTGGGTTGGAATCAAGCTCTCTCTGCTGGTCCTGGCTACGGGACCCAGGAAACTATGAGCCTCTCTGAGCCTGGCTTCCTAAAGTGCTAGGATTCCAGGCCTGCACTACCAGGCCCAGGTTTTTTATTTTTTTGAGACAGGATCTTTCTTTGTTGTGGCGGTGGTCCTGGGGATTGAGCCCAGCCAGGGTTTTCGCACGTAGCTACCTGCCCAACTTTAAAAAAAAAATTTTTTTTTTTTTTTTTGATTTTGTGGCCAGGTCTTGCCAATTCACTAGGTGGCCCAGGATGGATTTGATTGCTCGATCCTCCTGCCTCAGCCTTCCAAAGGGCTGGGGTCCCAGGCAGGCATGAAATCTCCCTGGTTGGCCTGTCTACACAGTGATTGTGACTTCTCCTGCCCGGGCCAGCCTCTTATCCACTGTCCAGCTACTCAGGGACTTAGTGCCCTGCAGGGCTGCGGTAGGGACAGGGAGTGGGCCTCACCCCGGGCCCTGAAAATCCATCTCTCGGGCAGTGACTAGCAGCCACCTGCCACTCTTACTCTGCTGTCACGGGTCCCTGCCTCAGCAGGAAGGGTGAGGGAGCCAAAAATATCCAGGGGGTAGGAAAAGTAACAAAAGAACTGCATTCAGGAGAAACAAGGGAGGCCAGGAAGGTCACTACACCCAGGAGCCCAGCCGCCTCGCCCAGGTTCCCCGGAGCCTTGGCAGTTTCCTCGGAATTGTGCTGCCGTGAACAATGGATGTGCAGGAATGGCGCTGGGCACGGGCTGAGCCCTCACCCCAGGCAGAGCGGGCACCACGGGCATGAGGGTGCCAGACTATGCAGGGCAGATCTGGCAAGAGCTGGACCTTCCCAAGGCAGGAAGCCTGGCACTCCTGGGACCCCCCGAAGTCTTCCCGGTGAGATTTACTCTGAGGAACCACCAATGAACCATGACTGTGTACAAAGACTCTCTTCATAGCATTATCAACGAGAGTTAAAACTGGAAGCTAAGTCAGCAGTCCCCAAACTTTTGGGCATCAGGGGTTCTGTTTTGCAGAAGATAATTTATTCACAGATGGGGTTGAGGAAGGTGGGTGGCACTAGCACCCCGCCTCAGCTCCACCTCAGCTCGTCAGGCATTAAGATTCTCACCAGGAGTGCGCAGCCTAGATCCCGCACATGCGTGGTGCACAGCGGGCTCAGGCTCCTGGGAGAATCTAATGTTGCTGCTGATCAAACAGGAGGTGGAGCTCGGGCGGTCACGCAAGCGATGGGGACGGCTGCAAATACAGACGCAGCTTGGCATGTCGGCCTGTCATTCACTTCCTGCCGTGCGGCTTGGTTCCTAACAGGCCTAGTACTTGAAAGGCCCAAGGATTGAGGCCTCTGATGTCAGTGGTCAGTTCTCAGTCACTGGCTGAACCAACGAGAGCCCATTTCTACAATGGAACATGCTGTGACAAAGGTGAGAGAACCTCTTTTGAAACCCGAGGCTGGGCCAGTCTCTCGATGCCTGGGAATCTAGCAAGTCCTTTCCCCTTGCCAAGCCTCAGTTTCCCCACCTGCTAAATAGGCGCAGCTCAACCGGCCTGGTGATCGCACTGCCAGTGAGGACGCAGCTGGGGAAGCTCCCCTAGAGCACACGGGTCCAGGACAAGGTGCTCATCACTGAGGGGCTGGGCGGCAGACATGTAAGGTCTGCCAGAGAAGGGACTTGACGGGTAGAAGCCGTGTTCATGCGGGGCCTGGTGGCACAGGCCTGTGATCCCAGCACTCTGGGGAGGCTGAGGCAGGAGGATCACAAGATTAAGCCCAGTCTGAGCCACTTGGTGAGACCCTGTCTCAAATAAAATGAACACTGCTGGGGGTGTATGTAGCTCAGTGTGAAGGTCCTGGCTCAATCTCCAGGACCACAGGAAGGAGAAGGGACAGCAGTGGAAGGAGTCACGTCCACTCGGGGTACGTGACAGTGAAAAGACAGGCCTGGGGACACAGGGGACGGCACCTGCCTGGACCGGGAGGTCCACGGACCCTCAGGGCGTGGCCCCTCCTCCCTGGGGAGGCGCAGGGCAGGCAGCCTCAGGGAGAACCCAGGACCCCACCCACGCAGGGGGTCAGGGGGACTCTGCACCTCACCCCTCACCCACGGGGCCCCAGCGCCTCTCACCGATCTCGCCTTCATTATTCAGGTCAAACTCCATGTACTTCTCTGCAAATCACAAGCAAACCAGTTAGCTCTCCCTGCAGGGCGGGGTCCCTGCTCTCGGGGTCCCTATCATCTCTGTCTCTCTCATCCCGGGACAGATTGCTTCCTGCCTCTGCACCCACCCAGGGGTACGGCTCCAAGGAAGATCACAAGTTCAACTTAGCGTGACTCTGTCTCAAAATCAAAACCAAAAAACCGGGCTGGGGAGACGGCTCAATGTGAAGGCCCTGGGCTCTGTCCCCAGTACTGGGGCACATGTGGGGAGAAGCCACAAGAACAGACTCAGGCCCTGGAGACTCCGATCCAGTTGGGGTGGGTGAGTCATAGCACTGGGGTGTTTCAGTGGCCCAGGTGACACAGCCAAGGAGGTGACCCCGGGCCCGACAGCAGAAGCCCTGCTCCTGCCCTAGCCCATGAGGGGCGACCACAAAAACTGGTGTACTCAGATAAAACCATTTATTACAGTAAGAGACACATTGTCTTGAATTGCCCTAAGAGTATCCGCCTCGCTCTTAACAGACAACCCCCATTATTCTGGAAAATGTATCTTTTAGTGTTATAAGGGCTTAAAAAAATCCCACCAGACTTCACCGTCTTTTTTGATCACTTCTGTACCATCCTCCAGGGGTCCCACAAGCCTCCCCCCAAATCTCACATGCAGTTACAATTCAGCTCAGAGGTTTATTTATTTATTTATTTATTTGGTACTGAAGACTGAGCCCAGAGTCACCCCTTTTTTAACTTTTTACATTGAGACAGGGTATCAGGAAGCCACGAAACTGGCCAGGCTGGGCTGGCGCTTGTGATTGTCCTGCTTCAGGCTCCCCAAGGGCCGCGACTCCAGGCCTGTGCCAGCATGACCGGCCTTCCTAGCCACTCTCATGTCCCTCCCTTTCCTCGGTGCCCCCCCCACCTCCCCTTCCCCTGGGCGCACCTCTCTCCAAAGCACCCACAAAGGCCTGCGGTAGCCCAGGTGCTCAGTGCCCATCTGGAGGGTGACAGAGCCGCGGTTTGGAGCCTTTTCTGTTTATTCCTGTCCCACATAACTTCCTGTGGCTCCAGTCCTGCCCGACAGACCCCATCCCACATCGCAGTGAGGACAAGTGGTGTAGACATCAGACCCCTGAGACCCTGTCCTTCCCAAGCCACCGCAAAGAGCGGCCCTGCTGGTGTCCAGAAGGAGTACAGACTGCGGTCACGGGCAGCCATTGTGGGGTGGTGACAGGGACCTTTCTCCTACCTCTCTGCTTTTTTCTCAATGCCTCATAGCAATCCGGTTAACAGCAGGGACTGCTGGTCCTACTGACACAGGCACGTCATCCCAGCCCTCTGCGAGGCCAAGGCAGGAGGATCAGATGCTTGAGACCAGCTGGACAATTTAGCAACTTAGCAAGACCTTGTCTTCAAATCAAAAATGCAAACGAGCTGGGGACGGAGCTCAGTGGCAGGACTCCCCACTCCATCCTCACCCCACAGAACGCAACACCCACAGGGTTCCAGGGTTCGAGTTCCAGCTCTGCCACAGGTGAGTCCCTGACCCCTACCAATGACCCTAGTTACTGACACCACCCCGGAGGCTGGTTTCCCCTCTGGGAAGCCACAGCTGCACACCCCTCTTCTGCTGGGTTGGAGTGGGGGGCCCGGGGTGCTGGCTGTACTGAACCCAGAGCCTCCACGCTGAGCTCCGGCCCGCTCTTTCTTTGGTGTGGGGAGGAACAGGGTCTCGCTAAGTCGCTACGTGGCCCATCCTGGGCTTCGGCTTGGACTCCTGTCTCAGCCTCCCAGGCGCTAGGATGACGGGCCGGTGCCACCACACCTGGCTGTCAGGTTTTAGCGAGGGAAGGTCCTTGCCCAGTGTGGCCGGTGCCCATGGTGAACTGCTAACATGCGCAGGAGGGAACACGGCTGGACAGCCACCGCATGTGTGCACAGGGCAGGACAGGCGGGTCCGCCCGCTCGCTGTGCCCACGCAGCTTTCCTTCCCAGCCGCTGGCTGGGCCCCAAGCTCCGCGCGGAACAGAGGGACCTTTATGCGTCCCCTCTCCCTGCCTGGGCTCGCAGGCCCTGTTTTCTTTTCATCCCGTGCCGTGGGCCTGAATGGGCAGAAACTCTGCCCCCTCCTCCCTGCCGCCCCACCGTGGCAACACAAGCGTCCATTCTCCGCAGGGGCTCCCTGGACACTCCGCTTCCAGCGCACAAAGGCGGGATTGTGTGCCGAGGGCCTGGGAGTGAGCTGGGCCTGGACACCGGGCGGACAGAAGCCAGCCTGAGTCCCAGCAGGGGCAGGACCCGCTCAAAGCCTGCCAGGAAGAGAGGCATTCTGTGTGAAAGAGGGCCTCATCAGCTGGGCAGGCCTATAATCCCAGCACTCTGGGAGGTTGAGGCAGGAGGATCTCAAGTTTCAGCCCAGCCTGGGCAATTTGTCAAATCGCTGTCTCAAAATCAAAGCTAGAAATAGGCCGGGGATATAACTTGGTTTTGGCCCTGGGCTTGATCCCCTATGACCGACCCCCCTCCCCCCCCCTACACAAGAGGGCTGTGTCCCCAGCCCAGACAGGCCAACCCACATCCGCCCAGGATGGCAGGGCAGCAGGCTCTGGCTCACCTTTGAAGGCTGCCAGCTTTTCAGGCAGGTCCTCTTCATCGCTGAACTTCTGGTCACACAGGAACTCCTACAGAGGGACAGACAGCACTGAGGAGGGCCCAGGAGCAGAAGCCACCCACACGTGTCTGCGCCACCCTGGGGCCTCCTGTCCTGCCGGCTGCCGGGCCTGTTGGGGCAGGGCTTGTCCCGAGTTGGTCCTGGCTTCCAGCCATCCCTGGAGGCTGAGCTGCACAGTCCTTCCTGGGGCAAAGAGCAGCTTGTGAGGGGCCCGGGGGGCCTGCCGAAACACCTGCAGCCGGCCTGTGCCACCCCCACGCACCCAGCTCTGCCACCCGCAGCACCCTGAGTCCAGGACGAGCCACCGGCTGCCACCACAAGCTTCAGAGCAAGTGGTGAGGTATGATGAGAAATACGGTAAACTTTACACTTTTTAAAATACATTATAGTAAAAGACACCTTGCCACCAATCCCCCTAAAAATCCTCCCACTCACTCCGAACACAGTTAGGCCATCAGTCCTGCCAGTTTCTGAAGCGGGTCGGAAAATCCTCAAAGTCCAAGTGACCATGAAAGGGAAACATTTGAATCGATTCAAGACACCAAGGCAGCCAGGACAGAACAACTAACGACTCAGACGGCTTCAGGAAGGATGCCACACCTGTGCTCCACGGGAGAGGGATGGTCTTGACTGGGATTCTGGCGTGTCTTTTGCTGTAACAGTGACAACTTCAGCTCACTTCCATTTCATTGAAGCCTAGCTTGTGAGCCCTGAACTTAGAAATGGACAGATTTCAGGGCTAGGGGCACAGCTCAGTGGTTACACTGCTGGCTGGGTGTGCACAAGGCCCTTGGTTCGATTCCCCAGCTCCACATAAAAATTAGCCAGGTATGGGATTATACACCTGTGATCCCAGCACTCAGGGAGGCTGAGACAGGAGGGCTGCCGTGAGCTTGAGGCCCAGGACAGAGTGAGTTTTAGGATCCACCTGGACTACAAAGCGAGACCCTGTCTCAGGAAACAAACAGATGTTACCCAAGTGCAGGACAGTCACTCCATTCCACCGTCAATTCCCTGGAAGTGATGTCTGCCTGGTACTTGCCCATTTCCTTGGTGGATAAACCACCACCTTCCCAGTCTGCTGCTATAAACCGCCTTCAAGTAGAAGAGAGATAAGAAGAACCTACGGCAATATGGATGGGGCTGGCTCAGTCCCGTCCTGACTGGCTGTGACATGGGCACCTACCCCCCAACCTGCTGGGTCACCTGTCCCTCACGAGTGTAGTCCCAAAGCACTGTGGCCTGGAAAGCAGCCCTCGGTAAGAGCTGGGGGACCAGCCCTGCAATTCCCCCAGCCACTCTGTTTTTTATACTGGCAATTGAGTCCAGGCCCTTTGCACGGATCTACATCTTAGCCTTTATTAAATTTTTTTTACTTGGAGACAGGATCTCACTAAGTTGCCCAGACTGTGCTCAAACTTCTTAGGATCCTCCTGCCTCAGCCTCCCGGAGCGCTGGGGTTACAGGTGGGCCTCACCAATTCCAGCTCTCCCAGATGGTTTTTTTTTTATTTTTAGTGATCCTGAGGATGGACCCCAAGGCCTTCACACTGAGCTACATCCCCAGCCCATTTTCAGTCTTGATTCTGAGATGGGGTCACACTGAGCTGCTGAATTGCCCAGGCTGGGCTCGAACTTGCGACGCTCCTTCCTCAGCTTCCCAGAGGGCTCAGATCACAGGCCTGCGCTAACGCCCCCGGCTCTCCCAGCCACTCTCACCCCCATACAGGTTAGAATGTGAGGACCCAAGAGGTTACACACCCTGCCTCGAGTCCGCAGGAAGCTGAGGAAGCTCAGAGCTATTTTAGAATGTGGGTTGTGGGTCTGCGCGACCAGGCATCCTCCTGCCACACGGGGCTCGGGGCTCGGAGCAAGAACTGGGAGGCTCATTACCACGCCCCCCATGCAGCCCAGAGGCTCCTCCCTCCCTCTGGCTGTCCAGGACCTACTCCCTGGCCCCGCGCCCCACAGCTTCCTCCCCAGCTCCCTCAATCCTGGACCGAAAGTCAGACAGTTTGGTTTGTCTGGGACCCTAAGCGAACCAGGCACTTCCAGGGCGCTGCCAGGTCGCTTCTCTGCCTAGAGGGACTGATCGGGTCAGCGGTGCCAAGGCTGGAGGCAGACAAGGGACAGAAGAGGGAGGGACGCGGGGAGGGCTGCCAGCTTTGTGTTTTGCCAAGTAAGGACTTTGAAACAATTCCCATTGACTGTGGCCATGAGCTCCAAGGAAGTTCACAACCTCTGAGTCTTAAAATGGATCCATGGAACCTAGACCGAGCCACCAGTGTCCCGTGCAACAGCTGGAGGTCTTGGTCAGGGGAGCCGCAAGTGTCCATGGGGCCCATCCTCGGAACCCCTGGAGACCCAGCCCACCGCAGGATGGAACCTCTTTGTAAGCACCTACAGGTGGGATCCAGATATTTGCTAAATGTTTACATTTTAAAAATCTAGCTGGGCCCATGGGCACAGGCCTGTCATTCCAGCACTCTGGGAGGCTGAGACAGGAGGATCACGAGTTTAAGCCCAGTTTAGACAACTTAGCAACTGGGTCAGACCCTGTCTCAACTAAACGAGAAAAATAAGCTGGGGATGTAGATTAGTGTGAGGGCCAGGGGCTCAATCCCCAGGACTCAGGGAGCAAATCTATTCCCGTGAACACCCCACTGCCACGAATCCTCCTCAAAATACCTGCCCTGGTTCTGAGCCCAGTCGGCTGCTGTGCTGGCACTTCCTGAGGCAGCCCCGCGAGTCCCCCTGCCCGCGTGGCTTTACGAGCTGCGATCTAAAGTGCTGCTCAGCTGTCCCGACGGAAGGCAGGCAGGCTTGGGAAAACACGACAGGTGTCCTCATCCACCTCGGTCACCGGATCACACAGTGGCACCATGTGACTCTGGCTCTTCCCCAAAGTCAAAATGACCGTGACAGGTAGAAGTATTTTTGCTTTCACCCTGAACTATGCCCCCAGCCCATTCTGATTGTTTTGATTTGGAGACAGGGCTTTGCTAAAAGTTGCCCAAACTGGGCTCAAATTTGCGATCCTCCTGCCTCAGCCTCCCGTAATGCCGAGATGACAGACCTGCGCCACTGGCCCTGCTTCATCTGTGGACAGCCATTCCTTCTCCTCCCGACCCACAAGGCCCTGCTCTGCCCCTCCCAGCTCAGGGCCCACCGACATGACATCTCTGGGTAGTTATTGCCTGCTATCTGGCCCCGGCTAGGATGTGAGCACCCCAGAGTGGGTGCTCATTAATATTATCACGATGGGGGCAGGAGGAATGGCTCAGTGCTTAAAGCACTTACCTAGAAAGCACTATGTCAGGCACTAAGTACCCGAGTTCGATTCCCCAGCACCACATAAGCCAGGCGTGGTGGCGCACGCCTGTAATCCCAGCACTTGGGGGGCTGAGACAGGAGGATTGCCGTGAGTCCAAGGCCAGCCTAGGCCCTGCAGTAAGTTCAGGACCAGCCTGGGCCACAGAGCGAGACCCTGTCTCAGAAAAAAAAATTTTTTTCAGGATGAATGAATGGATGGAGGCTCAGGGTGAGTAACTTACAAGAAGCTGCACAGGCAGCAAGGAGCCAAGCTCGGAAAGCTGGTCAGGAACAGGGCCGCACAGCTGGAGGATGGCCGGCAAGCGAAGCTTCCTCTGTATTTACAGCCACACACCATCACTCACACCACCCCCTGAGCGCCACCTCCCATCCCCAGCCGCCAGATGGGACCATTTGGTTGCAGGAGAACCAGCTCAGGACTCCCACAGATGGTGCCTTATGGTGAGCTGTATATTTCTTTCATTACAGACTATAATGGACTAATAAAAGAAATCAAGTGCACAGTAAATTTGATGTCCTCAAACCCTGCCCCCAACCGTCCATGAAAACAAAATGTCTTCCACAAAACCAGTCCCTGGTGTCACTATGGGTGGGGCCCACCGTAGAGGGTCCTGCTTGTGCCTGCACACAGCACGGTGCAGTGGTGGAGGCGCACGGCAGGGGCTGGAGGGCTGCTCTGTTGCAGACGGAAGCCAAGGGATTTGGGGTTGGGAGGGAGCTGGGACAAGGAAGGTCCTCAGCGGCCACAGGTCCTGGGAGGATGTGTTCATGGTCTGGTGGCCCCTCCCAGATGCTTTTAACAGTGCTCAGCTTAGAGCAAGCACTCAAAAAAATGTGTCATTAGCTAGGCACACATCTGTAATCTCAGCACTCAGAGGCTGGGGGAGGAGGGTTGCCATGAGTTCAAGGCCAACCTGGGCTCCACAGGGAGTTGAGCCTGGGCTAACAGAGTGACCCTGCCTCAAAAAACAAACATAAACATCTGTCCACGCTGGGCTTGGTGATGCACGGGTGTAATCCCAGCCTGCTAGGAGGCTGAGGCGGGAGGATCTCATGTTGGAACCCAGGCTGGGTTCCCTAAGTCACCCTAAGACCTGGCTGGGAATGTTGCTCGGTGAAAAGAGGGGGGTTCAATTCCAGGACCCCAAGACTCTGCGATGAACGCACAAGGCTTCCCTTACCCCAGTGGCCAGGCAGTTTTGCCAAAGCGTGTGTGTGCACGTGCAGGGGTGGGAGCCGGGCAGTCTGAGTCCCTCAGGCAATGGGGTCATGTCTTAACCTAGAGCCAGCAATGACAAATGCTTGAGTCCTAGCCCGACCAGGGCAAGGAGCAGCTGACAGGAGGCAGGAGGCGGCTCCTGGCCCTGACTGTGGGCAGCTGTGACCTTCGCAGGGGCAGGAGGCAGGCCGGGGGCTGGGGCGGGGCTCCTGGCTCAGCCGACTCGGAGCTTCAGATTCTTGGTCTCCGCAGAGGCAGCATCCGCAGCTTCTCCCTGGGCAAGGTGCCCCCCCCCCCAAGTGTCCCTGCTTAAGAGGGCAGCGGCACTGTCTACCTAGGACAGTTGCGCATCAGAGTCCCCAGCAGAGGGACAGAGACAAGCCACTCTGATGCTTGCAAGAAAAACAAAATAATCAGAGATCAGGACGGAGCCAGAAGTCGGAAGGGGAGTAGTAGTGAGCTACGCGAAAATTACCCCGTGCTATGGTTCAGACCTTGAGTGTCCCCCAAAAGCCTCATGCATTTGGAACTGTGTGTTACTGGCAAGTAGGGGGCGGCAGGGAGGTGCAGATGCTTGGGGTTTGGCCTGGGCAGATTGTGTCAACTTGTTGTGCCAGGGGTTGCCCGGGGCAGAGCCTTTGGGTGTCTGTCAAGGACTTGTGGACTGGGAAATGACAGAGGGGCACAGGCGGGGACCCGGCGATTGACAGGTCTGAGCTAAGCAAAGAAGAAGAAACACTGCTGCGGCTTCTTCCTGGGAAGGCTCCGGCCTCGCCAGTCTGCACCCCACTTTGCTCTGGCCTCCCCTGGCTTCTGCCCCGCCCCGGCTGGCTACCTGCAAGCGGCCAAGTGACACCTTCCAAAACTGTGAGCTCAACACACCTTTCCTCTCCTACACTGTGGATGTTGGGTACTTGGTTAAAGCCACGACAAGGTAATGAAGTCGCTCCACTTGCCCGTGCCTCAGTTTCCTCATCTAAGACAAAATCAAAGATTAGAACTAAGCTGAGCGTCAAGCTGGGCATGGCCACACAGGCCTAGAATCCCAACGCACGAAAATCGCTGTTAGAGCCCCGACCGGCGACTCAGGGACGCACCAAGATCCCGCCTCAAAATCAAAAATTAAAGCATGTGTATGTGTGTGTGCAAGCACGTGTGCACACACTGGGGAAGAAGCTTGTGCAAAGGCCCTAGGTTCAATCTCCAGTATCAGAATAAATAAATAACATCTTTACCGCCTTATCCTAAGAACTATAGTACGTACTACATGTAAAGTCTGTACTACAGCGACCAGCACTTAGTACGTACTAAATTATTGGTAGGCACTTATTATTCCTAACATTTCTACCTGTATGATGAGTTTATACCCCCCACAGACCTGGGCCTGGTGGCACGCTGGAAGGCTGAGGCAGATGGATTGTGAGTCTGAGTCCAGCCTGGGTAGCAATTTAACAAGGCTAAAAATCAGTATGAAAAACTGGGTTTTGGCCATTTAAAAAAAAAAAAAGTGAAAGAGAGATGGAAGAAAATAAGAACTTGTGGAGAGAGAAAAGAAGGGGAAGTAGAGGTCTGAGCGGGTAGGAAGGGGAGAGGGATGTGTTCTGGAAACAAAAAAAAATAAGATGGGAGAACTTAAAAATATAGATTTTTGGGTTTAAGCTAGCTCAGCTTGCAGGCTCTGGGTTTGATCCCAAGTACCACAAAAAACGAACAAACAAAATCAAAATAACCTGCTGTAGAGCACCAATTTTCTTTTTTTCTGACAGGTCTTGCTCTACAGTCTAAGCTGGTCCTGGGCTCACGACGTAGCCCAGGCTGGCCTCAAACACACGCAATCCTCCTGTCCCACCTCGGCCTCCTGAGCGTTGAGCAGTTATATGGTGCCGGGGAGTCGAACCCAGGGCCTTGTACGTGTGAGGGGAGTGCTCTAACCACTCGGCCGCCCTGGCCATCGCCCTCAGTGATTAAAACAGAAATGGCCCTTCCTTGACTCAGGAGAGTTAGGACCGTCTCTCCTTTCTGTTTCTCCCTTCCCCTTTTCCCTGTCTCCACCTCTGCCAGGAGGGGCACTGCGACTCAGAGAGGGTGCCCAGTTTGTTCAGAATTACAGTTTAGCGATCCCAGGTCCAGCTCCCTGCTGCACTCAGTCCGCTAGGGCCTGGCCCAGGCTCTTGGGCTGAGAACATGGATCCCAGGACCTTTCCTCAGGACAGCCGTAGAGGGAGGTTACTCCAGAGTCCTGCGCCTTCCGGGAGCATCGGGATCCCGCGCCACCCTCCCTACCCAACCTATTGCCCAAAAAGACAAGTTTTTCCTGAAATGCAAACAGGAGCGACTAACAGGAAGCACCAAGCCCACCTGGTGGTCCCCAAGGGCTCATGGGAACATAGCAGCACGGTCAGAACTCGGGCCAACCACAGCACCCAGAAGAAATTCCAGGGAGCAGGTAGCTTTTTATCTTCAATTTTTCATCTGGTTGGTTTTGTTTGTTTGTTTGAAACAGGGTCTTGCTCTGTAGCCCAGGCTGGTCCTGAACTCACTACAGAGCCCAGGCTGGCCTCAAATTTACATCAATCCTCCTGCCTCAGCCTCCCGAGAGCTGGGATTACAGATGACACCAGTCCTGGCTAAACTTGTGCCCTACTGCTGGGGAAACTGAGGCTCCAGAAAGAAGAGTCTTAACCAGGCACGATGGCCCATGACCTGCTGTCCCAGCTACCCGGAAGGCGGAGGCAGGAGGGTTGTAAGTTTGAGGACAGCCTGAGCAACTCATTGAGACCCTCTCTCAAAATAAATGAAAAAAGAAAAGAAAAAGGCTTGGTGGCGTAGCTCATGACTGGCACGCACAGAGCCCTGGGTTCTACCCCCAGGACAAAAAAAGAAAAGAAAAGAAAGAGGCCAGGCCCCAGGCCACAGGCCTGTAAACCCAGAGCTCTGGGAGACTGAGGCAGGAAGACTGCAAGCTGGAACCTGGCCTGAGCAACCGAATGACTTAGCGAGACTGTCTCCAAGGGCTCAGGGTGCAGCTCAATGTGAAGCCCTGAGCTTAAGCCCCATGGCCACAAAGGAAAAAGAAAGAAAGAAAGAAAGAAAGAAAGAAAGAAAGAAAGAAAGAAAGAGAAAGCAGAAGGGTCTTGCCTAAAGTTCCAAAGTCCCAGTGGCTAGAAGACCCACCAACACTGCATGGGGGTCACGGGGGCCAGGTAGGGCACCCAGGGCTCCAAGCCCAGCTCCAGCACTTACTAGCTCTGTGCCCTTGGGCATGGTGCTTTGCCCCTCTGGGCCTCAGTTCCCTCATCTGAGGTGTACTGACAGAGTGGGCTTCACACACAGAGGGGCCTGGCTCTTGGGACAGGGATCGGGACTATCCAAACTCAGGCCACCTAGGAGGCAAGGTGCACAGAGCAGGCATCCCCCACTCCACGACCCCCCCGTGTCCTAACACTACACCACAGCCTCCTCCTCAGAGCTCAGGCCTCTGGCCATCCTCCTCAGGGGCAAACTTCGCTGTCCTGTGCTCCCGGCTGACCTGGCAGAGACAGCCATCCGGAGAGACAGCCCTGGGAGGTGACACCCGCAGTGCACCTGCTCTTTGTGGCTGCCCTTGGGCTGAGCTACCTCCCGGCCCATTTTTAATTCTTGATTTTGAGAGAGTCTCCCTATATTATTAAGCCGCCCTAGCTGGGCTCAAATTCGGGATCCTCCTGCCTCAGCCTTCCAAAGTGCTGGGATGACAGGCCTGTGCCACCAGGCCAGGCCCTGCAGTCACACCCTCCCCTCACCCCACCCCAGGCCTGTCTGAGGGCTCAGGATTTAGAAGGGGACCAGTTCCAAAGCCATCAGAGGCTGGCAGCCCCCAAAGGCAGGTCCTGGTCTCCCGCCCGCCACTCCCGACTTCGCCTCCCTCCTGGCCTGGTACCTCTAGAACCTCCTCTTGGCCCTTCGCTCCGGGCCCTCTAGGCTTGTCTTTATGAATTAGCTGCAGCAGGATTTTGGGGTGGGCAGAGATCACCATCCGGGAGGCCATCCAAGGGGCTGGGGCCGTCACCCTGGGCGGGAGCCCCAAAGAGAGGTAGCACCCTGCCTGGGCCTCTGGCACAGCCTGCAGGCTCTTAAAGGGCCAGAAGCAGGACACAGGCGTGGGCCGGGCGCTAGCAAGTCACCGGAGCCTGTAACACGCACCCAGGAGGACATCAAGTTCACATTCCCCAGGGTGGCCTCATCCGGACGCCGCGTCCCCGCTGAGAGACAAACACCTCAGTAACCACAAACACGAAGCAGACCCTGCGGAAATTCCATCTCCAGCTGCCTGTGACATGGGCCATGGCAAGGTCACACCTGGCTAGACCTGCGGGGACACTGACTCCTGAGGGCTCACATGGCCGCTTATCACCACCTCCCTTATAATATATTAAGGAAGAGCAAGAGAGACGGGTGCCAGGCAGTGCCAACTGGGCACATTCACCTGGGCTGGGACAGAGGGGCACTGCCCGGTACACCGGAAAAGAGACACACCTGTGCAGAGGCCTGGGTCAGGTCTCAGAGGTCTCTGCAGCTCGGAGAGGGTAGGGGACGCACACCCTGGCCGGGGACCCTCACAGCCAGCCCTGCCAGCTGTCTTCCCAGGATGCAGCATGCCCAGGTGCTGAAATGACCATCAGGCTCCACAGGTGGCAAGGAACTCTGCATGCCCTTCATTCAACCCTGCAGGGCCCGGACATCAGGATCGCGGCCAGAGATCCTTATCCACAGCAGCAAGAGGCCTGTGCCACCACCACGCTGCAGCCACCAGTGGACAGGGGCCAGGCAGGCCATGGGCGGTGTCTGGAGTCAGAAAGAACTGGTTTGCACCCTGCCTCAGCCACTTCCTGGGCCGGTGACTCAGGCAGGTGGTATCGTCGGATGAAGCCTTTGTTTTCTCATCTCTAAAATGGGAATCACGATAATGTCTGGCCCCACAGGAATGTTTAGAGGTGTCATTGCTCATCTGTGACCCTGAAGCCACACCTGATGGAGCAAGGTGGACAGAAGCCCGGAGAGGCGACAGGTGTGTGAAAGAGATCGGAC
This sequence comes from Ctenodactylus gundi, assembly GCA_004027205.1. Classification (NCBI taxonomy): domain Eukaryota; kingdom Metazoa; phylum Chordata; class Mammalia; order Rodentia; family Ctenodactylidae; genus Ctenodactylus; species Ctenodactylus gundi. Next base: position 192,360 of record PVKB01000758.1, on the reverse strand, counting down.
AGCTCCTGGCTTCTCCTGCCTAGCCTCGGGCCGCGGGCGTGGGAGAGGCAGCCCACCCAGCCCAGCCCTTCTCTCAGTCCCAAAGGGGAAGCTAGAGAAAATTCCTCCTGTTGCCATATAAGGCTGGGCCTGGATGGCCCGGGGTCACCTACCATGCCACTGGGCTTGGGGAATGCCAGCAATGCGCTGGGAGTAGGAGGCGCTCCCTGGCCCTGCCCGCCTGGTAGTGTGCTCTCTCTGTCTCTCATACACACACACATACACACATGCACACGTGCCATGGGTACTGGGCACCGCACAGAATGAGCCAGGCAAGCACAGGAATGGAATGAAGGGCTGGGTTCAAGATGTAGCTGTGCAAACCCGAGCAACTGACTTAACCTCTCTGAGCCTTCTTCTTCGAAAAACAGAAAAAACAGTACCTCTCCCAGGGTTAGAGTGGGCTTTCAATGAGACAGTACCCCTGGCACGTCTGGCACATTCCAGTGCCCAAAAGAACAACAGTAGAAACTAAAGAGAAACCAGACAGTAGTGTGTTTTGTGAGCCCCTGCGGCTACATCCCTACCAGAACCACTAGAGAGTGGGGGTGCACTTCGGTTTTGGCTCTTAAATTCCTGGGTATACAGGCCTGTAACCCCAGCATTCTGGGAGGCTGAGGCAGGAGGGTCACAGGTGCCCAGCCTGGGCAACTCAGTGACAGCAAGATCCCACCTTAAAAGCAAAAAATTCAAGTCTGAGGGTGTAGTTCAGAGAGCCCCGAGTTACATGCTCAGCCCAGAAGAAGAAGAAAAAAAAACTCTGCTAAGACCAATCCACCCTGTTAACCTGCGGACACTGGCCCCAAAGGGACCTGGGGTGCTGGCCCAGAGGGGCCCCCAGGGCTGCCAGCCAGCTGGGCTCTACCAGGTGGTGCCCACAGTGGGCACAGCAGCCAGTCATGCGATCCTGTGCACTGAATCATAACACCACCCTGCAAGGCTACCGTTCAGCCCAGCCCCCCAAAAGCTACTACACCCCAAAGAGAGGCAGTCCAGGCTATGAATGGTCTTTTTCTAGAATATTCTTTTTTGGGACGGTGGGGTTGTTAGAGGACTGAATCCAGGTTGGTCACATGAAGCAGAGTTGGTTTTTTTTTTTTTTTTTTTTTTTTTTTTTTTTTTTGCTGAGTCTACCAAGTTGCCCAGGCTGGCTGGACACAAATTTGCATTCCTCCTGCCTCGGTCTCCCAGGGTGCTGCCATGATAACTGTGCCCCACCACGTCCAGCTTCTCTAGAATATTCTAGCTCAGGAACCCTGTAGGAGCCAGGGTGGACTCAGACCTTCCAGGGTCTCCTCTGCTAAATGCTTCCGGGATCTGAACGAGAAGGGGACCACTGCCGACACTGTAGGCAGGATGTGCCATCCTTTCCCTCGGAATGTCTGGGGGTCCACTCTGCCCCTCAGGGCTCTGAACAAACGCATGACAACAATCTGATCTGATGGCAGCCGGGGCTCCTGTACTATCTACAGAACTTTTTTTTTTTTTTTTTTGGCAGTACTAGGGATCCAACCGGGTCCTTCACACCGAGTTACACACCAGCCCTATTTTATGTTGAGACAGGCTGTTCCTAAGTTGCCCAGGCTGGGCTGGAACTTGAGACCCTCCTGCCTCGGCCTCCCAGGGTGCTGGGATTACAGGACTGCAACAGTCTGCCAGCTTTTACCTAGGCTATCTTGCCAAAAAATCACAACCCTCATGATCTCTGGTTGGCAAGAGGCTCCTGAGGGAAGTGGCTTGCCCAAGGCCACAGAACCTGGGCTCGTGGCCTGCCTTGTGACTGTAGCGCCACACCTTGACCCACTGGGAGGGACCAGCCCAAGCTTCTAGGGTGACCCTGGGGCTTCCTTCCTACAGGGCCCACACCCTGGGCCGCCAGCCTGCAGCACGGCCGGCTCTGGTGATGGCGCTTAGAGCAGCACCCGGCCAGGGAAGGCACACCTAGCTGCCACCTGCCTGCTGCTGGCTCCTGCGTGGCCTCAGGTCATACGCGTGTGGGCACCGGAGTCCTGCATCTTTCTTGATCATTTTCCCAGTCCTGATGCTGGGCGTGTCAGCCCGAGAGCCACAGTCTCTCCTCCATCCTGAGCCAGGCCAGCCCAATCCTCAGAACCCACCCTGTGCTCCCCCGACCTCCATGTGTGGCCCCTAAGACAGCATTGGCACCCTCTACTCCTTTGGCTTGTCCCACTACGGTCACCTAACCCCCATCTCCAGCTGTCTCTGGCTCAGGGTCGCGCTGGCTGTGGGAGGATCCAGCCAGCTCAGAACCCGTCCGGCCCTGATCCAGGGGGCTGTATGAGGTCAGGGTCCCAGGCTCCCAGCCAGCCGATGAGACTGAGTCAGTGCAGAGCAAACCAGGCCCAGCCAGATACCCAGGCAACTTCAGCTTTGCCCATGATGGCACCAGAGGACAAGCATGGCGGGGAGCAGGGTTTACATAGGAGCCCCCAGAAATACACTGAGACTTCCAGGGAACTGCTATAGCCAGTGGATGGGAGTAGACAGGATGCATTGATCAAGGCCATCCAACAAATCACACAAGTCAGGCCTCCAGCAGCCTAGACCTTGTGGCGCACAGACCTGTAATCCCAACACTTGGGAGGCTGAGACAGGAGGATCGCAAGTTCAGGTTTAGCCTGGGCAACAAAGCAAGACCTTGTCTCAAAATCAAAATCAAAATGGGCTGGGAATGTAGCTGAGTGTGGAGACCCTAGGCTCAACCGCCAGGATGACAAAAAAAGAAAAAAAAAAGGAGAAAAATTGAGGAGCGAATCAGGGCTGCAAGCCGCTGGTGGGAGGAACCACTTCAGCCCACGCACCTCCTCGCCTCCCCAGGGACCACAGGGCTCCACGGGCCCCACCAGCCTCCTGCCTGGAACTGTGGGGCTGGGCTCAGTCCCTGGATGGCCAGTGAGGAAGAGGAGCTAGCCAGCGGGAAGGATGCCCAGCCTCACTGCAGTGGACACGTGTCTGCCACCAGGTAGGACAGGAAGGAGCTTGGGAGGTGACCTCCCAAAATAACTCCAGAAGCAGTGGTGCCTCCTTGGACCCCCATGCCAGACGAAGCCTGCTGCTGCCTGCCTTCCTTCTGAGCCCACGGCGACCCTGGTTCTATTTCAGGGGAGATCCTCAGAGTTGGTACACCACCGAAGTCCTACCACTGGCAGCGGGGGGGGGGGGGGGGGGGGGGGGGGGGGGGGCCGGGTGCTGTGCCACCTCTGAGCTTTGGCCAGTCCCAACAGGTCCTTATCTCTTAGGCCTGCATGGCCGTTAAGCACATTTAGGCTTCTCCCACTGTGTGCCTGGGAGCAGCCAGAAGAATTTCTTTAAAGAAATTCACCACCGGCTGGGCTTGGGGGCACCTGCTCTCCTCTGGGAGCCTGAGGCGGGAAGATGTCAAGTTTGAGTCCAACTTGAGCAACTTATGTCTTAAAAGGGGGAGGGGGCTAGAGGTGTAGCTCAGTGTGAGGGCTTCGGATTTAATCTCAGGTACACAAAATAAAAACAAAAATAAATCACCAGGACCCCACGTAAGAAAACCACGGAGTTCCTAAAAGTTGGACAGTAAGACTACGTTTGGGGAGGAGACCACAGAGAACGGCCGGCACTCGCCAGCCAATCGGGAGCCGGTCCCGCGATGGAGACAGAAGCGAGGGCCTGGGGGGGCGGGGGTCCCTTCTGGCGCCAAAACTCCGAGCGGTCTCCACTGGGCCCGCGGGGAGCCGTCCGGGCTGGCCCCACCTCCCCAGCCCGGGAGGAAGAACTTGCAACCGGAGCCGCCAGGCCCTGGCTGGGAGGGGGAGCGGACCTACCTGAAGAGGGAGGCGACAGGGCTGGGGCCAGGGCAGCCATGGGGGAGCCCGGGGAGGGGCGGGAGGGAGGGGGGTGGCCTGGCGCGCGGGGTGGGTCCCGTGGGGGGGCGCCGTCCCCGGCTTACCCGGTTGATCTCGGCCAGCCTCCGCTCCTGCCGGGCTTTGAGCAAGCCGAACGCCTTCCCTCCTGGAGGAGACAAAGGGGCGCCGGGAAGCGGGGGGCTCCGGGGACACGCGCCTCCCCTCCCACCGTGCCCGGCCCGGTGCGCACAGGTGGCGGCCCCGCGGGAGCGCGCGGGCGACGGCGGCGCCTACCTTGGAACCTGTTGCTGAGTGCGACCGACATCGTCCCGCCTTCTCGGGGCTTCGCCGCTCCGGCGGGGAACCGGGACGAAGGACGCGCGCCTAGTCCGAGCTCCCGGGCGTGTGGCGGCGGGAGCGAGGGGCGGGGGAGCAGCGCAGCGGCCGGACACACCCCTCCCCGACCCTGCCCTCCAGGCCCGCCCACTCCCGGCCAGGCCCCGCCCATCAGGGCATCGCCCCGCCCACCCGGCACGCCCCGCCCCTCCTCCGGCCTCCCGGGCCCCCGGCTTCAAAGAGGCAATTATGCGGGTCGCAGGGGCCCGCCGCCCGCTGGAGAACAAGAAAAAGGCACCGAGCAACTCTTGTCACCCCTCCCTGTGCGCCCCTGAGCGGACCTCGGCAAGTTCGCGGGCCATCTTCATACTCGCCCGTGGGATGTTGTCCACGTTGCAGCCCCAGGAGCAGAGAATACTGTCACTCTTCAAGCAACGGGGCCGTTCTGCAGCTGAGGGCACCCTAGAAGTCATCTAGACGAATTCCCGTCCTATTAGTAAAGCCTGCATTTCTCAAATCAGGCACTCGGCGCTCCGACGCAGGCATTTGGGTCTCAGCTCTGGGAGGTAGGACCGGGAGTTCCCATTTCACAGTAGGGAAGGTTGGGACGCTTAAGTCCTGGGTGCAAGGTCACCAGGACAATAACGCGGTGCAAGAAGGGGGCACCTGTAACTAGGGTTACCAGCGTGCAGCTTGGGGTCTGGAGGGGGCCATCTTTCATGTGTTGGGGGCGGCACTCTGAGGGGCTGAGGCAGAGGATTCTAAGTGTGAGCCCAGCCTGGGCAACTTAGGGGCATGGTGAGACTGTCTCAAATTTAAAAATAAAAAGGACTAGGATGTGCAGCTCAATGTGAAGGTCTCGGGTCCATTCTCAGTACCACCTTAAAAAAAAAAAAAGGTTGGAGACAACAGGTGTAGGAGAGGTCTGTCCTGGGCCAGCGGTTCACCAGGAACGTCCCCACCACACAGGCCAAGTGTATCTTTGGGAAAAGGACCCAGGAAGCCCCTTCCCTGCAGAATGGGCAGAATAAGGTGGGTCCGTGCCCCCCTCAGGGGCCTGGATCTGACCAAGGCAGATGACCTTGAACCAGGCACGTAACCTCTCTGAGCCTCAGTCTCATGGTCTGTACAGTGGGGGAAGCAGGAGCCTCTCAATGAGCAGGTGCTGTTAGGGTTTTTTTTCTTTCTTTTTTTCTTTTTTTCTTTTTTTTTTCTTTGTGGATGGAGCCCAGGGCCTTCACCCTGAGCTCTATCTCCAGCCCATTTTTATTTTTGGTTTTGAGACAAGGTCTCTCTAGGTTGCCCAGGCTGGGCTTGCACTTGTGACGCTCCTCTCTTAGTCCCCCAGGGTGCTGGGATTACAGGACTGCACCACCGGGCCCAGTTAGACACTGATAACTTTAAGCAGAGAGGAAGAACGAAGGGGCGAAGGACTTTTGGGGATTACAAGCCTGGCTGATGGGAGGTATCTCGTGGAGGCCAAGGAAGGGCGTGGGAATTACACAGGGTCCTCAAAACGCAGCTTTGGTCTATCGCCCTGCTCGGTTGGGCTGGTTGGGCCCATCACCATTACACCAGGCAGGGCCGCCCCCTCCCACTGCTCAGCGGCTGGGCGCCATTGCTGGCCAGATGTTCCGCAGCTGCGGCGTTCCACCAGGAAGCAAGTGGCCCCACCCGTGGGGCCAGAGAGCGGCTCTGCGTGCACCAGACCCATGAGTCACAGCTGTCAAGCCTGAGGCTCGTTACCCAGGATGCCCGGCTGGGCTCTGCCGAGTCCTGCAGCTTGAGTGGATAGAGGGCAATGCCAGGAGTAGGCATCAGGGTATCTGTCAGCAGAGAAGCTATGGCTTGGGACCGGGGGACATCAGCACCTGTCCTGAGGGCCTTTGAACAACTCTCCCAGGCAGCACTTACCCTAGGCCCCTGGGGAACAGCTGCCTTGTGGTATCCAGTCTTTCTACCCCTCTCTAGGGATCTCTTCCCCCTCCGTGGATTTTAAGGTTATCTACCAGCCAGTTGCAATGGCACAGGCCTGTAATCCCTGCATTCTGGGAGGCTGAGGCAGGAGCCTTCTAAGTTTGAACCCAGTCTGGATAACTTAGCAACTTAGTGAGACCCTATCTCAAAATCAAAACTGAAAAATAGGCTGAGGGTGTAGGATAGTGCAAAAGCCCTGGGGTCAATCCCCAGTATCGCAAAATCATGTAAGTGCCACATTCCCTGAGGAGCTAGCACCTCCCCTGTGATCTCGGTCCTCCACCACTCAGGGACCTGACCCCAGCTTGTCAGTCTTTCCTGAGAAGCAGGGATCAGGATAGGGTGCCCAGTCAGGCCTGTGGCACACACCTGTAATCCCAACACTCCAAGAGCGGACCACAAGTTCGAGCTCCATGTGGGCATTCTGGTGACTTAGTGAGATCCCATCTCTAAATGGACAATAAATGGGCTGAGGGTGTGGCTCAGGGCCAAGACCCTGGGTCTGACCCCCAGTAGCACAAACCAACGAACAAGCACGGAAAAGGACGGGGAGTCCTGCTTCTCTCAGGAGCATGTGGCCTGGTGACATGTAAACCCGGGCCTTGGTGGCGGGGTAGAGCCGGGGAAAGAAGCAGAGGTGGGGGCCCAGAGGGGCTGGGGAGGAAGAGGGAAACACCCAGCCCCCCGTGGGTTCCATCCTGGGTCGCCCACGCCTGGCCGGACGATTCCAAGGAGCCTCCCCACCAGCTCCTCCTTTTGCCTTAAACTAATCCAGGGAGCGTTTTGGCCTGGTGCCTCCATGGTCCCCCCTTTCCAGGTGGGTTTCCAGCCCCTTCCTGGCAGGGCCCTGGCCTGCCCCTACCCTGGTCTGTCCCTGATCTCAGGTCCAGCCCTGAACCCTTCTCCACTCGCCACTAGCCCTCCCTGCTTCTCACTAGGCTGCTGGACACTCAGTTTTGAGGTTACTATTTCTTTTTCTTTATCTTTTTTTTTTTTTTTTTTTTTTTTTTTTTTTTTTTTTTTTTTTTTTTTTTTTTTTTTTTTTTTTTTTTTTTTTTGCTGTTGCTGTTTTTGGTGGCACTGGGAATTGAACCTGGGCCCTTCACACTGAGCTACACCTCCAGCCCATTTTTATTTTTAACCTTGAGACAGGGTCTACCTAAGTTACTGAATTGCCCAGGCTGGGCTCAAACTTGCAATCCTTCTGCCTCAGTCTCCCAGAGTGCTGGGATTAAAGGCATGTGTCAAAGGTTGGGGAGGGCACTGAGGTCACTGTTTCTTGCCTCAGTGTCCCCACCCTGACTCAGAGATCAGTGAGGGCATCAGCATCCTGCCCCTCAAACTCCCAGAAGCCTCAGAGTTTGCCCACCAAGTGCCTAGTGCCTGAGGACAGAGGAGTGCCCAGGGTCACAGGACCTGGCAGGAGCCTCAATGAGAAAACGTTGGTGCTGGCACAGGACAGCTGCCTCCACCTTTCTGCCGCCACACGTAGACAGGAAGATCACAGGCTGCCCACAAAGCAGTGCCACCCACGCCTGTGCCCTCAGTGAAGCCATGGTTGCCCAGCAGCAAAGGAAACCCACCAAGCCTGGTGGCACAGGCCTCTAATCCCAGCACTCTGGAAGGCTGAGGCAGGAGGCCTGGGCAACTTGTTGAGACCCTATCTCAAATAAAATAAAATAAAATAAAATAAAAATAAAACCGCTCTTGGTTCAATTCTATGTACAAACCAAAGACACCCACCCAGTTCAGTGTAAGGTCCTTTATTTCTTCAGAATTGTTCCACATTGCAGGCCCCGAGGAGACAAGGAGGTGGAGGCCTGGGCCCACAGAGGCACCTGGCACCCCTGTGCCAAGGCCCCATTGCTACGGGATGAGGCACAGGAAAGGGAGGAGTAGATGTCAGGGATTCCTGGGCAGAGGCCACTGTGGGCCGGCCCCAGGGGAAGTCCCTGGGCAGGGCAGGCTGGAATGGTGGCCAGGCTCCCACAGTCCTGTGGTCTCCTTCGTGGCAGGTGGGGTTGCAGGGCCAGTTCAGGAAATGTCAATCAAAGGCTGACTGGGTCAGCCAGGGCACACGGAGCACCCCTGGAGGACCATCTGTGGGCCCTAGGACCTCCAGCATTGGCCTCTCCAAGCAGTTCAGACACTGCAGGGGACATGGGGCCAGGTGTGGGCAATTCCTTCTGTGAATCTGCTGCAGATTCTGATCCTGGGATGGGAGAGTCCCAGTAAGGAAATGGCATCCCTGCTGGGGTTGGGCCTTGCCCCACCTATGTACCTGGCAGGCCAGGCCACAGTCTCAGGGTGTCCCTGGGTCTCAGCTGTCACTGCTGAAGACATCCCAAAGTTTCTGGGCCTGCCTGGTCCCTTTGCTGTTTGAGCGGCTTGGTGAATGTCCCAGGTGACAGGCGTCAGGGGATGCAGTGAGCCAGGGGGCGCCCTGGGATCAGGGACTCTTGCTGAGCCCGCCTGGCTCTCTGCTGGAGGATGTCCCGACCCCAGCTTCCCAGGTGCCACCCTGTCCTGGAGCAGGTGGCTGCCTTAGCACTGCGAGGACTCTAACTTAAGAGAACTCTCCTGCCACGCAGATAGGACACCACGCACATGGCTGGCTCTTAACTAACAGCTGGGAGCTGGGCCTGGTAGTGCAGGCCTATAATTCTAGCACTCTGGAGGAGGCTGAGGCAGGAGGATCCCAAGTTTGAACCCAGCCTGGGCAACTTAGTGACTCTGAGAGACCCTGTCTCAAAATCAAAACTAAAAAAAAACATGGTTGGGGATACAGCTCAGTGTAAAGGCCCAGGGCTCCAGCCCTAGGACTTCCTTTTCATTTCTTTTTTCTTTTCTTTTCTTTCTTTCTTTATTTTTTGAGACAGGGTCTCATTTTGTAGCCCAGAGCAGTTCTGAACTCACTACGGAACCCAGGCTGACCTTGAACTTGGCAATCCGATGGCCTCAAACTCCTGAGTGCTGAGATTATAAGCATGGGCCACCACGCCCAGCTTTCTTCCTTCTCTTTCAAAAATGAAAACCAGCTGGGAAATGTCATATGTGAGTGTGTGCATGGCATGTGCCTGATACACGTACAGGGATGCACACATAGACACCCACAGTGTTTGTTGCTGGTGACAGGGTGTGCACGCTGCCGCAGGGCTAGGCTGTGCACACAGGCTGCGGTGGTGCTGTATGCATGTCCTTTCTTGGCAAGACATGCCGGGAAGGAGTGTGGGCATCCTCACAGGCACACAGCAGCCAGCTCCAATGGGCACACCTGTGCGGCACCACATGCCTAGGGACCAGCAGGTGGGGGTGTCCTGTGGGCCTGGTCCTCACTGCTGTCTGGTGCAGTGCTCAGGCAGGCTGTGCAGAATGGCCTCCAAGTTCTGCTTATCCGCCCGGATCTCCGCGAGGTCGATCTCAAAGCCCTGGATCTGTAGCTCCTGCTGCACCGACTCCTGCTCCAGCAGCCTCAGTTTCTCCTGCAGGGGCCCCTGTGAGCCCAGCTGCAGCCTAAGGCCTTCCAGTGCCTGCTGGGTCTCGTTCAGGGCCTGGACTGGGGCTTGATGGGTATCCAGCGACCCTGCAGAGGGGCGCAGATGGCCTTGGCAGGAGCTGCCCTCCCTCCTCCCCGACTGCTGCCCCAGGAGCTTCAGGCTGGGATTGCCCCAGCTCAAACCTCCAGGGGATGACTGCCTACCACCTGCCAGGGAAATGGTGACTGACGTGTCTGAGGACCTGGGTACCACCACGGGCTTGTGTGCAGACTGGGAACTGTCCCCAAGTGGCCCTGGATGGACCATGAAGGCTGGGGATGGAGCTAAGTGCTGAGTGCACTTGCCTAGAATGCACAAAGGTTCTGATTCTTCAGCATCCCACAGAAAATATCCAGGCATGGTGGTACAGGCCTATAATTCTAGCACTCTGGGAGGCTGAGGCAGGAGGATTGCAAGTCTGAGGCCAGGCTGGGCAACTAGTGACTTAGGAAGAGCCTGCCATAAAAACAGGCTGGGGATATAGTACCACACACACATAAAAAAGTAAATGCTGCTGCAGTTCATACTGAGCGCACACTGGCAGACACAGTCTGGGTGTGGGGCATGCTAGGGCAGCGAGGTTCTGGTTTCTGAGGAGGGTGGGAAATACCCAGGCGGGGAGGGCCGCAGGGGTGGAAGTCAGGCAGGGTCCCAGCCCTGGCCCCAGTGTGACCTCTACTTCCTGGGGTGCAGGAATGCCACCCCCCATGGCATCAGCAGGGTGACAGGGAAGCTGGCCAGGTGCTCCCACTGCAGCTGGGGGTGGCAACGGTAGCATGGAATTCCTGGGCCGCCTCCCTTACCTGGTCCTTGTCACTAAGTGTGACATGGGAAGCCAACTGTGGTGCGGCCTCTGGGAGGCTGAGGCAGGAGGATCATAAGTTTGAGCCCAGCTTGGGCAACGAACTCAGTGAGATCCTGTCTCAAAACCAAAACACGAAAAGGAGTGGGGATGTAGTTTAGTACAAAGGCCCTGGGATCAGTCCCCAGCACCACAAGAAAAAAAAAAGTTATTATTGGGGAAAAAAATAATAGCTCATCTAGTTGGCAGTGTGACGGGGATGGGGAAGTAAGTCCCACGGGACCCCTCGGGGCTCCCAGGTGCCCCAAATTTTGCAGGTGAGGCGGACTGGGTCCAAGGACCACTGCAGGCCTAGGCTAGTCCTGCCTTCAGCAGAGACCACAAGAGACCCCACAACACACAGGGAAGTGCCAGGGACCTGGCCTCTGAGGACACTGGGAATTGGATCACAGCCATTTTGGCACCTTACCAGGCTGCCCGGGGTTCCCAGGGATGGGTCCAGGCCTGTTCTATTCCTTTCCACACCCCCAGGTCAAGGCACAGGTTTGGTGAGTGAATGAATGAACAAATGAATGAAAACATCAGCAGCCCTTGAAGAGCATCTGCTTCCTGCTGGGGTCAGGTCAGAGATGCCAGAGAGCCACAGCTCCCCAGGAAGTGGCACAGGACCCTCGGCATCATCTAAGCTCTCTATTGTGGTTTGGATCTGGAATGTCCCCGCAAAGTCTCATGCATTTGAATGTTACAGATTGTCTATGGAATCATATGCTGTTGGGAGATTAGGGCCTGGTCTGGCGGGGTGGATTACAGGCATGTAAATTGGATTACAGGTGTGTAGTGCGGGCTTACCACACCTTCCATACCTGGATCCAGGAGGGCCTGATCACTGGGGTGAGACTTGGAAGGATATATAAGCTGCTTCCTGCTTTCCTTGGAGGACTAGTCTCAACTCGCCTTGACGTGGCTTTCTGTCTGTGATGTCATGAGAAGCTGCCTCCACCTCGGCTTCTGCCATGTGCTTCCATGGCTTCCAGCTGCCTCTGCATGGACTGGGACCTTCTGAAACTATGAGCTAAAATAAACCTTTCCTCCAGTAAATTTGTGGATGTTGGGTATTAGTTATAAAAAAAGTAATGAAGACACTCTCTGTGCCTCAGTTTTCTCATCTGCAAAATGGCAAAACAGGTGTGCTCACATGCAATGGTCAGCAGAGGACCCGCAGACCTTAGGTGCAGGTGGTTTAGTGCGGCACCCAGGCAGCCACAGGACTCAGTGAGGTTCCCTCTGACATGTGGCATCCACTGAAACTGCGCTGTGACATGGGGCAGCCTCGGAGACAAAAGGCTAAGTCAACTGAGCCAGTCAGTGGAAAACAAATGCAGCCAGGCCTGATGGTAGAGGGCTAATCCCAGCACCTTGGAAGGCTGAGGCAGGAGCATTGCAAGTTCAAGCCCACAGTGGGCAATTTAGTAACTTGGAGAGACCCTGTTTCAAAATTAAAACTAAAAAATGGTCAGGGAACGCAGCTCAGCATGAAGCTTACACCCCCAGTACCACAAAAAAAAAGGGTAAATGTTGGGTAACTTCACTTAGATGAGGTCCCAAGTCACAGGAAGAAGCAGGGCAGGTAGGGCTGGGGGAATTGTTCAGTGGTTAAAGTGCTTGCCTAGCAAGCACAAGGCCCTGAGTTTGAATCCCCAGTACCATGAACACTGGGCATGGCAGTGCACACCTGTAATCCTAGCACTCCAGAGGCTGAGGCAGGAGGACTGCTGTGGGGTCGAGGCCAGCCTAGACTACATAGTGAGTTCAGGACCAGCCTGGACTACAGACAGAGATCCTGTCTCAAACAAACAAACAAACAAACAAAAAAAAAAAAAAAGGAAGAAAGAAAGAAAGAAAAGAAAAGTGGGCAGGTACTAGGGGATATTAGTCTTTAACGGGGCCAGAGTTTTCCATTCTGGGACTCTGGGAAGATGAAAAAGCCCTAGGGATGCTCACACGGCTATGTGAATGTGCTAGCACAACTGCTACAGTTTGGGTCTTAAATGTAGCCAAGGCCTATGGGGGGTGGGGGGGAGAGGGCAGTGCTACATCCCCAGCCATTTTTTAAAAATTTCTAAATATTTAAAATTTATTCATTTCTATTTTTTTCCTTTTATTTGAGACAGGGTCTTGCTCTGTAGCCCAGGCCGGTCCTGAGCGCACTATGTAGCCCAAGCTAGTCTTGAACTCAGGGCAATCCACACTCCCGGCTTACGTACTGCTGGGGAATCGAACTCACAGCTTTGTGCTTGCTAGGCAAGTGCTTTTAACTGCTGTACCACTCTCCTCCAGCCCCCATTTCTTTCTTTATTGGGACAAGATCTCACTAAGTTGCTCAGGCTAGGCTGGAACTTTGAATCCTCCAGCCTCAGCCTCCCAGAGTGCCTGGGCCACCGGCCTATGTGCTGAAGGCGTGTATGACATGAACTGGTGGTGGTGGAACCTTTGCAAGTGGGGTGCAGTGAAAGCGAGTTAGGTCACTGGGGGCGTGCCCCTGGGGGGATGTGAGGACGCAGGCCCATCCTGGCTCTCCTTGTTTCCTGGTCACCATGAGATGTCACCTCACCATAGGCCCAAAGCAACATGGCCGGGTGACAGGGACTAAGACCTCTGAAGTGACAGTACACAGCTGTGCTCATGAAGCCAGGCCCGATGGCGCAGGCCTGTCATCCCAGAACTGGGAGGCTGAGGCAGGAGGATCACAAGTTCAAGCCAAGGAATTCAGCACCTTGGAGAGACTCTGTCTCACATGGGGGAGCCATGGAGGTGGGGACAGGGAGGAGAGCTTCCTAGGGTGCTGCCTCCCATGAAAATGCCCTCTAGAGATAAGGGTGGGAGAAGCTGGGAAGCACAGGGCATCAGGGTCCAGCCTCGGGGGCTCCTTACCCAGCCTGGCTAGCAGCTCGGATAAGACCTTGATGTCCTTCTCCAGAGAGCGGCGTGAGTTCCGGATCTGTTGCTCCACAGTGCTCAGCCTGGCGCCCACCTTGGGGGAGGGGACAGCTTGAGCAGCTCCTCCACAATGTGGGGGTAGGGGGAGGGCGGGAGGCTGGGTGGGCACCCCTACCTGCTCAGCCTCCTCCAGCTCCCGTCTGCGCGCCCTGGAGGTCAGCACCAGACGCGAGGCCTGCTGGAGCGTCACCCGAGCATGGTCTGCCAGTTGGCCGGCCCGGCGGTGGACCTGCTTCCCCTCCCTCAGGGAGGCCTTGGCGAGCTACGGGTGGGGACCATGGCGGGAGAGAGGGGAGCCGAGAGAAAGCCCTTTGGGTAAAGAGCTCTGTGGCCGTGAAGCCAGCACTCATCCACGGCAGGCACCGGCATTCGTTCATTCATAACGGACTCATTCAGCCACACGTTCAGCAAGGAGCCGCTGCCTGCAGGAGGGGCTGGGCCCAGGGCGGCGGCGGAGCGCGACTCATGTCTCCTCCAGAGGGGAAACCTCAGCTGTTCCACAAAGAGAAACACGGGCACCAAGAAGAGGAAGCAAAGGCCGCCATCTGAGTAGTGGGACAAGAAACTAGGCCTCTACTTCAAATTTCGCACACCTGAAATCCTAACAGTTGGGCTGGAGGAACGGCACAGCGGTTAAAGCACTTGCCTTGCAAGCGCAAGGCCCTGAGGTTGATTCCCCAGCACCACATAAACTGGGCATGGTGGTGCACGCCTGTAATCCCACCACTCAGGAGGCTGAGGCAGGTGGACTGTGCTGAGTACAAGGCCAGCCTGGGCTATAAAAGTGAGTTCAGGACCAGCCTGTCGAGAGAGAGAGAGAGAGAGAGAGAGAGAGAGAGAGAGAGAGAGAGAGAGAGAGAGAGAACAAAACAAAAAAAGATAAAGGAATCCAGCCCAATGATGCAGACCTGCCACCCCAGTGCTCTGGGAGGTTGAGGCATGAAGATCACAAACTTGTGCCCAGCCTAGGCAACTTACTAAGTTCTTGTCTCAAAACCAAAAGTAAAAATGGCCAACGGAGGTAGCTGAGAAGAAGGTCCTGAGTTCAACGCCCAGTCTGGGGTTGGTGGGGGCACATGGGAGGGAAGCCAAGGGGCTCAGGTGATGAAGCCGGACACGCCAGGTGCGAGTCCCACTTCTGTGACCTTGTCTGGAACCTGGCTGGGCCTCGGGGTCCCAACTGCAGTCACACCTATTTCTCGAGGAATCAACTAGGTCACCCCACGGGGCTGATGCGCCGTGAGCTCGGGAAGCCTTAGCAGTCAGCAAGCGTGGAATATGCGGAAAGGACAGATCTGCACAGACAACCTCTAACCTCCAGAAGGACACCCCTTATCTGTTCCTGCCATAGCCCTAGAGGGCAGGAAAGCCACTGTCTTCCTGGCCACAGCCCTGACCTTGGCATTGTCCTTGGCCAGTAGCTCTGCTTCTTGACTCTTCTTCAGGGCACTGGTGGACAACGGGGCCGCGTTTCCCAGCATCCTTTCTGCCTGCTTGGTCCTTTTCCTTGTGTCTGCCAGGAGTCTGTCCCCGACTGTGGCCACTCTCCTCTGTAGCGCAGCCTGGTCCTTGGGCCGGGGAAACTGTGGCTTTATCCCTGCGAAGCCACCCGAGGCTGTCAGGGGAACCGGGCCCCACTGGCATGGCCTGCTGGGTGATCAGGGCAGGTGCCCGGCCAGCCCAGCCCCTAAGACAGCATGAGTAGGGGCCGGAGGCACGGGATACCGTGCAGAACCTGCCTCGGCTTTTACTTGGGAAAAACCAAATGTGAGCGAGACACACTGCTTGGTGAAATTAAAGATGCACGTTGCATTTCAGTGTCTTTAAAGTCATGAAATGACAACCAGGCCTGGTGGCATAGGCCTGTGATCCCAGGATTCTGGGAGGCAGAGGCAGGAGGATTGTGAGTTCGAGCCCAGCCTGGATAATTTACCAGCTTAGCAAGATCCTGTCTCAAATAAACAACAAATAAATAGTAAAAGGGGCAAAAAAGCCCCTAAGGCATGAAAGTGAAAAATCATGGGGCCCAGGGATGGAGCAGCGCACCCCATTCCTCAGTCTACCTGTCTGTAAAATAGGTGAGCATGGCCTCATTTTCCCTAAGCTAGCCTGAACCCGGTTCATGCCCTTTCCAAAGAGTGACTTCACTCCCTCCCAAGGGCCCCCACTCAATGCTAGACAGGTACCCAGTAACTGACCCTCTGGCCAGAGTGGACTGCACCAGGGTGGATGGCCCTTGTGGCCTCAGATTTCCTACCCATCTGGCACTGAGTGGCTCTGAGTGTGGCCTGGGGACATTGGAATCAGATGGGCCAGCTTATAGGCTGGCACCCAATGAGAAATGTGAAAAACAGGGAGAGATGGGAGCCATGGGCAAGGTCCTGGGGGTGGACGGACAGTCCCCCTGGCTTAAGCCTTCATGGCAGGGCTCTGTCCCCTGCACCAGGGCTACGCTGGTGGAGGTGGGTCAGGCAGCTGTTGGGTTGTTGTGTGTCACTGCAGGGCACACGTACCTTCTAGGTCGGCCAGCAGGGACTTGGCTCCCACGAGGGTCACTGAGGCAGCCCGGACAGATGAGGAGGCCCGGGTCAGAGCGGCTGTGGCCCCGTGGCGCAGCTGGAAGTAGAGAATAGAGACTGGGCAGTGGCCTGGAGGCAGGTCAGGGGCACCAATTCGTGCCCATTCAGACAGGGCCAATTTGTCATTGTGGCTCTGATGCCGACTCAGGGAGCACTTAGGCATCTCAAGGTGCAACGGTTACAGCTCAGATCTCTCCGAGGAGACTTCTGTCCCCGAAGCTCAGGAGATACGTGAGCACAAGAAGTAACAGATGGGCAACAACCAGTCATGTCTCCTCCTAAAGCTGCTGTTTGAAATAACCAATCTGGGTGGGCCTGGGGGTGCACGCCTGTAATCCTAGCACTATCGGAGGCTGAGGCAGGCAGATGTGATTCAAGCCCAGTCTGGGCAATTCAGCAATTTTTGGTTGTTATTCTTTGGTACCAGGGATTGAACCCAGGGGCCTTCACACTGAGATAAGTCCTCAGCCCATTTATGATGATTTTTTTTCTTTTGATACAGGGTTTTACTCTAGTTCATGCTGTTCCTGAACTCACTCTTAGCCCTAGATGGCCTTGAACTCACAGCAATCTTTCTACCTCAGCCTCCTGTGCGCTGAGATTACAGGTTGTACCACCATGTCCAGCTTATGTGGTGCTGGGGAATTGGACTCAGGGCCTTGTGCTTGCTATGCAAGTGCATTAACTGCTGTGCTATTCCTCCAGCCCACATTTTTGATTTTTGATTTTAAGACAGGGTCTCTGTAAGTCACTAAGTTACCCAGGCTGGGCTTGAACTTGCAGACCCTCTGCCTCAGCCTCCCAGAGTGCAGGGATTACATGCCTGCACCACGGGACCCAGCTGATTCAGCAATTTAGTGAGACTCTATCTCAAAATTAAAAAAAAAATTAAAAAGGGGATGGACGAATACCTCAGCAGTTAAAATTCTTGCCTAGCAAGCTCAAGTCCCTAAGTTCGATTCCCCAGGACCATATAAACTGGGCATGATGGTGCATGCCTATAATCTCAGCACCTAGGAGGCTGAGGCAGGAGGATTGCTGTGAGTCCAACGCCAGCCTGGGCTCCATGGTGATTTCGCCTGAACTAGAGAGTGAGACCCTGTCTCAATAAAGAAAGAAAGAAAGAAAGAAAGAAAGAAAGAAAGAAAGAAAGAACAAAAGAAAGGGATGGGGATTTAGCTCAGTGCAAAGTCCTGAGTTCAATCCCCAGTATCCCCGCCCCCCAAAAAAGAACCATCTCAGCTATAACTGACATGGGGATGATGTGCAGGGCCCTGAGTGCCATCCTCCATCCGTCTGTCTGTCTGCGTGCCAAATGCCTCCTCTCTCTATCAGGGAATGAGGCCCCCTCCCATGACACAGGCTGCTTCTGATGTTCAGTGGAGTCGGAGGAGGCCTGGGAGGATCCGGAAGAGCTACTTCCTGTCTCTGCTCTTCCCCTTCCTGCAATTCCCAACCCCAGACTGCCTTCAGGGCAGCCCCAATCCAAGCTACAGGCACCCTGAACCAAGGGACCAGAGCTGACCTGTGTGAGGGGCTCGGTGCCCCGCAGAGCCTCCAGGGCGGAAGCCTGGAGGACCCCGGCAGCCTCTGTGGCCACTCGCTCTCTCCACACTACCGTCTGCTCCAGGGCTCGTGCTTTTGAGTCGAGGTCATCAGCTCGGGAGCTCAGAGACTGTGGGGGAGATGTTGGGCTCAAGTCAGGTGTGGGGACCAGATCCTCCACGGAGGCACAGACACCCTATTGGGCTGAGGGTCGGCTGGGGGTTGCCATCCGGAACCCAGGCCCGTTCCCTGGCGAAGACCCAGGATGTCTCTGCGATGTCCCAGGTACAGGAGAAGCCCCAGGGCAGGAACAGCCCTTTTTTATTTTTAAATTTAGAGCCAGGGTCTCACTAAGTTGCTAAGTTGTCCAGGGTTGGCTTGAACTTGCAATCCTCCTGCCTCAGCTTAACAAGATTCCATGTCTCTGGTGCCTTGCCGGGATCCCTCCCGGCTCCACATCCCTCATCTAACCCCTCCAGCCATATGGGCTGCAGAATGTAGAATGTTCCAGCCATGAGAAAGTAGGGCAGTATAGGGACTGAGTAGGACCCCACCCCCTCTCTGGTACCTGGGGCAGCAACGGGCCAGAGGCATTGATACCTGTGTCTCGCTTCACACAGAGTGGAACAAAGGTGCAGAATAAGGGCCTGGGGGTGTAGAGGGCTTGCCCAGCAGCCAGGCAAGGCCTGACCTGTCTTGGGGAGAACAGCTCGGAAGGGACAGGCAAATC
Organism: Ctenodactylus gundi; assembly: GCA_004027205.1. NCBI lineage: Eukaryota > Metazoa > Chordata > Mammalia > Rodentia > Ctenodactylidae > Ctenodactylus > Ctenodactylus gundi. The sequence goes on along the minus strand of PVKB01000758.1, from coordinate 173,983 downwards.
CCCTCAGGCCTCCACGGAATCAGCTCCAAAATAATCTAACAGGTCCAGTGCCTGCGACAGATGAAGACACTGGGGCTCAATGTTACAGAGCTAGAGAGGCAGCACCGGACTTTACCCGACGCCTGTCGAGTGCATGCTGGTGTCTCTAGAATGCCGCAGAGGCTCTAGCCTGGGCAGGCCTATAGGGCGTGACTGAAAAATATGGGCAACAGTCAAGTGTTTAAAAATTATCGCAGTAAGAGATGCGTCATGGTTTGGGTCTGGAGCGTACCCAAAAAGCCTCAGGTATTCAGACATGGTAGAATACCTACAGAAGCACGGAAGAACGGGCCGTGAGGAGGCGGGTCCTGTGAGATCTGGAAGGGGTGGGCCTCTGGGACAGGCCTGGAAGGGCACATGCCAGCCCTCCCTCCCTCCCTCACCTGGCTTCCTGTCTGCCATGCTGTGAACAGCTTGGTCCAGCTGGACTGCTGCCCTGTGCTCTGCCGTGGCCGGCCACCCGTGAGCAGACTGAGACCTTCGGAAACTGAGCTAAACAAAACCTTCCACCCTTAATTTATGGAGGTCAGGTATAACAGCCCAGCAATGAAAAAGTACCTAAGCTATGACACGGCCCCAAATTCCCCTCAAAGTATACACCTGTCCTGCTGGTCTGACCACCTTCTGAAGCAGTCCTGGGAGACCTCTTTGCTGAGGGTCAGTACACAGTATGATCAAAAATACAGTGAATGTGGCTGCCGAGTGCCGCCCAAGCTCATGTGGCACTGCGTATGTTCTGGCTCTTCCCCCAAGTTAAGTTTCCCAAAGTCAGAAATGACCACAAAAGGTCAACGTGTTGAATGGATTCAGGACACTGAGACAGCCACATGGTACAACTAAAGACACGCAGGAAAGAGGATTTCCAGGGCTTCTTCGAGGGTGGAAGGACAACGGGGTACTGGGCTGGAGACGAGGGGAGGACTGTGACAAGGCTTTGTGGTAAGGTGTCCTTTACTGTGGTGCATTTCTTTAAATTTAAATACACACAGTATTTCTCAATCACACCTTGTGTTATAATCAGCAGCAAAGACTGGCTGCGTTCTACCTGCAAAGTCCTGTGGGCGGACTATTCCATTTGAACCAAATGTTACGCTGTTAAACTAAGCCAAGCCCCATGCCCGCCTGTGCCCCTCCCTCCTCCGAAGTGCCACTGACTGACCGCTGCTGTGGGGGTGGCCAGCGAAGCCAGGAACAGGGCTGCATCCTCAAAGCCACGCTGTGCCGAGGCCAGCGCCTTCTCTGCACGGGGCAGCTCCTCAGCCATGGCTGTGCCCAGCTCTTTCAGGGCTGCCTGCACCTCCTGGTACCTAGAAGGAAACAGAGGCCAGCGTGGCCCACAGGGAAGGGTGCAGGCCACCCCGTTCCTCCATTGCTGTCCGGAGCCCCTGACTTGTAAAGGTCTCCTGACTTCCTGGGCCAGGTCACCCTGTGCTGAGCGGGGCCCACAGCTGGCAGTCGCAAACCACCATCTTCTTTCTTGATTCATTCACTTCCCAGCATGGTCCTTTCTTCCTGGTGCTAGAGATGGGACCCAGGGTATTTGCACTAGGCTCCATCCTTGGCCTAGTTCTTGGTATTTGGTTTTGAGGCAGACTCTCACCAAGTCACTAAGTTGCCCAGGCCACACTCGATCTTGTGATCTTCCTGCCTCAGTCTCTCAGAGTGCTGGGATGACAGGCCTGTGCTGCAGGGCCGGCTTAAATCACCTGCTCCTCCTTGGGCAGGCATTTTGCACACGCCTGGCTTCTCCAGTGAGTAGTGAGAAGGTAAAAGGCAGGAAGCACAGAGCCCAGGCCCTGGTCGAGGCTCAGTGTGCCCTTGGGCATGTCTCTCTCCACTGGGAAGGGGGACCCCTGAGATATGTCATTCAGTCCATAGGGTTGTGTCATCAACCAAGAAAAAGGGGTTTCCTGCCCTGGGCAGTCCACAGTCCGCCCCACCCAGTCCTGTCCCACCATAGGCACCACTATAGTGCAGAACCCATTTCTTCTCTACACTCATCCCTTCCAGAAGCCCCTGCGGAGTCATGTGACTTTCTCCAGCCATGCTGAATGGCTCAGAGCTAGGCCCCGAGCCAATCAGATTGCCTCATCTCGGAACACCAAGCTGAGGTTCGCTCAAGATGTCGTTCGTTTCATCAACCTCAAAGTGAGAGGGAGGTAAGGGGTCCCCAAGAGCAGAAAAGCCCTGCTGCCCGGTCTGCAGAGGGAAAGAAAGAAGGTGGCTCCCTGCAGGAGGACGAGGAGCAGCCTGGACTGTGAGAGGGCCTGGCTGCTGCGTCCCGGTCAAGGTGGGACGTAGACCCTGGACCTCCTGAGTAAGTTATGACTGCGGGGACTCAGGAAGCCCGTCTGCATCCAGCGGCCTCCGGTTGGGCCCCTGGGCTCCTGGAGGCTCGTCCCAATCTTCTACCCTACCCGGGCTCATTCACCTGTCCTCCAGGTCTCGCTGAGTCTCCAGGGCCACTCGGCCATCTCTCAGGCTCCAGAGGCGCACGTAGCTGGCATTGGAGGCGAGCAGGGCCTGGCGGGCCACAGCTTCAGTCCTGGCAGCCCTGTCCCTGTGGCTGAATAGGTCATCATGAACTTTCACCAAGAGGTCGCGCAGAGGAACCCAGCCACACTCGCACTTGCAGCACCTCCTACAGCCTGAGGTCTGCTTTCTGCCTGCCTGCCTGCCTGCTGCAGTGGGGACCCACAGCACCCCTGTCCCGCTATGTGCCCTGCTGTCCTGGCACAGAGACCACAATACAAGGGCATTCATCGCATGCGAGAGCAGCTCAGGGTGGGCAGTACATTGTATGGTCGCCCTAGCACAGAAGAAAGCAGGCAAGACAGCTTGGGGCTAAATCCTGACTTTATCGTCTCTAAGCTGTGTCCTTAGGCGAGTCACCTGACTTCTCTGAACATGTTTCCTCATCTGTAAACTAATCTAAGATCCCTACAGCTAAAAGAGAAAATTGCTACAAACTTTATGGTTTTATGATCATAAGCTGTTTTTTCTTTAAATTTCTGGTGCTGAGGACTAAATCCAGGGTATTTAAACTGAATTTCATCCCCAGTCCTTTTTTTAAATTTTGAGACAAGGTCGTGGTAAATTGTCTAAGCTGGGATCAAATTTGCAGTCCTCCTGCCTCAGTCTCCCAGAGTGCTGTGATTACAGGCCTGTGCGACAAGGCCTGGGTCATAAGTGGTTTCTGTGAGGAAGGGGATCAAACAAACCAAATATCTATGAGTGGATCAATAGATAAGCCATATATGGTAAATCTAAACACTGGAATATTACACAGCCATAAAAAGGAATGAGGTCTGCTACAATGTGGATAAGCCCTGGAAACATGATGCTCAGAGAAAGGACCCAGTTGCAAAAGACCCCAGGTGAGAGGATGCTATTCATATGAAATACCTACAGTGGGTAAACGTACAGGGACAGAAAGCAGGCCAGTGGTAGCCAGGGGCCTGAAAGGCTGACAAGAAATGAAGTGATTTTTAAAAAGGAGGGTGCTAGGGGGCATAGCTCAGTGGTTAGGGTGCTTGCCTAGTATGCACAAGGTCCTGGATTTGATTCCCCAGCTCCTCATAAAAATTAGCAGGGCATAGTGGCGCAGGCCTGTAATCCCAGAACTGGAAAGGCTGAGGTAAGAGAATTGCTGTGATTTCAAGGTTAAGGTCCTGAGGTGATTCCCCAAAACTACATAAGCCGGGTATGGTGGTGCATGCCTATAATTCCAACAGTTGGGAGGCTGAGACAGGACGATTGCTGTGTGTCCAAGGTCAGCTCGGGCTACATAGTGAGTTTAGGATTAGCCTGGACTACAAAGGGAGAGCCTATCTCAAAGAAAGAAAGAAAGAAAGAAAGAAAGAAAGAAAGAAAGAAAGAGAAAAAGAACTCTGAGTATACTGAGACCACCGGCTAGAATACATAAAGTTACATCTCAATAAGCGCTTCTAAAACAGCTCAGGCACCTGCAGTGGAACAAGCCTCGTCCCCAACACTTCGACACCCATGTTACTCCCCTGCCGCCCTGTCCTACCCGTCATGACATGTGTCCCCACCAGGCAGCCCTTGACTCATGTGACCCCAGACCTGGGTGAGGGTACCTTCGGGGCTGGCCCTGACCCTGTGGCCCCTGAGAAGGTTGGGCTCCCTGTTGATCGGGCAGGCACAGCCTCACCATGTCCCAAGGCCTCAGGCCTTACCTCCTGGCAAGGGCACGGGCCTCCGTGGCAAGGTGGCTCCAGCTGGTGGGCTGGCCAGGCCCAACCTGAAGAGTCACCTTCAGAGAGAAGAGGCGTAAACTGAGGACCCATCCCGGCAGGAGTGAGGGCCACATCAGGCTAAATCAGGCAGCTCTGGAAATTGCATAAATGCACAAAGCCAGACACAGCCGGGAGGCAAAGCCCCGGCGCATGCAAGTACCTACGTCACCTCCTGCCACCTCCCGAGTGATGGCTGTCTGTCCAGCAGTCCCTAAGCCTTTTGGCAGCAGGGACCAGTTCTAGGGAAGACAATTTTTCCATGGGTGGAGGTGGGGGTGGTGCTAACATCCCACCGCAGCCCCACTTGAGCTCATCAGGTGTGAGATTCGCAGAAGGAAACCACCACCCAGATCCCTCGTATGTGCAGGTCACGAGAGGGCTCATGCTCCCACGAGAACCTAATGTGGCTGCTGATCTGACATGGGGTGGGGCTGGTGGTCCTGTGAGTGATGGGGAGAGGCTGTAAACACAGATGAAGCTTCTCATGCTGGCCTGCAGTTCACCTCCTGCAGAGCAGCCTACTGAGTTCCTGACAGCTCCAGCGCATGGCCTGGGGGCTGGGGACTACCGTCCAGGTCCCGCATGACTTCATTTGGCAAAGGGAAAGCAGGTCCAAGGTCACCAGGTCAATGGCAAGCCAAGGCCAAGGTCACCAGGTCACGGAGGGCAAGGGCTCTCACCAGAGACGAGAGGACAGTGGATGCGTGCAGGATCTCCTCTTCAGAGGACTCCAGGACCGCCTCCAGCTCCGCCAGCTGGGTGCAGGTCTTATGGGCTCCAGTCTGGGGACAGTGGGCTGCCTTCCTCAGTACCTGCAGCTGTTCCCGGGCACCCTCCACTGCACTCTCGAGGCCTGTCATCTGCTCCAGGAAGGCTCCTGAAGGCTCTGCAGGAAGCCCACAGCCCACAAGTCACAAAGCAGTGGCAATTCCACAGTTGTGCCCCAACCGGGGCACCTTTCACCATCCCAGGACACCAACTGCATTCCAAAAGAGAAGTCTGCCCATTTCACAGGTGCAAAGGCTGAGGTCCCACATACAGCATGTGACCCATGCACAAGGCACTGGAAGAGACAGAAGCCTTCTCGAGCCATGATGAGCAATTTCAGAATCTAGAACAGCAGTGACTCTGCCCAGGTGGCTCTGGAATGCCCGTGAGACACCGGGCGTTCCCAGGTGCGCACGGGTATTTTAACACCTGCCATCTGACGGCTCCCTCTTTTTATTTCTGGGGTCTGGGGATTGAGTCCAGGGCCCTCACACTGGGCTACATCTGCAGTCATTTTTAATATTTGATTTTGAAACCAGGTCCACTAAGTTGCTAAGTTGCCCAGGCTGGGCTCAAACTTGTGATCTTCCTGCCTCTGCCTCCCACAGGGCTGGGATGACAGGCTTGTGCCACCAGGCCCCGAGTCTCCCTCTTTCCGTCATCCTGCTAACAGGCAGCCAGCTCACTAAAATCTGGTGGCAATAGAGATGCTTGTAAAACATAAAACTTCATGAAACGATTCACATTCTGAGTCCTCTCATTTTATGTGTCCTCGAGCCACATGCCATCTGGCTTTAGTGGCAAGTCTCCCTTTCTCACGGTCACTTATCTACTTCCTGTGTGCCAAGCACTGTCCCCGGGACGTGGCCGTGAGCTGACAGCAGGGCCTGGAGCACGACCACAGGGGTGCTACCCATTCAGCACCTGGACAGCGCCCGGGCCTGCAGAGTGGGCAAGTCAGAGAAGGAAGTCAGCCCTCTTTGTGTGAAGCTTCTGGCTGGGCAGAGCTGGGGACAAAGGGACAGAGACAGAGGTTAACACAAGTGAGCCGGGCTGGCCTGGTGGTGAAAGGCTGTCACCCCAGCACTTGGAGAGGCTGAGGCAGGAGGGTTGTAATCTCAAGCCCAGCCTGGGCAATTTAACAATTCAACAGCAAGACCCTGTCTCAAAGCCAAAGCCAAAAAAGGGGGGGTGGGGTTGGGGGAGGGGTTGGGGTTGGGGGAGTGGGTTTGGCTGTAGCTCTGTGTAAATGCTCTGGGCTCAATCATCAGTATCTTTAAAAAGGGCAGGGGGCTGGGGTGGCTGGAGGAATAGCACAGCAGTCAGAACACTTGCATAGCAAGCACACGGCCCTGAGTTTGACTCCCCAGCACCACATAAGCTGAGTGTGGTGGTACACGCCTGCAATCTCAGCACCTGGGAGCCTGAGGAAGGAGGATTGCTGTGAGTTCAAGGCCAGCCTGAGCTACACAGTGGACCAGCGTGGACTGCAAATTGAGATCCTGTCTCCAAAAAGAAGAAGAAGAGGAAGAAGAAGAAGAAGAAGGAGGAGGAGGAGGAGGAGGAGGAGGAGAAAATGGAGAGCCCTAGACCAGGCCAAAGGCTGTGGCGGGGCTGTGACCATCACCCTCTCTGTTCCTCATCCGCCTCTGCTTCACTCTCCTGCGTACCATGCAGCATGTGGCCCTGGTAGATGTCCCCCCGCGGGGATTCTCCCTGCAGGATGTCCGGCGACCCCCAGTGGCTGCCACAGTCAGACCCCTGCAGCCACCTCTCCATCAAGGTCAGCCTGGCCTTCAGCTTGGCAGCCTGCAGGGGACAGGGAGGGAGAGGTGGAGGGAGATGGTGGCCTAGATGTCCTGGACGCCTCTGCCTGGCTTGCCCACCCTGTGAGTTCTCTATCTTCTCTGTGGACTCCAGCATGAGGAGCACACCAGCCCTACCCATGCCATAATAGTGACCCATCCCCTGTCTCTCTCAGGACCCTCAGCCAGCCATACGTGACCTGCAGGGGGTGTGGGATGGGGACGGAGATGGGGACTGTGAGTCCCATGCAGATTTCTGTCTGCCCTGCCCACTGTACTCCCAGGACATGGGGCATGGTGGGTGCTGGAGTTCCCTGCCTCGTGTGTGCTGTGCAGCACCCCAGCCCCATTCACTCCCACAGATGCACAGAGCCAGCGCAGCATCAGCCACAGCTCAGACCACTTGGAGCCACCTTAAGGTTTGGGGCCCCGGCCCCAGCCCTGCCTCAATTTCAATGTCTGAAACACTAACAAACCACAGGATTCAGCTGGGCCGAGTGTGGGGCCTGTCATCCCAGCACTCGAGGAGGCTGAGACAGAAGGATCACAAGGTGAGGCTCAGCCAGGGCAACTTAGTGATTTGGTGAGACTCTGTCTTCAAATCAAAAATAAGCATGGGCCGGGAATGCAGCTCAGTGCAAAAGCCCGGGGCTCGATCCCCAGCACCATTGAAAAAACAGTAACAACTCCCCCCACCCCCAAAAATCCACTAAGTTTCCCAGCCCTTCCTCGATGCCTAAATCAAATGAGACCTCCTCTGGAAGCGCAGCTGCTCTGGCGTCAGGATTCCCCCACAAGGTGTGAGCAAGCTCACTGCACACAGGAGGGCCTAGTACCCAACACCTCTGTCCCTATGGCACCACCCAATCCAGGAGCCCTGCTGGGGCCCAGGTAGAGGGTGTGGGTTCAGAGGGGAAGGCCAGAGTGGGGCTCACCAGAGTGGGGCCACCCGCCTGGGGACAGGACAGCCAACAGGGCTGTGGATAGGGGACTCTAGCGACTCAACCCCTGAGCTCCAATTCCTTACTCTCTGAAATCCAGCTAGTGCCCTAGGACAGGCATCACGAGGTCACAAAGAGGGCCACAGGTTACCTCATCCTCGCTTAGCCTGAGAAGGTGTGCGGCCTTGGTCCAGGGTGCTCAGGAAGGACAAGTGACCAGGGCTACCTTTCCTGTCTGCTCAGAACAAGGGGTTGCCATTTGAAAGCTCAAAGCCTCGTGTGTTTGGAAAGTGGCTGCATTATCGGGGTTAAGTGGGCTGAGCAGATTTTTCTGTCTTAAGATATCTGTGATATGAGGAGGTGGGGCCTGCTCGGAGGGGCAGGACAGTGGAGGTGGGGCCTTGGGCGGAGCTCCTTTGCTGGCTCCACCCTTCTGTTTCCTGCCTGCCGTCATAAGATGAGCAGCTCTCCTGCGCCTAGGCACCTGGGCGGGGGTGGAGGGGGGGGCCCTTCCGCGCCTGGCCAAATGACCCTTCCTTAAGTTGTAGGTGTCAGGTGTGTCCCAGCAGCAGAATGTCAGGCTGGATGTGGGGCAGGCACATGGGAAGGGGGCGGTGGGCTCACAAGGCCCTGAGCTTGGGCAAGTGGGCAGTTCCCCTCCTGCCACTTGGGGGTTTAGGGATGAATGGGCTGGTGGCCGAGCCAGGAGGAGCTCACCTGCTCTTGCACCAGAGAGTAGCAGGACGGGCACTCCTGGCAGTGTGTGCCACCTGCTGTGGGGAAGAAGTTGTCCTGGCAGCGGTCACACTTGTAGCCCACAAAGCCTGGTCTGCACACACACGTGCTGTTCTCATGGCACTGGGCGGAGGCGGCACCCAGCGGGGAGCACCTGCAAGCTGGATGGGTCCGGGCAGTGGGTACCAGGGCCCACATTGCAATCCCCTCCCCCCTGCACCCCATGCCTGGCAGCTCCCAGAACCCCGAGGGCAGCACCAAATGCAGGTCTTTGCCAAGAGAATCTTCCATGTCCCTGCCCCGTCCCCACAGCCCCTAGGGCCCAGACTTCTCCTCCCTGCCCTTGCCCCATCCCCTACGGCCAGCTTCCTTACCCCGGCAGCCCTTGATGGAGAAGCCAAAAAACCCCTGCTGGCACCTGTCACAGGCCTGGCCTGTGACACCGGGGCGGCAGGGGCACTGCCCAGTTTTGGGGTGGCACTGGTCCTCCTGAGAGCCCACGGGATGACACCTGCAGCTGTGACGGAGGAAGACGCCAGGTGTGAGGCCTGGTGCAGGACATGCTCAGGCCAGCCTCTGCTGGCAGCAGCGGCATCAGGGAAGCACTAGTCACCCTGTACACTCACCAAAAAAAAAAAAAAAAGAAAGAAAGAAAACCGGGCCCAGTGGCACAAGCCTGTAATCTAAGCACTCTGGCAGGCTGAGGCAGGAGAATCGTAAGTTCAGGCTCAGCCTGGGAAACTTTGCAACTTAATGAGACCCTGTCTCGAAATCAAATATAAAACTCGGGACTGGGAGTGTGGTTCAGTATTAAGACCCTGGGTTTGTTCCCAGTCCGATGGGATAGACTGTAGCCCTCTACAAATCACAGAGCAAGTAGCATAGTAAAGGCTCTGAAAAATCCCGCAAGGAAGAAACCTCTATGTCTCACGCACTCTGCACACCCCTGGAGTCTTCCTCTGGACCCTAAAGATGCCTGTCTAAGATTGCCGGAGCCAAAACGGCCACTTGGTGATGAGATGTCACGGAGAGGGGAATCAGAGACCCAGCCAGCTACCTGCCCATCTGGACATCCCTTTGGGCCACTCCTGGCCTGCGTCTTGGCCTGGTATGGCTATCAGCGTGACACCAATGGACTGTTCCTTTGTCCCCCTTTGGATAAGGGCATAGCGGACCTGGCGGAGGGCCTGGTAGGACACACTCCATGCCAAGGCCCTCCCTGGAGACTCCTGGTGTGGCCTTCCTTTGGGGCCCGCCTACCTGCGACAGCCCACGTTGGGCTGGAGGTCATAGAAGCCAGGGCTACAAAGGCTGCAGTCCCTCCTGGTCATGTGAGGCAGGCAGGAACACCGGCCGGTCACAGGGTGGCAGAGCTCACTGACGGAGCCCCGTGGGTGGCAGCTGCAGGCTGCAGTGGGAGCAGGCAAGAGGTGTTGGGGAGTGGCTCACACAGCCTGTTCAACCTTTGGGGCCTGGAAGAGGCTGTGGAGCTGGGTCCCCAGAGGTGACTCTCCTGGAAAGGGTTTATGGGCTAAGCTCATCTTGGCCCATTTGCTATGTCCTCAGGGAGACAGACCAGAATAGTCATGGTGGCACAGGGCCCTGTGGAGCCGCCCCAAGCCCTAGATCTCCTATCCTGGGTCATGGATTACTGCTCTGGGCCAGAGCAGGGTGTCCTGGGGAGGAGAGTGTCCTAGGAAGCACACGGACAGCAGGGCGTCACCAGGTGTGATACGAGAAGGGACTCGGCGCAAATCAGTTTGGGGCAGGCGCTGGGCTTCTCTCGTGCAGGACCTGTGGGCACCTGGTGTGGCTGCCGAGATGGGGACAGGGCTGGGTGTCAACCCAGGTGCTGGGGAGGGCCTAGGAGGAAGGGGGAAGGCACTGGCAGGCCAGGAATCAGTGTCATGTGCTGTCCACAGGCACGAGGCAAACACTACATCTGTGGCTCTAGGGACCAGTTTCACAGAAGCCAGGTTTTTCCCCAGAGGAGGGTATTAGAGATGGCACTAGCACCCCCACTTCAGACACCAGGCACTGGGCTCTCACGAGGAGGTGCAACCTAGATCCCTCGCGTGCGCGTTTCATAGTAGGGTCGCGCTCCTGTGAAAATCTAACGCTGCTGCTGATCTGAGAGGCGGTGGGACCCAGGGGGCCGTGTGAGCGCTGGGGGGTGGCTGCAAATACAGACACAGCTTTGCAGGAGGCCTGTAGCTGACCTTTCACCTCTCACTGTGTGGCCTCGTTCCTAACAGGCCACTGACCTGGGGGCTGGGGACCCCTGTGTGGAAATGAACAAAGCAAGTCAAGAAAGCATCACAGGCTCAGCGTTTCTAAGACGACAAAGCTGAAACCAATCCCTGTGGTTTCTAGAGAAGAAAACAGAAGGAAAGGAAGCTGCCTTGTGCAAGGGCCTGCTGGCTCCAGTGGGTTCCTCAGCCACCCAGTTTGGGTGCTGAGCCAGGGCAGAGGACAAGGGGCCTCCGGAGCCCCAGTCTGGGGGTTGGGGCAGCAGGGACTCACGCATGCACTTGTGTGCGGGCCATGGTGCCAGGGCATCCCCGTAGAAGCCTTCCTGGCAGCGCTCACAGTGGTTCCCAGTTGTGTTGTACAGGCACCTCAGGCAGTGGCCGGACAGAGGGTCACAGTTGCCCACGGCATTGGCATCCACGTTCCCGCTGCACTGGCACTGGCGGCAGGGCTGAGGGGCTCCGGAGAGTCCCTGAGGGTCCCCAAAAAATCCATCATCACAGCCCTCACAGCGGCGCCCTAGGTGGAGAGACAGGCGTGAAGGACACGGGGTAAGTGGGTGTGACTTGGGGGGGGCGGCTGGACTCTCCCCACCTGCCGCCCACAGGTGGTGTGGCTGGCAGCCACTGTGCCTCTCCCAACTTGGGATCCACAAGGTGGGACACTCCGGCAGCCACCCACAGGGCTATGGGGAGGGCACAGCAGAAGAGGACATCACTGCCTGTGGGTCCCCTCACCCTCACTGTCACTGTCACCAACTCTGTTGTCAGCACTCGGTCCACACGAACCTCCCACATCATTACCTCAGCCACCACCGGCACTATTACCCCCATCACCACCTTGGCCTCAGCGGAGCCAACCCATTATTGTCATGCCTCGGTCACGATGTCACCTGCATTTGTTTGTTTTTCTTGGTCCTGGGGATTGAGCCCAGGGACTTCACACTGAGCTACATCTCCAGCCCATTTTTAGTTCTGATTTTTCAGACAGGGTCTCGCTGATTTGCTAAGCTGCCCAGGCTGGGCCTGGGTCCTCCTGCCTCAGCCTCCCAGAGTGCTGGGATGACAGGCCTGCGCCCCGGGCCTGGCACAATCGCTCCTTATCATTACAGTCTTCCTTGTAGCCACTGTCCATCGTCACTGTCCCCCCTTCCCATCTTTCTCCTCTCTCTCATCTGTCCCCTTGACCGTGGCTACTCTGCCAGGGGCCCTTGCTGCCCCTTGGCCCTTCCTGTCCCCCAGTATTTCTGAACTTCCTCTGGACTCTTCATAGCAGACTCCTCCCACCCCTGGGCTGGGCCTGGGCTGGCTGCTGCCTCCTCCTCCTCAGGGCCACTGTGAGCCTCATGGGCACCTGTTGTGGGCTGGTGGCCGGGCACATGCTGGGACACGCCCTCTGCACACAGCTTGGGCCTGAGAGAACACACTGTGTGTCACGAGGGGCCTGTCATTCTTTGCAAACACGCCCATCTCTGGGAACCAGGTGAGGATGCTACGGGCAGGAGGCAGCTCTGGGGCCCTAAGAAGGGCTGCCAGGGGTCAAGACGGAGGCAGGTGTCCTCCAGGGCAGGTGGGGACTGGGCTTGGACCGCAGGCAAGCTCCACACAATGCCCAGATAAGCTGCCTGTACCAGGTATCTTAGGAGCCTTGACAGCACAGTGCTAAGTGAAACACACCAGACATGGATTCGCGTCCTGAGACCCCGGAAGTGCCACACCGGAGGGGGCAGTTGTGATGGCGCAGCGCGGCGGGGCGGAGGGAGCACTGCACAGTAATTCAGAGGGGACAGGGCATCAGGGACGACAAGAGAGTTCCAGAGATGGACAGTGGTGATGGGGGCACAGACGTGCTCCTCGCCAGCGCATTGTGCGTTTAAAATGATGGCAAAGCTGGCAAATTTCATGTCATACATTTACCGTGATCATAAATTAATAATGTAATACACCAAAGCCATTTCCTTGCCACCCATTTTAGGTGGGGGATTGTCGGGCATATACGATCTCAAGAGCTAATAAAGGTGACCACGTGGCTAAGCCAGCCGGCAGGGCAGTGGCGTGCGGAGGTCTGGGAATCTGGAGGCAGGAGGGCTCTGCTCCTCGTGCTGCCCAGTGGCTTTTGGGGGTTGGGGACTGGGGATCGAGTCCAGGGCCTTCACACTAAGATTTATCCCCAGCCTTTTTATTTTTGACTTCGGGACAGGGTCTTGCTAAGTTGCTAAGCTCCTGAGGATTAGCTCGAACTTGCAATCCTCCTGCCTCAGCCTCCACATTGTGCTGGGATTCCAGGCTTGTACCACCTGGCCCAGCAGGAGCCTTGACTGTGGAACTTAATGTCCCCAGAGGTCATCCTGTCCCTCTAAGCTGGGTTCTTCCCATCTGCCACAACCCTAACCCAGGATCCCTGCTCCAGGAGCCCAGGGCAGGGTCCAAGCATTGGGGCTCTGGTCTCCCATGGACAGGGCCTGAGGCACGCAGCACTCACCTCTCTGGCCTGGAGGGCAGTGGGTACACACTACCTCCCCGCTCTCCGGGATGACGGTGCAGGCCGATGGGCCAGGGCATGGGCAGGGCTGGCAGTCGTCAGCTCGGCCTGCAAAGGGGTTGCCATAGAATCCGGGAGAGCAGCGCTCACAGGACGGGCCCTCGGTGTGGTGGCCACACAGGCAGGTCCCTGCAGGGCAGAAGGAGCACCTGCTCAGCACCGCCCCGACGTGGGCCCCTGGCGCACCCTGAAGGACAGGCGTGGAGCCCACCGGGAGAGGTGAGGTGGGGACCCTGTGGCAGAGGGGAGGGCCCACACTGGGGTTATATCACCCCAACCTGGGGTCATATATATCACCCCACCCTAACATGCCAGCCCAGGGCAGGGCACCTACACCCCAAGGCCTTAACGTTCTCATCTCCAAAATGGGATTAGCAATGGCACCAATGTCCAGGGGGCTGTGCCAGGGCTCCCGGGGCCTCCCTTCCGAGCACCCTGTGCTCCCCAGCACCCGCCCTTACTCCTCCTACCACCAGTACTTCAGGCTCCACAGCATTCTCTGACCCAACAGGGGCTACAGCCGGCAATTTTTTTTTTTGTGGGGGGTGTTGGGGTGGGTATTGAGGATTAAACCCAGGGGTGCTCTTCCACTGAGCTATAACTCCAGCCCTTCTTTGTATTTTGAGATAAGGTCTTTCTAAGTGGCCCAGATTGCCCTTGAACTTGAGATCTTCATGCCTCAGCCTCCTGAGTAGCTGGGATTATACACGTGCACCACTACGCCCCGTGGTTTGTATCCTCCTTTTTGCTGTGTGACTCTGGTGACTCGGCCCAGGGCCTTCACACGGAGCTACACCCTCAGTCCATTTTTATTTCTGATTTGGAGACAGGGTTTCGCTAAGTCACTGAGTTGCCCAGGCTGGGCTTGAGCTTGCAATCCTCCTGCTTCAGCCTCCCAGAGTGCTGGGAAGATAGGCCCACCCTTCAGGTGGGGACCCACAGCTGGCAGTGACCAGCTGACCCGCTCTGGGCAGGCTGGCAGGAGGTGTGTCTCTGCCACCTGGTGGCTGTGTGGCCACTCTGCACCTTGGACCCCCGTCTGAGATGGAACGGGTAATGCTGCCCACATGTGCAGAGGTCAGCTGGGTCATGTGTGCAATGGGACCAGAGGCCAGGAGGAACCTGAGGACACTGTTTTGTTGTTTCCTAATACCCTGTATATAAAAGAACTTTGTTATCAGCATGTCCAAGAAGACCTCCCAGGCTGGCCCAGTTATCAACAGTGGAGCGCTGTGCAAACCAGGCCCATCCATTTCAAAGCCTGGGCTTCGTGTGTGGCCTCATCTGCACGCCTGGTGGCACACATGCCATCCCTGTCCCCACTGCACAATGCAGGAGGTGGGCTCAGGGAGGGAAGTGACTTTCCCAAGGCCACAAGCTACTGAGGGGTGAGATGGCACCTCTGTGGCTCTGAGCTGACGTCTGGGAGTCCCTGTTCCACATGGCCACCTGCCACGGTCACCCTCTAAGGCTGCCCATAGGTGGGACGGGCACATGAACTGTCACCTGACGCATAGTCCTCAGCCCACACTTGGACACATAAGTAGGGACAGTTAAGTTTGGTCTGGCTGTGTCAATTTGATCAACTTCGGGATCTGCTTCGGGGTGGGTGAACCCTACTGCTAGGAGTGTCTGGCTGGGTGACAGAGGGGTGGCCTTGGGATCGTATCTGGTCTCCAGTCTCTTCTACTCTGGGCCCATGAGCCGAGCAGCTTTGCTCCTCAGTGGCTATCCACCATGACCCTGCTTGGAAGCCGGCTGACCATGGACCGAATCCCCCAAAACTGTGAGCCAAATAAACCTGGGGACTCACCTGTGTTGGGGTCACAGGTGCCATGCTGGTTACATGTGCAGGGGACACAGTTGGCATAAGGACCCCCCTGGAGTGTCTCCCTTTTGTACCCTGGAGCACACGATTCGCAGAACTGGCCTGTGTAGCCCTGGGGACACGAGCATGTCTCCACCCAGGAGGCTACTGGGGCCGGTCCCTGCAGGGCCTGGGCAGAAGTGAGCTGGACCTCACTCAGGAGCACTTGGCCTGCAGAGCGAGAAGAGAGAAGAGCTATGCGCACATGTCCTCCCAAAGCCTCCCTGCCCACGGGTGTCACAGGCCCACGCATATAGAGGCAGCCTGCGAATCAGGTGCAACTCTTTTTTTTTTTTTCAATCTCGCCACTTACTATGGGTTGAGGCCAGAGCCTTCACACCCAGCTAAACTCCCAGCCCTTTTCTTTTTAAATTTTATTTTAAGATAAGCTCTCACAAGGTTGCCCATGCTGGGTTCACATGTGCAGACTTCCTGTTTCAGCCTCCCGGAGTGCTGAGATTACAGGCTTGGGACACCACCCATACCTGGCTCAGTCATCCATCAAATCAAGGGCAGGGTAGGCAGACAGACAATTTTGGAACTAGAATAGGTTTGGGGGCTGGAGAGGTAGCGCAGTGGTAGAGCGCGTGCTTAGCACATGTGAGACCCTGGGATCCCCCCCACTTCCCCCGTGGAGGTGGCTGAGAATTTTCTGGATAGACATCTATTCTCATGAATTATTAAAAATATGTAGAAGCCAGGCTTGTAACTCCAGCATTCTGGAGGCCGAGGCAGGAGGATCACAAGCTTGAGCTCAGCTTGAGCAAATCAGTGACTTAGCGAGACGCTGTCTCAGAATTAAAACGAAAAATGGGCTAGAGATGTATCTCAGTGAGAAGGCCCCGGGCTTGAGTCCCATGACCACAGACAGACACACACACACACACACACACACACACAAACACACACACTACATATATACTGATTTAGCTGAACATGGTAGTATATGCCAGTAATACTAGCACTCTGGAGGCTGAAGCAGGAGGATGGTGACTTTGAGGGAAGCCTTGGTGACTTGTCTCAAAAAAAAAATATATATATATATAGACTTTAAAAATGATACACTCCCAACCCTCTGATTGGGAGAGATTTTTTCACCCCTGGTATCGGGGATTAAGACCAGGGCCTTCACACTGAGCTACACCCCCAGCCCATATTTATTTATTTATTTATTTATTTATTTATTTATTTAGAGATAGTGTCTCAGTCTGTAGTCTAGGTTGGTCCTGAACTCACTATGTAGCCCAGGCTGGCTACAAACTCATGGCAATTTTCCTGCTTCAGCCTCTGGGAGTGCTAAGATTTCAGGCCTATACCACAGGCTCAGAAACATTTTTTTTTTTTTAAAATGAGACAGGGTCTCACTCTGTGGCCCAGGCTGGTCCTGAATTCACTATGGTGCCCAAGCTGGCCTTGGACTCATGACAACCTTCCTTCCTTAGGCTCCCAAGTGCTTGGATTACAGGTGTGCACCCCCATCCCTGGCTTATGTGGTGCTGGGGAATTGAACTTGGGTACTTAGCGCTTGACATAATGCTTGCTAGGAAGTGCTGCAACCGCTAAGCCAGTCCTTCAGACCCTGGAAGCATCGTAAAGAGCAACCAATTACATGGCAGGATGGGGCATGCGACACTCACACATCCTGCTCAGCGCTGAGTACTATCTCTGGGCCAAGGGTAAAGTCTATTTCCTGAAGTTTTGAAGGTATTGGGACTAATGAACCTAACAGCTCAGTAATTTAAATGTTTCTTTTCATGGAAGGATTTTGATTAGAAACAAGCTAATTGATATGGAAATGACAGAGAAATTTCTTACCTGCAAGGAAAGAGAACATTTTGTATTCAAGTAAACAATAACGTGCTCATTTTGAAAATGAAGAAATCTGACAGCAGAGGAAAGCCAGCTGGGGTGCGTGAATACAGATTAGGAGGTTCTGCTCCTAAGGATGGGGACTCAGTCCCTCAGGTCAACCTTTGCACAGAAAACCGCCATAAACCACACAAAATACTAAAAAGTGACCTGTGCTCACCAGAGGGAAAGCAGACAGGTTGATGGACAGTTGGGGGAGTCTGGCATCGCTCATCAGAACAGAGACGAGGGGTCTAGAGGAATGGCACAGCGGTTACAGTGCTTGCTTTGCAACCTGAAGGCCCAGAGTTTGATTCCCCAGCACCACAGAAAGATGGGTGTGGTGACCTGTCAGTAATCCCAGCCCTCGGTAGGCTGAGGCAGGAGGACTGCCTTAATTCCAAGGCCAGCCTAGGCTGCAGGGTGAGACCTTGTCTCAAAAACAAACAAAAGAACAAACAAACAAACAAACAAAACAAAGACAAGTACAAGTCTTTCTGCAGGGAAGCTTGTTCAAAAAAAAATGTGGGTGAGGTTTAAAAGGATTTATTAGGGAAACATACAAGGGGTGGGGGTGAGGACTGTCTTTGGAGACTCAGGATGTCTTGCCAAGTCACAAAGTTGCCCAGGCCGGGCTTAAATTTGTGATCCTCCTGCCTCAGCTTCCCAGAGTGCTTGGCTTTTACACATGTACCATTATGCTTGGCTGGCAAAACATTTTTATGTTAGCGATTTCTTACTTTGTTTTAAAAAATGTTTACTTCCTTCTTATTTTGACAGTCCTGGGCATCAAACCCAGGGCCTCCACGCTGGGCTACAGCCCCAGGATTTATTTATTTATTTAGTTAGTTAGTTTGAAATAGAGTCTTGCTAAGTCTTTGCTGAGTTGCCCAGGCTGGCCTCAAACCCACAATCCTCCTGCCTCAGCCTCCCACAGTGCTTGGATTACAGGTGTCCATCAACATATATCAAGATTATAACGTGGACTCTTAGGCCTAACGTTTGCATCTCTAGGACACTTTTCTGAAGGACAATTGTGGGGGATGCAGAGACCTCCACATGACGCTGCTCCCTACTCCCCTGTGCCCTGGTAAAAGCCGAAGTCACCGGAGAGTCTGCCGCTAGGAGGGTGGTTACACCCTTCCGTGGCATCTGTGCCACAAAGTCCTGCGTGGCAGGTGGAAAGAACAACAGAGATCGTTCCCAAGGCCTCTGAGGCGAGCAAAGAAATGACAGATCAAATCGCTATGTTAAGAAATACAAGCATGGGGCTGTCATCCCAGCACTGGGAGGCTGAGGCAGGAGTATCCAAGCTCAAGCCTAGCCGGGGCAACTTAGTGAGACCCTGTCTCAAAATAAACATTGAAAAAGAAAAGGGGGCTGGAGATGTGGCTCAGCGTGGAGGCCCTGGGTTCAACACCCAGTACCAGAAACGAGACAAAATGAAACAAAAGAGAACAAGAATATCTGAGCGCAGACACTCTCCCTTCCACACAGACACGGATGCCTTCAACCCTTCGAAACATGGATGAGACTGTGCAGGGTGTGAGATGTCGTGGCTCGGGGGACCGCAGGGCTGCGCCCGGTACAGAACTGCCCCAGAAGCCATTCACCAAGACGGCACCGGGCTCCTGGGTTTCAGGCCCAAGGTCATTCCCTGGTCCCACTCACAGGGACCCAGCAAATGTCCCCATTAATTAGGACCTGACAAACCTGAAGGACCGAGAGAACAAGGGACGTGTCGTCACCCAGCTCCTCTGCGTGCTGCGTCCTCCCAGGAAGCATGAAACCAGGCCCTTGAGGCTAAGCCAATGTTCGCAAGGACCTTGACGTCCCAGGCTGGGGGGCCATGGCGGCCTCCTCGCCACCCGCCCCTGCCGTGACCGGCCCAGCCCAGCCGCCATCCTTTGAGAGTGCCCCAAGTGACACTGTTTACAGACGGGGTATGATCCAAAAGTATAGTAAATGTTTTATTTTAAAAAATGTATTACAGTCAGACTCACGGCTATGAATCCTTGTAAAAATCCTCCTCGCTTAGAACACCCCCGTCCCGCCTCTTAGCACTTTTGGAAGTCGCCTGGGAATTCCTCTCCCAAGGGGCATTAGCTGCCCTCTATACCTGCCTCAGTGGTCCTGAGTCAATAACACAGGCTGACTCCCATGGTCATTTTGACCTCGGGGAAGAGCCAGAAGTCACACAGTGCCAGATCCCGTGGGTGACGTGGGTGAGGACGCACTGTCCTGTTTTTATGAGCCTGTCTTTCTGTGGGGTGGCCTTTGGCAGCGGCATTCACTGAATTTTTGATCACAGTTCATAAAGACACTCAGGAAAGAGGACTTCCAGAATTATTTCAGAAATTGGCAAGACAGGAGGCTGAGGCAGGAGGATGGCCATGAGTTCGAGGCTTGTCTGGGCTACAGAATGAGCTCAGAACCAGCCTGGACTACAGAGTGAGACTCTGTCACACACACACATACTCACACACACAAAACTGGTTAAGAATTATGGGATAAGATTTTTTTTTTTTTTTTTGAGATAGGGTCTTGCTCTGTAGTCCAGGCTGGTCCTGAACTCACTATGTTGCCTAGGCTGGCCTAGAACACATGGTAATCCTCATGCCTCAGCCTCGCAAGTAGCTGGATGACAGGCCTGTAGCACCTCGCCTGGCTCATTTGACTTTTAATATAGTTTCTCTTTCTTTTACACTTTCTACACATTACACGTGGATATTATAGTTCTAAAAATTGAGTGTAGGTAAGTTAAAACTAGGGACATGTCAGACGTTAACCACGTCAACTGCTAGGGCCCTGGGTGATGACAGCCGGTGACAAACGCAGCCAATGGGGACAGAGCGGGCCTCCTCTTTCGGAATTTAGAAAATCAATCCCGTTTCTAGGCTGGCCTAGGTGCAATACCACCAGTGACCAGGAGGGGGCTCTCTCTCCCTGTAAACCAACAGCGCAGTGACCAAAGCTTCCCAGTATGGTGACCACACCTGGTGTTCACTACTTCCCCGGCCACACACCTGTCCCCTAGGGTGGCCCACTCCCAGGATCTTCAACTGCCCTGTCCCTGACTCTGTCCGCAGTCACCAGCCTTCTGTTTATAAAGATTCCAAGACCCGGGACAGGTATGTTGACCCCTCCAAGCATCAGGGGACAGACCTTACCCTGCAGAGGGAACTCAGAAGACTGCAGGAAAGAGCCCAGCCCTATGTCCCCAGGGGAGAGCTGTCACCACTGACCGGAAGGGCTGGAGCCTTGGCCGCCGGCCCAGATGTGCAGAGCCGTGATGTTGGTGAGGACCCTCTGGAAGTGGAAGGCGGGCAGCGGGGGGCTGGCATCCTCTGAAGTCTCCTGCAGGCTGCCGGGGACAGGAGGCTGTCAACGTAAGAGCCTGATGCAGGGTAGGGGATGCCCATGGCCTGGGGATTCGCAGTAGTCCTCCTCCCTTTGGGGCCCATCCAGTGGCCCTGGGCTTCACAGGCCACCTGCCCACACTCATCTCAGGAACCCCGAGGGGACACTTACAGGAACCAGAGCTGTGCCTGCCCTGGCTGCTGGGCATCCTGGGGGCCCAACAGGCCAGAGTGCTTCAGAGCCAGGGCCATGCCTGCCCCTTCCAGCCTCAGGTGCACGGGGGGCAGGGATCCCCCAGGGGGCACCTGGAAGGTCAGCGTGAGGGGCTGCCCGTAGCTGAGCCGCTGGTCTCCCAGGAAGTTCTCTGAGGACAAGAAGAGGCTCTGACTGTCACAGGCTCAGCCTAACTCTAATCATCGAGATTGATTTTGTCAGCAATGAGACATTCAGACGAGACACGACTCCTGGCTTCCTCACTGAGCTGCACCTCTAGCCATTTCAATTCTTTTTTTTAAGACAGAATCCCACTATGTCGCTAAAGTTGCCCAGGCTGGACTTGAACTTGCAATCTTCCTGCCTCAGCCTCCCAAAGGGCCATTATGGTTACAGGCTTGCACCACCACACCTAGCTGATGTTCCTAACAATTTAATCTTTGAACTAAGGTTTTGTAGGTGACATTCAATGGGACAACAGGGCATGAACATGAGAAGAAAAAACATACAGTGTGAGAGACAGAACTGGCGGGCCACCTGCTCACGTGTGCATTCAGGCCCCGTGAGCACAGATCTGTGGAAGTGCAGAGGGACTCACTGACAGGGGTCCCCGCTTTCCCCTGAGTGCTCATGTCCCATGGGTCTGCTGACCACTGATGCTGAAAACCACGGTGGAGGTGGGAGAGCGGGACGGTGGGCTCCGTGGTAAAATGTGGGCTTAGTTACATGTGGGACCCTGGGCTCCATCCCCAGCACCCCAAAAAAAACAACATACATCATAAGAGATTAGGGGAGAACAGATCCCCCACAAAGTGGTACATGTGGGTGGAACGCGTGCCCATCAAGAAGTGGAATAAACCAGACAGATGGGGTGGCACCTGCCTATCATCCCAGCCCTGGGCAGGAGGATCGTGAATTGAAGCCCAGCCTGGGTGACTTCACGAGTTCAGGGTCAGCCTCGGCCACAGAGTGCAACCCTGTCTTAGAACAAACAAAACAGAAGTGAAGTAAGAACGGCCTCATTCACTTTATGTAGCGTTGCCACGGCTCTGAAAAAAAAAACCCCTACATATTCACACGTGTGAGCTCTGACAAACATCGTGTTGTTTCAGTGATTCTGTCTACGCCTTGGGCCAATGGCAGAAAGATAGCATCCACGGTGTCCACATCTCATCCCCACACAGGGAGCTGACATTGCACAGGTGATCAAGGTTGGGTCAAGGTCGGGGTCAAGGTCGGGGTCAAGATCGGGCAGAAGGAGTTGGAATGATTATTCTGCTGAGCACATGACAAGGGGAGGATGCTGGATCATCCAGCTGGGCCCAGATAAGCACAGCGTCCTTCACAGGCGAGCAAAGGGGGGCAGCTAAGAGCCAACGGATGGCGGCAGCCATTAGAACCTGGGAAGAGCAGGACCCGGCACCCCACTGGACCCTCCTGAAGGACAAAGGGCAGAATGCCGCCCTGCCATCCCCTGGCGTGTGGCCCCAGGAGGCCCTTCTGAGATTTTTGGCACAAAGAGGGCAAATCCGATGTCTTACTGGGGCAATGCATTCCCACCTGCTGAGGTCGAACTATGTCCCCCCCACCTCCACCTCATGCTGAATGGGGTGACAAGGATCAGATAAACTCACTGGGGTGGGCGCCTTGGTGGAACCTGGTGGCGTTCACAGGTGTGTTCAGCTGGGCACCTGCTGTTTATCCCACCCGTGTTTTCATGAGTGAAGAGAAACTGTCTTGGCCCCCGTATACAACACATATGATGGCCAATGTGCTGTAGATAAGTCTTAAAAGTTCCTTTAAAAGCTTCTTATTAACTTCAAAAAAAATCAAGGGCATCACAATTGTGGGCCATAGATTGGATACACCTGCTTTATCGTAAGAGGAACAGAGGCCAAGGAGCCAGACAAGAGAGACAGACCCACATGCACACAGATGTGTGTGCCTTATCTCTTCCATGTAATGTCTCACTTCATCCTGGGACTCGGACAGCAAGAAGGCCACCACCAAACAGGGCCGGTGGTGCAGGCCACCATCCCAGCGCTCTGGGAGGCTGAGGCAGGAGGATCTCAAGTGGGAGCCCAGCCCTGGTTACTTAGTGACTTAGCAAGACTTAGTCTGCCCAGAGCCACGAGCGGAGCTGACCTTGTTTTCTTTAACTCTCACCCCACTTGTGGCTGTGTGTCAGACTGGTACCCACGGCAGTAGAAAAGGAGTCTGGGGTGGTCCATCCCTGCCCTGATACCTGGTGCTGTGAGCTCCTCCTCTTCGGGGCCCAAGAGGACCCCACCAGGGCTCCATCGTGGGGGACGCTCTGCACCCCCGATTCCTCTGGCCCGCCAGCCTGGCGCTCCTAGACAGCAAACAGAACACAGGGCCGCCAGGGTGAGGCCCCAGGGGACGCAGCTCTGGAGAGGGATTCTGAGCTCAACGTGAAGCCACAGCTGGCCCAGTGGCGGAGGCTTGTAATCCCATCCCTCTGGGAGGCTGAAGCAGGAGGATAACAAGTTCGAGCCCAGCCTGGAAAACTTACACAGATCTTGTCTCAAAATCAGATATAAGAAAGGGCTGGGATGTAGCTCTGTGTGAGGGCGTCACGTACTCCTCACCCCCACCCCCGTGCCACCGGGTGGCCCCTCTCTCCCTCATCCCCACCGATGTCCCATGGGGCCCACAGTGGAGAGGCCACCCCAGCCCTGTCACCAGAGGGGCACTGCTCACCCTGGCGGAAGTCCGAGATGATGTGGCGTGCCCGGAACCCTGCAGCGGCTGCACACACCTTAGAGTGGCCGTAGCAGAAGCAGCTGCTGCAGCCCACGGGGTTATGGGGCTGCAGGTTAAACGTCCCTGGGCGACACCTGGGGGAGAGACAAGATAGGCCACAGGGGGCCATGAACTGGCCAGGGAGGGGCAAGGCCGGGTCTCCAGCCGGATTAATGCAAACCCAGGACATCAGCAGAAACAAACACACACCAAAAAAGCCAAGCACGCTGACACAAGCCTGTAATCCCAGCACTTGGGGAGGCTGAGGCAGGAGAATCCTAATTCAAGTCAAGCCTGAGGATGTAACGTGGTACAAAGGCTCCTGGTTCAATATACACACATACATATGTTTTTTCTTGAAAATGACAGATGATACACACACACACACACACACACACACACACAAATAGTATCTCAAATGTCATACATATAAAAATACAAAATACATCACATAAAATAAAATTGTGTTTGCTGAGGAATAATTTGTCATAATATTGAAGTAAAACCAATGCGATGAGAAAAATTACGCAAGCCCTGAATTCCATGTACAGGGTGCCCCAAAGGTCACCACACGCAGAAAAATGTTGACACACCCTCAGCCTTTTTTTAATTTTGAGACATCTGGGCGATGCCTCCCGCCCTTCACTGCCTGGTCTCCCCTGCCGCCCCGCTTCCCTCTTTCCTAATACAGGGAGGCCTTGGGACGGGATGAGGGGAGGGTCTGACCCTCTCGCCCACCCACCCACTTGCTCGGTCACCTGCTCACACTGGGTGGGGCTGGGCTACTACACCCTCCCAGCTACAGTGCAGTCCTGTCCCTAGTTGTTACTCAAACCATTCCAGCTTTGGGATCTCCTTCCGGTCAGCTCCTGTGACCTAGTCACACAGCCCCGTGGGATTTTTTGTTGTCGTTGGTTTGTGCAGTGCTGGGGACGGAACTCAGGGCCTCCCGCCAGCTGGGCAAGTGCTGAGCTCCACCACAGACCTGGCTCTGTTTCTCAGCACTGCCTTAATGGCCCCCGCCCTGGTACTGAGATCCAATCCAGGGCCTCTGCACTGAGTTACACTCAGCCCATTTTAATTAATTAATTTATTTTAAGACAGGGTCTTGCTAAGTCACCAAGTTGCCCAGGCTGGACTTGAACTTGCTACCCTCCTGCCTCAGCCTCCAGGACTGCTGGGATTCCGGGTCTGAGCCACACAGCTCAGTTTATTTCCTTGATTTCTGGCTATACAAGAAGCTCCGAGTTCAACTTGGCTTTTCCCCGCAATCCCAAGAAACAAGCAGCTCTCCAAGTCGCCCTGGGGAAGTCCCGCTGGTTCACACCCTGGGAGGCGCCATGTGGGCGGTCTGTGGGGTCTGGCTGCCCCTGTGCCCTGTGGGCCTCGAGGGGCACACCTCGTTAGGCATTCCCATTTCACAAGGAGGCAAATGGAGGCCTCCCAGGGTGGTGAGGCCGTTAGGCAGAGCTGAGGGGGAACCCAGGTGGATCTGGGTCCCCGGCTACACTCAGCCTCTGTGCGCGAGGTGTCTCTGGGGGAAGAAGACCCTGCAGGCACAAGACGAAGCAGCTGGGCTGGGCAGGGACCAGCCACCCCGGGACAGTGACGACGTCAGACACGAGGCCAGGAAGAAGGGGCAGTGTGCCCAAGAAGGCCGAGCCGTGCCTGCTTGCCAGCCCCACTGCTGGGCTTGGCAGCCCCCTGAGCACTCGGAAGAGGAAGTTCTTGGGCCAGCATGGCCTCGGCACGTGCTTCTGTCCTACTGAGCTTCAGGTGCCCGTTTGTATCCTGACAGGGTGGCAAGGATGGCAGACAAGCTCCGCCTCAGCTCTGCTGGTCCGGCCTTCTTGAAGGATTCTGGGGTTATTGTAGGGTTCAGTGTAATGGTTACTATGCTGTTGATGATGTCTGCCACAGGTGTCTGATGGCAGGGAGGTGGCAGTGCCCCATAAGTGATGTTTGCTCCACATGTAGAATGAGAGAGCTATGGCCATGCTCCATTAGTGATGTCTGCCATGGGTGTAGAATGGGAAGGCTGTGACAATGCTCTGTTAATAATGTCTGCCATGGGTATGAGATGAGAGGATTGCAGTAGAGCTCCATTTGTGATGTCTGCTATGGGTGTGAGATGGAAGGATTGTGACTGGGCTCCATTAGTGATGTCTGCCATGGGTGTGGGATGGGACAGTTCTGGAGTACCATGTGTTTGTTACCTCTTTGTGTGTGTGTTTGGCGGGGATTCGACCCAGGATCTTTTCACTGAACTATGTGCCCATTCTACTTTATTTCTCTTTTTTTCATTTTGAGACATGGTCTGTTTAAGTGCCAAATTGCCTAAGGTTGGCTTGAACTTGAAATCCTCCTGCCTCAGCGTCCTAGAGTGATGGGATTACAGGCCTATACTGTAGGGCCCAGTAGTATTTCCTATATAGATTAGACAAGTTCTTCCATACTTCCTAGTTCTTTCTTTCAGGGTTCTGAGCTTAAAAAAAAAAAAAAAAAGATGGATTTTCTCAATTTAAGCACCAGGGGTGCTGGATCACAGTGTAAACACCACCATAAAGCCTTAGGTAGCTTACAGATGGAAGATCCAGGGATGTGGGTGATACTGTTGTCCTCTGCTCCTCCTCCATCCCCACCACAGCCTTGGTGCCTCACAGGTCCCCCCCACAAAAGGCACTCTCATAGCTCACTGCCCACAGCTCACCCACCTGTCACACCTGCTGCCTTCCACATTCTCCTTGCAAGGACAGCGCCCACTGTGGGGGTCACAGGTGCCCAGGCTGCCAGCGGTGTTGCAGGTACAGGGTCTGCCAAAGAAGCAGGACACGGGACCGATGACCAATTCCAGCAGGTGACCCTTCTACCCGCGTGTAGCCAGGCTCCTGCCCACCCATCCTCCCGCGGTCAACTTCCCCAGCCTCTTCCACGCTCGCTCACCTCCTCCCCCCACCCACTTGCCTGTGCTGGCTTCTAACAAGAATGCGCCACCTCACGGATGCGTGGCCAGGAGCCCCTCACGATCCTCCCCTCACGGTGGGCACATGCACCCCTTGTTCTGGCCATGCTCTGGAAGTCCTCTTTCCTGAGGTCCTTATGCAGTGCAAGCAGAAACAGTATGCTGCTGCCAAGTTCCATCAACTGGAAAGACAGGCTCATACACCAGGATGGTGTAATAGACCAGGCATGGTGGCACACGCCTGTCACCCCAGCACTCAGGAGGCTGAGGCAGGAGGACTGCCATGGGCTCGAGGCCAGCCTGCACTACATAGTGAGTTCAGGACCAGCCTGGACTACAGAATGAGACGCTGTCATAAATACAAAACCAAAACTCGACGGTGTGCCCTCACCCACCTTGATTGCTGGATCTAACAGCATGTGACTTCTGGCTCCTCCCGAAGTCAAACTGACCAAGAAAGGTTAACATTTCGAACCAATTCAAGTTATTAAAGCAGCCCTGACAATGTCACAGAAGACTCACAGGAAAGAGGACTCCAGAGCTGCTCCAGAATGTGGCAGGGACGATGGGGCGAGTGTGTGCAGAGCACGAGTGGGTACTTTGGAGGGATTAATGACCACGTGTCTTTTACCGTAATCATTTCTGTACTCAAATGCTGTATTTTTCAATCTCTCCTCAGACTCATCCTTCCTTCTGTCTGCCAACTTCCCTCCCCACCACTCGCCCATCCACCCATTCTTCCAAAAACCCCCACCCCTGCCATCTGGCAAGCCTCGGCTGCTCCCTTGGGGGTCCCAGGGACCAGTGAGCACAGACAGATGGGCAGATGCTGCCCTGGTATGCATGCAGTGTGAGGACATGCACAGGGGGGTGGCAGCACCTGAAGGGGCACCTGGGGGTGGCAGCAGGGGTTGGGGGAGGCGCCTCAGTCAAGAACTGAAGAATGAGCAGGAGCTTGTTAGACTCAGGCTGGGGGAGGAAGGGGTCAGAGAAGGAGATGCTATGGGACAGGTGAACGTCATGTGCAAAGGTCCAGAGGCCACAATCTGGGAAAGCAGCTAGTTCTCTGTCTCAGGGCCAGTTTTGTGACCACAGCCACCAATTGTTTTCCTAGGAATCTGAGACTCCCCGAGGCCTGGCCAACATATTTCTACTGCCTTTCAAATATATGAGGGAGCTGTTATTATTAATCAAAATCAAATTCAATTAAAAGTACTAAGCAGCCAGGTGTGGTAGCATAGTCTTGTAATTCTAGCACTCTGGGAGGGAGGCTGAGGCAGGAGAATCTCAAATTCAAGTCCTGCCTAGACAACTCAGTCAGACCTGCCTCAAAATTAAAACAAAAATGACTAAAGAGGGGCTGAGGAATGGCACAGCGGTTAAAGCACTTGCCTAGCAAGTGCAAGGCCCTGAGTTCGGTTCCCAGCACCACATAAAGCTGGGCATGATGGCTCATGCCTATAATCCCAGCACTTGGGAGGCTGAGGCAGGATTGCCATGAGTCCAAGGCCAGCCTGGGTATACTAGTGAGTTCAGGAGCAGCCTGGGCTACATAGTAAGGCCCTGTCTCAAAGAGAAAAAAAAAAAAAAAACCTAGATTTTGTAGCTCTGTGTAGAGAGCCTCTGGGTTCATCTCCTGGTGCCACACACACACACACACACAAAGTGCCTTTGAATTTATGGTAGCTTTGTGTGCTTCAGTGGGCAGATGAGTGGGCCGCTCTGCCGAGGCCCGGGCCTGGGAGCCCCGCCCTCCTCTCTCTCCCTTACTGAATTCCCACACTCCCACCCAGCTGGCTCCCCCCCAGGGCCAGCCTCACCCTTTGTCCCCTTGGGTGCTCTGGAGTCTGTCCTCTGCTTCCCTCAGTGTGGCTGCCTGGCCTTCAGCCCGAGCCTCCTCCTCCCACTCCTGCCCGCTCACCTGTACCGCGCTGGCCTCTGAGCCTTTGCCCTGCCCTCTCCCTGTCCCCGAACACCTGTTCCTCCCCTGTCCCCGTCGTTGGCCCTCGCTCAGCAGGTCAGCGTGGAGCCAGTGAGCCGGGCCCGTACCCTGACATAAGTGGGGATCCGCAGGACACACTCCCTGCCTTGGACTGCCCCCAAGGTCCCTCTGCTTCTCTAGGGACCAGGCACCCCCAGTCCCAGGCCGGGGGCTGGGCAGATGCAGGAGAAGCTGCTGCTCCAGGGAGAAGGGGTGGGGACAGCTGGCATTTGTCCCTCCTCCTGCCTCTCGTCATCTGGTGCGAATTCACCACCACATGCTGCCCAGGGGCTCCTCACCTGCAGCCGCCTTCGCCGAGCGAGTGGAACCCAGGCAGGCAGCGGTCACACTTCCAGCCTGTCACCGCCGGCTTGCAGGGACAGGTGCCTGCTGCATCGCACTGGAGGCGCAGGGAGCCTGGGGAGGAAGGCACAGGGCGGCAGTGACGGGGACAGACCGGGAGTGGGGGGGCGGGGGGTGGGCCCACTCACCTGCAGCGTGGCAGTCGCACGGCTGGCATGGCATCTGCGGGTCCCAGCGGTAGAAGTTCTCCTCGCAGCGCTCACAGTGTGGCCCCGCCGTGTGGTCTCGGCAGTGGTGACAGTGGCCACCGTGG
The DNA here is from genome assembly GCA_004027205.1 of Ctenodactylus gundi. Lineage (NCBI taxonomy): Eukaryota > Metazoa > Chordata > Mammalia > Rodentia > Ctenodactylidae > Ctenodactylus > Ctenodactylus gundi. Next base: position 145,035 of record PVKB01000758.1, on the reverse strand, counting down.
CCTGTGCTGCGGAAGAGCTCGCGGTCAAATGTGCACTCCTCCGAGTGTCCGCTGCAGTTGCAGGCTGTGGGCGGGAAGAAGGGAGAGTGTGAGCCACGCAGGCCCTGGCGGAGGCCCCTTTGTGCCAGTGTCCCCGTGCTGAACCAGCAGGCAGCGCCGGGCCAGGCATGGCGGAGGGGAGCTTTCAGGCTCAGCCCGATCAAGGACAGGGAGCCCAAGCAACAGGTCTTCTGAAACAGGATGCTCTTAAGAGCAGGGTGGGCAGCGTGGATAGAGACCAGAATGACAGCAGCTTCGTGGCGGAAGTCACATGTGGGAGACTCAGGTTGGGTTAAAGCTCATCTAACACTAGTCCAGGACAACCCGCTCCTATCCAGCGGCGAACTACTGGTTGGCAAGTCCCATCCTCCTTCCTCTACTCCTTCCCTCCCCCTGGGCGACCCAGCTAGTTAAGGCCTTGCTAATTGGCTCAAGATAACTTCCTCATTATCCTAGTCTATTTAAGCCCCTGTACTTCCTAAATAAAGTGAGACTGCATTCACTGAAATGGGCTCCCAGTGTTACTCTGTCCTCTGACCCCGCCTCGGCTGTTCTGGGGGTCCCCGCGGGACAGAGACCCCTACAGTCACAGCGGTGCTGAATCCGGGGCTGAGCAGGAAGAATCTGGCTCAGAGGCAGAGGGAGTGGAGAGTCATCCCGGGGAAAGCTGGGGCCACAGAAGCCAGACAAGGCCAGGAGTGGCTGTGTTGCAGGCTGGGGGACAGAAGGAGATAGGGGCGCAGTTCAGGGGTGGCTGAGGATTCAGAGGGCAGGGCAGCAGGAGCAGAGCCCCGAGAAGGCCACAGTCACCAAGGAGGAGCCACAGCACGCTGAGTTCCATGCTCAGCCTGACACTCGTGGGCCACAGCTCTAGCCTTACCCCAGCATGTGCCACCAAACTGCTCACCTGGACCATCTTCATGTCGCTGAAGGACATCGATAGTTTTGGAAACAAAGGACGCCCTTCCCTTTCTAGCATTCTGCTTTGAACAGTGGTGTTCCCACTTTTTACTTTTTGCAGTGTGAGGGAATGAACCCAGAGTCTTCCCGCTGAGCTGCAGCCCAATCCCTTCCTTATTTATTTATTTTTTTCTGTTTATTTGCTCAGGCTGGCCTTGAACTCGTGATCCTCCTGCCTCAGCCTCCCGGAATGCGGGGATAACAGGCTGGCACCACCACACCGGCTGAACAGTGGTCTTTGTGTCCAGAAAATCAGCAACTCTCGCTCACTGGAAACGAAACGAGCAGGGCTGCGAGCTACACTTTTATTTCCTAGACAGGAAATAGGTGCAGGGAGGGAGGGAAGGGACAGAACCGGCAGCCTGGGTGGCGGCAGAGAGGCCGGGAGAACAGGGACAGGTGCCGGACGCGGGCACTGGCTGCTCAGGACACTGCTGGGTGGACAGGAGGTGTGTCCACAAGGCAGAATCCATGGGCGTGGGAGCCGGCACCAGGGGTGGGGAGGAGGCCATGTCAGGGCTCTAGGCAGTCCCCTGTCCCACGGAACAGGCCAACCCTTCCTCCCCACAGCTATGCCGTCAGTGACCCAGGTGCCAGTGGACGACAGAAACCTGAGGCCATCATGTGAGCCCACGGGTGGGCGCTGCCTTGGCTAGCTGGAGCTGGTGCCTGCTGAGACACGGCTGCCCCGGGGGAGGCTGAAGCACAAGGAACCGTGTGTAGAGCCAGGCGGGACTCGGGGTGGGTGGCTCTGGCCACCGAGCACCCCAGCTGGGGGGCGAGATGGCCTTGCTCACGGCTGGTGGCACCATCATCCCTACAGGGCTGCTCTGAGGATGGGCGGGCACTGCCCCATCACATAGAGTGACATCACAGGTATGAAAGAGCTGCTGGAAGCTGGGCTGGAGGCACAGGCCTGTAATCCCAGTACTTTAGGAAGCTGAAGCAGGAGGATTCCGAGTTCAAACCCAGCCGGGGCAGCTCAGAGACTCAGCAAGACCCGATCTAAAGGACTGATGGGGTTCCAGAGGCCGGCGGGCAGGTCAGCCTCCTGTGTGGGACTGGGGGCCAGGAGGGGTTGACACCCTCCTACCTCAGGCCCCTCGCTCGTGGCTTTGCCTGCAGGGGGCTGTTCTGGGGAAAGACAAAGGCTCCCGTGCACAGCTCCGGCTCCGGCTCTAGCCACGCACCAGGCTCCAGAGCCTCCCCCCAGCCCCACCAGGTTCCCGCTGGCCCCATGGCCTCTGCTCCCCGTCACCCCAGGACACTCACGCAGACACTCGTGGGCGTCCTCGGACGTGCCGCGGGCCCAGGGGCGGTCCTGGAAGAAGGGCAGGCAGCGCTCGCAGTCCGTGCCCGTGGTGTTGTGCTGGCACATGCAGGCCAGCTGGCCAGTCCCATCAGGGCCACACGCACTGGCGTGGCCGTTGCACTTGCACCTGGGGAAGGGGTGCAAAGGGGGAAGAGGTCATGGAGGATGGATGGGCACTGGAGGGGGTGCCCTCCAGTGGCCTCCACATGCCACAGGTGACCCCCAATTCCACCAGTCAACTCCAATGGCATGCCCTGGCATAGCAGCGACAGAAGGGACTGCGTCAGGTTATCACAGCTCTGCACAAAATTAAACCCACTTCATCCTCTGCTGCCCATCACACAGATGGAAAAAGCGAGGCGCAGTTAGCGAGGGCTGTCGGGATGCTCTGCACAGAGAGCCCCACCTCAGGGCTGCCAGCCACCCAGGAAAGGTTGTCTCAGTCTCATGTGGCAGGGGTATGGGGCCAGGGAGGTTGCCTCAGGCTGTCCTCCATCAACCGTGTCTAAGGGGACAAGGAAGAGGCAGCTCTCGACTCATCCTAAATCTCAGAATCTGCACCCCGGAGCAGCCCTGGTTTGTGTCCCCACGACCCCACACAGTCAGGAGACACAACACAGCGTGCTCAGCAGAGTCTGAGCCTGTGTGAGCACTGCCCGGTCCAAGGCAACCAGACTCAGCACAGGCAGGGTCCCCAGCCTCTGGGGCAGGACTAGGTACCAGTTTGTGGGTATCAGAAACTGGGCCATGCAGCAGGAGGTGAGCCTGCGAGTGAAGCTGCGTCTGTATCTACAGCCGCTCCCCACCACTCCCAGAACCACCTGCATTCTGCCTCCTATCAGATCGGCAGCAGCGTTAGATTCTCCCAGGACTAGGACCCTCCTGCGAGCTGTACTGTGCGCGTGAGGGATCTAGGTCGTACCCTCCTTGTGGGAATCCAATGCCTGGTGAGTTCAGGTGACATCAGGTGGGGATGCTCATGCCTTACCCACCCGCCCAATCCTTGAAGAAAACATCTTCCACCAAACGGGTCCCTGGTGCCAAAATGTTGGCACTTGTTGGCACAGAGGACAGCCAGGACTCCAGCCCCGGTCTGGCCCTGGATGCTCCTGTCCTCGCTTGAGTGTCACTGTGGAAGCAAGAGTCTCTGTGATCAAGCCATTCCACAGACGAGGAAACAGAGGCCCAGGCCTCAGAAGTGACCCAGGCCGAGTGGCAGGGCTCAAGCCGAGGCTGGGACCGTCAGGCTCCACACAGGCCCCGAGCTCCTAGATGTGTCTCCAGAGTCTCTCAGTGGCTCCCTAGATTGTGACCCCAGCTATGCTCATAGCAATGTCGAGCTGCTGACCCCGGAGGGCCCAGTTTTGGCTCTGATTGGAGGACACAGCACCGGAAGGGCACCCACCCCTCTTAGCTCCCTGGCCTAGGCAGTGCCCGCTCGCAGTGGGGGTGAGGCAGATGCCAAGCAGTATCAGAACAACGACCACCAAGGGAAAGCAACAAGGGACCGCTCTGTCCCCATGTCTGTCCTGAGACAGTGCCACAGACACCGATTTCCCTGACCGGAGGGAAGAAGAGTGACCTCCACAGCCACTATGGCAGGCCAGCTGCCGGGGCCACCTGTCCCAGCTTGCGCGAGAGGGCAGCAGCCTTTCTCCCCCACCAGCTGGTAGTCTGCGGGTGGTCTGGCCTCACAGCTGGGGCCCAGATGTTCATTGGCTCTATGTCCCCTAATAGCAGGCGCTGGAGCTCCGGGTCACCCGCAGTCCATTCTGATCCCTCATCCCAGGTCACAGGAGTGGGAGAGGGACGGACGGTCCTCACTGTGCCACCCTCCCCTAGAGACCACAGATACCCTGACATGTGGGCTCTGGCCTGAGACCCTCCCATCTTCTGCCTAGTGCCACCCAGATGTCCAGAGTCACGGGAGCACAGCGCTGGCCACTGTCCTCACAGCTCACCTCCACAGCCGTCCATAACACAGGAGCTGCTTTTTTTTTTTTTTTTTTTTGTCCTAAATGGTTTTGAATCCTGTTCTCATCTGAGCCTCACCCGCCCAGTCCTTGTTGCCTGACTGCTGAGAAGGAAACAGCTCCTCCGTCTGCTTTGCTCACGCGGCAGTCAAGGACTCGGGGCTTTGGCCACTTGGCCTGTTCCTTCCTGGGCAGACCTTGCAACTGCCCCACTGGCCACAAGTGGGGCCTATGGTTCTGACCCCTTCCAGCCCCATCTCCGCCTCTGCAGTGCTCAGGGTCTCCCTGCCCCTCCATCCCTGACTCCCCTGGCTCAGCACTGTGCTGGCTGGGGCCTCCCCCGATCCCTGACCTCCGGGTACACACTGTCCTGTGATTTTCGGCTGTGCTGATGTGTTTATGCAGAATCATGGATTGTGTGTCTACTGCTCTAGGAGGCTGGGCAGGACACAATGTCTCTCTCTTTTGTTTTGTTTCATTTTTTGTTGGTTTTTATTTTGCTTTTTTTTTTTTCCCCAGCACTGGGGATGGAGCCCGGGGACTTCACATTGAGCTACATTCCCAGGCCATTTTTGATTTTGAGATAGAGTCTTGCTAAGTTGCCCAGATGGGCTCCAACTTGCGATCCTCCTGCCTCAGCCTGGGATGACAGGGAGGAGTGGTGGGGAGCAGAATGAAGCCTCAGCCTCAACAGTCCTGGCTCCCCTCCCTGCTCCTGGTGAGGGCAGATGGCCGAGCAGCAGATGGACAGGCTGGCTGATAAGGAGCAGCTGGAGCCAGGGCGGGGCGTCTGGGGGTTGAGCGTGGCGCTGCACCTCTCTCTAGGGCGGGGAGATCATGTGTCCCATGTGGGAAATGGAGCGGGGCTTCCCCTACCCTCTCCCTCTCTCCCCCTCCCTGGCCAGGGATCAGCAGGTGCAAGCTGAGGGCACAGGAAACGGGGAGCTGGGGATGAAGCGAGGGACGGGCGGGAGGGGCTGGAGCTGGCAGCGAAGGCCTCGAAGGCCTTGGATGTGTTCACAGAGGTGGGTCCTTCTCCTCCTCCCTTCAGGGCATGCAAGGCGCCTCTTCATCCTCCACAGCACCAGCCCCCTCCTCTGCTCTGGGGCCTGAGCTCCTCCCCCCCCCCCCCCCCCCCCCCCCCCCCCCCCCCCCCCCCCCCCCCCCCCCCCCCCCCCCCCCCCCCCCCCCCCCCCCCCCCCCCCCCCCCCCGCAGCCTCCTGCGGCACCTGTGCCCTGTCCCCACCTACCTGCCACCCACGGAGAAGTCGGACACAGCATAGTAGTAGGACTGGAGCACCTTGGTGTCCTTGAAGATGTCATCCCCAAACGTGTTGAGCCGGTCCAGAGAGATGAGGAGCTCTGTGCTGGTGACCCAGTCCTGGGGACGAGGACAAGGACACTATCAGCAGGTTCCTGGCCATTGACTCCTGGCCTGTTCCTTGGGTGTGGCCAGCTACGTGGGCTCCTAGGATGCAGGGATGGGCCCTGCTCAGATAAATCCTACTAAGGACAGGGCAGAAACCAGGAGCCTGGGGCACCGCGAGCAGCTGGCCAGGCTGCTCTCTAGCTGTGCAACGTGTGCGACTTGGGGATGTGGCTCGGAGTCTCGGTGCCCCCATTTTCCCCATCTGTGAAGTGGAGCAAGGACAGTGCCTTCGCCATGACATGTCTGGAGGAACTCCAAGGGAGCAGCCAGCACCTGCTCAGGAGGCAGCAGAGAAGCCACGTGCCCGGCAGGGCCTGCGGGGCTGGCAGTGCAGCAAGAACCAGGTGACCCAAGCCGGGCCTAGTAGTGCACACCTGTCACCCAGCACTGTGGGAAGCCGAGGCAGGAGGATGTCACGTTCCAGCCCAACCTCGGTGACTTAGCCAGACCCTATTTCACAAACAAAAATCAAAAGGGGCTGGTGGGCCTCACTGTTCACCTCAGATCCTAAGACCCTAAGGCACAGGCCCCCTGCCTTCACCTGGCCCCATCTTGAGACAGGTAGGTAATGGGACCTTAGTTCTCTGTGCTCCTCTGGGCCTGGCAGGGACAACTTCCAAAGTCTCAGCTTCTCACACCTGTGCCAGGTGACCCCTTTTCCCCAGAATGTAAACCCTTAAGAACAGGGAGCTGGATCCCTGAATCCCATCTTTTTTTCTTTTTTTGTATTGGAATTGAGCCCAGAGCGTTCACCCTGAGCTACATCCCAGCATGTTTTGATTTTTGATTGTGCAACAAGATCTCACTAAGTCACTAAATTGCCCAGCTAAATTGCTCTAACTTGAGAGCCTCCTGCCTCAGTCTCCCACCGCCTGGGATGATAGATGTGCACCACCAGGCCCGGGCCCAACACCCCGTGGGCCCCGCCTAACACGCAGCAGTCCCTCCATACACATGTGCACGTGCCACGCCACCGGAAGGAGCAGCTTCCTGCGGAGGAGCCCGGGAGGAGGCGGGGCCACGTGACAGCTGACATTTCCCTCCGCCCGCTGTTACAATCAAAAGCAGCTCCGAGGAATATTAATCAGCATTTTAATTTGGCCCAAGAGCCCCTGGTTTAGCAATCAGGCTGTCTGGACGGAAAATGAGCTCCGGGCAAAGGTGGCTCCTTGCCTCAGCCTGTCTCAGGCCTGGCACCTTCCCTGGGTCTCCGGGGCGGGACACTCCAAATTGGCAGCCTGGACACGACCGCTCCTGGGGAGCGTCCAGCTGCAACGAGGGCAGCCCACATCTCCGCAGGAAGCTGACTTTGCACGGGTCCCTGTCACTCCCCTGTCACCCAAGACAGCTTCTCAAAGGTCAGTGTGCACCCAGGGATCTGGTTCAAATACAGCTTCTGAATTTTCCTTTTTCTTTGCAGTGCTGGGGGTGCCGCCCGGGCTCTGGGGGCCTGGCTGCTGAGGAGCACGTGCCAGAGGGTCAGGGCAGGGGGAGCATCGCAATGCTGCTTTCTCCAGAAGTGCCACTGGGGCACACACACATGCCACCCAGCAGGAGGGGGCGGCGGCAGCACTCTCCCTCTCTCTCCCTCTCTCTCTCTCTCTTTCTCTTTCTCTCTCTCTCTCTCTCTCCCTCTAGGAATTGAGCCCAGGGGAACTGCAACCCTGGTCCATTTTTTATCTTTGAGACAAAGTCTCCCTAAGTTGCCCAGTCTAGGCTCAAACTTGCAATCCTCTGCCTCAGCCTCCCCCTGGGACAACCCGCCTGTGCCCCCAGGCCCAGCTTGGCAGCTGGCTCCACGTGCATGGTTAAAGCTCTGGCACTCACAGCCATGTCATAAGCAAGTTCGGGCCTATTATCTCCACTTACAGAGGAGGGAACTGAGGCTCAGCCAGGCAGGTGTTCTGATTCCCATTGGACCTGCTGGCACAGGGCCGGGTTGGGATTCGGGTCTAAACGTCCCTGGGTCCAAGCTCTCAGCACAAGGCCATCCTGCCTGCCTGCCTCCGCCCCGCCGCCCCTGGAATGCCAGTGGGCCTGGAAAGGGCAATGACCTGCTGGGGTCTCCAGCCCCCAAGTGGTCCCTCTGGGCGCCGGCATCTAGTACCAGCCCTAAGCCCTGGCCCACCAGAGACTACCGCAGCGAGGGACGGGTGAGGACACGACCTCAGAGATGCCAGATGCCAGATGCCAGATGCCAGTTGGGGAGGGTCCTTGCTCCCTTAGCCCAGACTGCAGGGCTCCTTGGTGCCGGGATGGCTGCTTTAGGGTAACCAAGGCACTACTGTCCCCGGTCAAGGAGGGGCTCTGGCAGCTCGTAATGGCTGTGCCTACTGCTGCAAGTGGCATCTGGGTTGGCTTTGAATGGATCTCAAGGTCTAGAGTGTGGTAGTAAGATGAAGAAGCAGGCATGACACAGGCTGGTCCTCCCAGCACTCTGGGAGGCTGAGGCAGGAAAATCACAGGTTTGAACCCAGCTTGGGCAACTTAGCAAGATACTGTATCAAACTAAGGATACAGCTTAGCTTATAAATCTAAGTATGGAGTGGCGATGTAGCAGAGTGTGAGGGCCCTGCCTCGGTCCCCAGTAATGCACACACACACACACACACACACACACACACACACACACACCTCACACACACGCTGTAACCCAAAGGGATAACTGCTTAGCCTTCTTCCCAAGGTCCCCAAGGGACAGAGGGATCTAATCCCCGACAGCTGCACAGACACACCCCCACTGCCTCCCACCCAGCGCACTGCTGCTCCCTGAGGGAGACATGGGCTGGGTAGGTAAGCTTGGTGTGCGTGTGTGTATGTGCACGCATGTGTGTATGCGTATGTGTGTTCACACCCTGGGGGTGGAGCTCAAGGCCTTCACGCTGAGCTCCATCCCCGGCCCTTTGTTTACATTTGATTTTGAGACAGGATCTTGCTACATCTCTAAGATGCCCAGGCTGGACTTGGACTTGCCCTTCTCCTGCCTCAGCCTCCCACAGTGCTGGGATGACAGGTCTGCCCCACTGGGCCTGGCTGGAGCTTGATTTCTGTGTCCGCCTCTGCCCTGCCTTCTCCTGGAAGCAGCAGGGGGAGCGTCTCTGAAAAGGTCATTTCTTTGCCAGGGACAATGCCCAGGATGAATGAGGCAATAAATAATCAAAATCTCCTGTGGCCAAAGGTCTCAAGTGAGTCTCGTTCCATGGTGACAGGAGCAGGGTGGCAGCAGGAGGGGCCCCACCCTTCCTACAGGGCTTCACCTAACCCTGGATGGCTTTTTCTAATGCATAGAGCCTGGAGCCCCATGGAGAAGAAACTGGCTTAAACAAATCAGGCTGATGACACGAAGACATTTTTAATGGAACAGGCAGGGCCTGGGCATCTGAAGAGGACAAGGAGTCACCTGGCCTGTCGCTGGGCCTGGCAGTGCACAACTGTCATCCCAGCACTCTGGGAGGCTGAGGCAGTAGGATGTAGAGTTCAAACCCAGCCTGGGAAACTTAGTTAAAGTCTGTCTCAAAATCAAAAATAGAAAAAGAGCTAGAATGTAGCTTAGTGGATAGGCCCTGGGCTCCATCAGCCGGATCTACGTAGCCAACCTCTGAGGGAGACCCTGGATGTCGGGATTTGGGTAGGCTCCCTGTGGGCAAAGCTCTGCACGAAGTGGCCCACAGGGCTCCTGTCACAGTCGACTCTCCTGTTGTCCCCCTGACCCAGAAACATACAGCCTGCCCCACGCCATCCCCAGCCCCCCTCCTCTCTGACCTGCAATGCGGGGCTTTCCTCGAAGTTGTAGGCGCTGGGACGGCCCTCGAGGGTGGAGAAGGCCACATTGCCTCCGCTCAGTGGAGAGATGTCACTGAATTCGGATGTGCAGAAGGCCACACGCTCGTCCTCACCGGGCCGCAGGTACTGGCCCTCGGGCTGGCCGTAGGTCTTCAGGCAGGAGGCGCTGTAGTATTGGTAGGGCTCCCAGGGGTCCCCCTCACGACTGCGCTTGTAGATGGCAAAGCTCTCAGGGCGGCTGCTGTGGAATTTGAGCCTCACATAGGTGATCTCGTAAGCCTTCCCTGCAGCAGGGAGACAGGGACCTTTTATACAGAGGGAGGGGAGAGTCGCAGCCCTGGTCTGGGACAAGCACGTGGCTGCCCCTCTCAAACCCTGGGTGCCAGAGGTCAAGGGGGATCATCAAGGGTGATCTGGAACTCTGGGCTCAGAGTATGGCTATCAATTAGAGATGCCCACTGGGGCGCAGGAGAGGCGGCACCAGGCAGTAAGCAGGCGTTCGCCACCTCTCAAGGAGCTCAGCTTGCCTCCCTGCACACCCCAACAGGCACTGCCCCTCTTTGCTCAAATAGCTCCAGCAACAGGATGTTGCCACATCCCAAAAAAAACTATTTCACCATTACAAAGTTACTGCTTTTACTATATATACACCCCAACCAAACCAACACATCTGCCTGCATCTCGGGCCCCACCCCATTGCAGTGACTAACTATAGCTCCAACCCCCAAATCCTAACAAAATCCACCCAAGACCCTCATTTCCTCCAGTCTGTCTCTAACACCTCCCATATCCCAACAGAGGTCTACACCGGCAGGACCCACAGCCTCATCTCACTTAGGCTTCAAGCCACTGAACCCGGTTTCCCTGGACTAGTCCATGGAAGTGCCCTCACAGAGCCGTCGTACCCATGGTCCTGTGTAGACCCAGCCAGGAGGCCCCATCTGGTCTTACTCTGTGGGCCTCTGGGCATTGCCACCAAGCCCTGCAAAGCCCTGAGCCTGGCACCTCCCCCCAACCTCCCTGGCTTCTCCCAGGCCCGTTGCTCAGTGTCCCTCAGGCAGAGCCCCATTCCCCTCCTCGGGCTGCCAATGCCACCAGCCCTCAAGCCACCCATACAGACCCACAGACAAAGCCATGCACAAGTGCTGCCCTGGGGACGGGGCACACAAGGCAGAGGAGTCAGGGACAGGAGAGGTGGTTGTGGGTCCCCTCTTCCTTGGTGGGAGTCACCAGGTGATAGCTCAGACACACAGCCTCCATGTGGCCTTGGAGTGCCAAGGGGCAGCATCCAGCTCTGCTCCCCACAACCCAGGAGCTGCTATGTGGCTGCCCCCTGACCTCTACTCTCCCTTAGATGCACAGCAGAAATTCCTTCCATCCCGTGTGACACCTTGGCTCCATGGAAGAGCGAAAATTATAAGAGACTTGGAACGAGAGGCTACTTCCCCGTACCAGGATGGTGAAAAATCAAAAGATGAGTAATGCCCAGCGCTGGTGAGGCTGTTGGGATGTGGCACTGCTGGTGGCCATGGAAACCGGTACCTTGGAAAGCAGCCCCAGGGATCCCCAAAAAGTTAAACGTTGACTCAGGGGAGGACCCAGGAATTCTACTCTCAGATTCATGGCCAAAAGAAGCGCAAACATCTGTCCACACAGAATCGCGTGCATGAGCCTTCCTCAAACACGCCATGCCTACGAGCCAAAGAGGGAAGCCACATTGCCGGTCTTCAGCTGAGCAGAAGTTGGCCATTGCATCGTGGGACATTACCGGGCAGTATAGAAGGGAAGGAAGTATGGATTCCTGCCACAGTGCAGGCAACCCATGGAGGCGCTAAGCTAAAGGAGAGAAGCGAGTTACTGGAGGTCAAGTCATGACCCAAGAACGCGGCCGATGCTTACACTTAAAAATCTATTACAGGGGCTGGAGGAATGGCTCAGCAGTTAAAGTGCTTGCCTAGCAAGCGCTGAGTACCCAAGTTTGATTCCCTAGCACCACATAAGCTGGGTGTAGTAGTGCACGCCTGGATTGCCATGAGTCCAAGGCCAGCCTGGGATCCATAGCTACACGGCAAGAACCTGTCTCAAAAAACACAAAGAAAAACAAAAATCTATCACAGCCAAGACACACAGCCATAAATCCCCCTCAAAATCCTCTCCCTCCGCATATGAGGTCCCAGCTCACAAAGATGGGGGAGGGGGAGAGGGAAAGGGGAAGGGATTGGGTCCAAGAATGGGGATAGCATGTGGGGTGGGCGGGGCAGTGGGAGGGGCTGCTGATGGGGATGGGGTCCCTGGGAGGCCACACAAGTATCCTAAGATTGACCATGGGGATGGACACACAATTCTACAAAAAGATTAAAAAACACTAGCGGTTTTCTAATTTTGTTGTGGTGTAGAGGTATGGGCCTGGGGCCTCACACCCACCAGGCACGTGCTCTGCCTGTGAGCTGCCTGTCCATGCGGAGGGTAGAGCTGAAATGAGTACAGTGTACAGCACGGGTACAGGACATGGCTACTTCTCCACACACGCTTGTGTGTGTGTGTGTGTGTGTGTGACTCTTCTGCCTCAGCCTCCCAAAGTGCTGGGATTTTAGGCCCATGACTTCAGCCTAGGCTAAAAGATGATGAAATCTCCAACAGTGTTATAATACAGAGTTCCAGGGGCGGGGCTGACTTCACAATAGCGTGGCGTCTGTGATGTCCCCGCACAGAGCTCCTGAAAGCTGCCAGGACGGGAAACAGAATGAATGTCTGAGCACAATTAAAGTGTGGAGTGATCAATACGGCAGCCTTGGGGTGGGCAGTGTGGAGACACAGATGACGAGCCACAAGCGTGTTCCCGCATTCTGACGCAGGATCACACCGCGTCACAGTGTGCACAGGCACTCTGTACGGTAGGGAAGATTGGAGACAATCAGAGCCGAGGGACAGAAAGCTTCCCGGTGACAGAGCCCCCGAGAAGGGTGACCACGGCTAAGACGGTCGCAGCAGAATGGAAAAACAAAGACACAGGTGACAGGGTCAGCAGTTTCATGTTTACAAATCTGTACACATGTAATTCCAGCTACTTGGGAGGCTGAGGCGGGAGGATCCCAGGCTCAAGTTCCAGGGGATGTACTAGGTGGTTGAGGGTTTGCAGGGTGGGGGGATTGTGGCCCCGAGTGTGGCCCCAGCGCTGCGGGGACGAGAGAGAGAGAGAGAGAGAGAGAGAGAGAGATTGAGAAGCCGCTGTCGGGAAAGACAGACGTCCACTGGTGGCACGTTTTTCACTGTTCCTCCTTTTTTCGGTTTTTCTGCATTTTCCCTGATTTTCTCTCAAGAAGCTTATTCTAATTTAAAAACTGGAGAAACACTTTTGCGAAAAGTTCTTTTTAAAAAGCAACCGCCTCGCCATGTCCTGTTTTAAGATGTTTTCCGAAGTTCCGTTGTAGCGCTGCTTGGCACTGTCACTCCGAGTCCCTTGAAAGAAAGCATGTGTCCCCGGAGTCGGGATCGGGGGCACCGGACTGGTGTCTGCAAGGAGCGGCCCCCAGGCCCAGGGGTCAGGCGGGGGCTGGGGTCCATACACACCCGCCTCTCGGCAGGGGAGCTTAGAAAGGAGGGTAGTGGGCTGCCCCACTGTCCCACTGACAGACCAGTGCTGCTCTCCCCTCCCCACCAGGCCAGGAGCTAATTAGGAGGGCAAAGGCTACGTCATTCCCGCTTGCCACGACAGCTTCCTGCCAGCCAGCCAATAAAGTACTTTGGGAGGCTGAGGCAGGAGGATCACAACTTTGAGCCCAGCCTGGCCAATTCATTGACTTACCGAGACCTTGTCTCAAAAACCACGAACTGAGAACAAAGCTCGGTGCAAAAGCCCAGGGTTGGATCTCCAGTACCGTACCAAACCAAACCAAACCCCAAGTTCCTGCCAAAGGCAACCAAAAGGCTGGAAAAGGAAACTGCCTCAAGACATTCTAAACAGCGATGAGAATTAAACTCACTGTTGCCAGCCAGAATGTCACAAGCTCTCTTTAGAGTGACTGAGACAGGTGTGTCCTGTCGGGAAAGCTGAGCCAAAAATGTCCTTCTCAACTGATACCTGGGAGGGTCGCTGTGTAAGAGAGACCATGGCCACCCTACCTTGAGGCCGCCCCAGTCTCCTCCGCCTACAGTGCTGTTCCCCACTCTGCGCCTGTCCGGCCCACGCACAACCCTGCTGGATGGGGTACCCACTGTGTGCGAGGTGAGCAAGGGCTTTTCCTCCTGCTGCACCTCTGAGACCCCAAACGCTTCCGCCACCATGTGCATCTTACAGTGCAGGGTCTGGGACCCAGGGCAGGAAGGGACTTGCCCAAAACCATGGGGAGAACAGCTGGGTCTCTATCTGACCGCACGCTGCCAAAGTTGGTACCCAGAGCCAGATCTTTCCAATAGGGCTCTCCATAGCCGGGCATGGTGATGCACACCTGTAATCCCAGCACTCGGGAGGCTAAGACAGGAGGATTGCCATGAGTTCAAGGCCAGCCTGGGCGACACAGTGAGTTCAGGACCCACAGGGTGAGATCCTGTCTCAGACGAACAAACAAAAAAATCAACTGGGCTCTGTAGGTCCGCAGACAGGAAAGAGACACAGATGTCCCACTGTCCCCAGCAGCCTTTGGCACTGGCCGATCCAGGCTCAGCAGAGACACCCCACCCCCCAATAAGCCACACACACAGGAGCCCCAAGCTGGGTCCTGTCCCTCCAGCTGGGACACGGAGCCCAGGGACAACCCTGCGGGAAGGTCATAAACCAAACCAGCCCACATCCGGCTGGGACACAGCAGAAATGGCTCCGACAGGGAGGCTTATTTTGGGAAAACAGAAACAAAACAAAGCCCTTTAATTGGAGCCATCTGGGGAGCTTGGGGGGCAGAGGGGGTATGCAGACGAGCCTGGGGGCGGCGGGGGTAGGGATGAGGCCACCCTGCCTCAGGCAGCAGATCCTGTGAAGAACCAAGCCGCTTCACTGGCCTCGCGGGGGTCACCCCGGGTCCCGAGTCCCACCACCACAGCTCCTGGCATTTCTGGGCACGGCAGATCCCTGGAAGAGCTGGGGATGCCAAAAACCACAGGAGCCTGGGGAGCCCAGCCTGGCCCGGGCGCTCCTGACCAAAGCTAAGTCGCAGCTTGAATCCGCATTGTCAGGTCTACTGAGACCTGGGAAGAGCTGAAGCGGCCCGTGGGGTTGATGACCAACTTCGAATTGGTGCCGCGGAGCACAACCCCGGGGGCCAGAATGAGGACACAGGACCAGCCGCGCAAACTACAGCCGGAAGGGAAGGAGGTGGGACGTTCCCCAGGCGGATGAGGCGATGCGCCTGCCAGGGCAGGGCTGAAGGAGGGATGGCGGGGCAGACCCCAGAATGTTCCCAAGGTCACAGAACAGGGCTGGTGCTCAGTGGTCAGAGCCTCGCCTGGCATGTGCAAGGCCGTGGGTTTGGTCTCCCAGCATGACATAAAGTAGCCAGGTGTGGCAGCGCACACCTGTCGTCCTAGCGCTCAGGAGGCTGAGGCGGGAGGAGTGCCACAAGTTTAAGGCCAACCTGGGCCACAGAGTGAGACCCCACCTGAAAAAACAAAAGCCACTAACGCCACAGAGCTAAGGGGGTGCTAACGCAGGACTTGCTCGCTGTGCTGCACGGGGAAATTGGGGGAGGGGGATGGTTTTATCTAATAAAATACGGATAGCACACAGTTTACCATCTGCACCATTTCTAAACATACAACTTACTGGCATTAAGTGTATGCCTAGTGCCGCGTGAACATCCTCCAACCTCACCTCCAGAACAACTGCATCTTCCCAAGCTGAAACTCGGCACCCATTAAACACTACCTTTCTAGACCCCTCCCAAGCCCTGGCCACCCCCATTCTATTTCCATCTCTGTGACTCCAGCTGCCCTGAGCACTGCCCCTAAGTGCGATCCTGCAGCACTGGGCTTTGTGAGTAGCTTATAGCACTTGCTGTAACGCCCTCAGTACTCAGTCATGTTGTGCCATACGTCAGGTCTCCTTCCTGTTCAGGGTTGTATACCATTCCATCGTGGGGGTCTCCATTATCTGTCCACAGACACCTGGGCTGCTTTCACCCCCTCACTACTATTAATTTCTTAGTCATTCTGCTGTCACTGGGACAAAATACGCTACACTCACAACTCAAGAAAAAGCTACTCAATTTGGCTCGTGGTTTTGAGAGGATTCGGTCTGCAGTGACGAAGGGGGAACAGGCTTACTGCTCTTCCCACAGTGACTACGAAGCAGGGAGAGGAGCGAGAACCCGGGGACAGAAACACACCCTTCTCAGTCAAGTCCCCAAGTGCCAGCCTCCAGCCAGGCCCAACCTGAATAGCGCGAACCCACCCGCAGATGAGTCTGCCAAAAGCGCAGCACCCGTGATCCGGCCCCTTGCAAGTGAGGGAGATGCCAGAACACCACAGATCGCCACCGTGGCAGGAAGTAGAGAGACTACGAGCTCAGTCTGACGTCCCCTGGCTTTTGGCCTCCAAGTTTGGGGTCCCCATGATGTCCGAGGGCAGGTGACACTGACAACCTGCCTTAATCACCAGCCGGTGGTGCAGGTGGGGACCTGGGCCAGCAGGGCCCAGGTGACTCAATCCCAGATGAGGGCACATGTCAACAGGCAAGGCCAGGGCGCGAGGTGGTGAAGGCCACGGACAGCAGTAGAGCCCAGCTGTGCCTCTGCCAAGGGTGTGTGTGGATAATGGGCTGAAAGGCCCAATGGGCGCGGAGCGGTGCCACTGCTTGCCCCCTTTGTCCCAGCGGCCGACTGGGCTGGGTGCAGCTGTGAAAACAGGCAACAGGGGCAGTGTGCAGCCGGTGGGGGTCAGCAGATACACCCAAACCTGCAGGGCGGTGGGCTCCCCCATGGCCGTGCCATGGCCACCTGCTGAGCTGGTGTGGGGCACACAGCAGGCCCTCAACTGGTCCACAAATGAACCTTCAGGTAGCCACAGGCAGGAAGGGAAAACTCGCTGGCCACAGTGACTGATGGCCCCGAGGACACCAGCTGTGTTGCTCTTTTGTGGCCCTTGGAGAGCAATGCTGCAGCCAGGGTGGGCAGGGAGGTGGACAGGGATGACCTAGAGGCTGGGGGGTGGGGGCAGCAGCAGCTGCCACACCCCTTCATTGTGGGGGACACTGAAACTCCTGAGGCAGTCCTCGGAGGCCCCATGGGTGCAGGGCCCAAGGCCAACTGGGTGGGTGGGAGGGACCTGCCTGGGGGGGACTGCCGTGAACCAGGGAGACTGCCTTGACCCCTGTCCTGCCTGGGGCCAATGTTCCAGCCAGAACCCCAGGGGAGGGAAGGGGGAGCCGGCCCCCAGCTCTGGCTGGCTATAGCCAAGACAAGGGCGATGGAGCTGGGGCTAAGAAGGCCCCGCCAGCTCCCAGGGTCCCCACATCCAGCTCTCCCACCCACCACCTCCCTCCTGTCTAGGCCTGGCGGGTCCCAGAACCCCTTCCTCAGTTTTCTCAGCTCTCATCTGGCTTCAGGCCTCAGACAGGGGTACCCTGACCTCCACCCAAGGCTTAGGTACCCCAGTATTCTCAGAGCTTGGGTCCCTCTTCAAGCCACTCCTTTCTACAGTCTGCCTTTTTCCCACCTTGACAAAGAGGGGGCTCTGTAGTCACGAGCAGCCACACCCGAGACCACGGCCTGAGGCCCGGTTAGGTAGTGTTCCAGTGGCTGAGCCTTCTCAGGGAGAAACCAACTCTTACACGTTCCCTGGAACCCGGTAGGGTGGGGGCATTAATGCTGGTGTGATTTCATGCCCAGGTCAGGGGCTCAGAGCTCATGGCCTGGGGTCTCGGGGGTGTCCGTGTGGGTCCAGAAAGTTTTCAGCCTTTTTTGAAAGCGTATGAACAAGGAGAGAGACTCCCCCCCGATACACCAGCACCCCAGAATCCAGGCCGTAAACGTGAGGACCAGCTGTCTTCAGGAACAGATAGGTTAGGGGGACAGTCCCAATATCCCCCCACCCCAGCCATCTAGCCCTGTGACTTTGGGTCCCGATCTCATCCTCAGAGCTTTGGTTTCCCCATCTGTTGTCAAGAACAAGCCCCACCAGGTCCCCCAAAAGTCTGCCACTCACTCATCTTGTTCCCGGCACCTAAACTGTGACTTGCCCCCGTCCCTGGGCAGTCTGTCACCCGGGTGACCAGCCACTCCCCTCCCCTGTATACCAGCATCAGGCCCCCAGCACAGCTGGTCCCCTGGGCCTGGCTGGGGAGGGCTGGGAGCTGCCAGACCCGGTGGCCTTTCAAGCCAGACAGGAAGGCTGGCCCGACCACTGCAGAATGGGGACCAGATGGTGGGAGCCACAGGGGGCTGGGAAAGCAGCGACCTCCGCCCCCTCCCCACCCCTCACCCCACTCCCTCCAGGGGACCCCGCCAGAGCTGCCGCCCACTCACTGTCCTCAGCCTCCAAGGACAGAGGGGAGCTGGCGTCCAGCAGGCAGAGGTGGGCTGAGGATGAGGGGGATCCAGGCCGCCTCAGCTACCAAAAAAGCCCTGGCCACTCCATCCTTGATAGTATGCAATTCACCCATTGCTGAGGGCAAACCTGTCACAGGGAACCCCAAACGGGCCAGATCTGGGGCGCCTGCCAGGCCCTGGTGCCCCTCCTCATAACTAGGATCAGGCTGCCTTTGGGGGGCCACGGTGGGCACATAACATGCCCGCCAGCAGCGCCCACCACGGGCGGCCTCAGCCTGGCCCTCAGGAGGGGGCAGTTGTGATCCCTGCTGTCAAACAAAGCAACTGAGGCACGGGTGGCAGTGATATGGACAGCTACCAGGCCTGACTCCAAAACTTTATCTGAGAGCTGCCTCTCAGAGCTGGCGAGGGAGGAGCCTGTGGGCCGATGCCCTGCCGGGCGCCACTGCCACCCACCCACCCACTCTCCCATTCATTTTTTTCTCTGTTCACTTCTGACTCCCCCCTTCCGGTGGTGTGCTGTAGGTACTAGCAAGAATTCGGCGGGAGTGGGTGCGCCAGGAGTGCCAGCCTGCATGCGTGAGTGAGTGCATGCGTGTGTGTGTGCATGTGTGACCACTTGGCTCCGTGGCCAGTGGATTCTAATGTTTTATTTTTGCCATACAAAGGTCTGAAGCCAGGGTCTTTGCGGTGAACTACATTTTCAGCCTTTTTTTTTTTTTTTGGTTCTGAGACAGGGTCTCACTAAGTTGCTACGTTGCCCAGGCTGGGCTTGAACTTGTGATCCTCCTGTCTCAGCCTCCCAGAGTTCTGGGATTACAGGCCTGTGCCATGGGGTCTGGGTTCTAAGGCATGTAGGCAGCGCAGGACCCCTAATTCCGGCCGTTGGGTGTCAGCCCCGCTCCCTCACACCCTGTTCAACCTGGGCTGAGTCCCTGCCCTGGCATCTGGACTCCCGGACACAGGGGACACGCTTTGTCATGGAAGATTCGCCTCCCCACACCTCCCACCCCGCCCTGGATTCCTTCCTTCTCCTGAGGCCTGGGGCTCCCACCAGGTGTCCCCCCCCCCCCCATCCAGAAGCTCTACCTAATGGTCCAGAGGATGCCATGGTCTTGGGGGACCTGAGTCCTTTTGGGGTGGCAGCCAGCGCCTGCCTGCTGGGCTGAGGGGCTCTGTGCCTCCCCTCCGTCCTACTTCCAGGTCATTTCCTGGCCCTCCCAGGAGGCTCTCACCCGTGCTGAAGACACAACTCAGCTGTGAGCAGCCCATGCCAAACGTATGCTCTGAGCCAGCTCAGGGGTGCAGGCCGACAATCCCAGCATTCTGGGAGGCTGAGGCAGGAGAATCACAAGTTCCAACCCAGGCTGCGTAACTTTCGTGATTTAGTGAGACCGTGTCTCAAAAGTAAAAATGGACTGGGGATGTAGCTCAATGCAAAGGCCCTGGGCTCAATCCTCTTGATCACAAAAAAGAAAAAGAAAAAGAAAGAAAGAAAGAAAGAAAGAAAGAAAGAAAGAAAGAAAGAAAGAAAGAAAGAAAGTTAATGCTCAGATCTGATTTCAAACATCCCATTCAGTCGTGTGCCTTGGGGGACACATTTACCCTCTCTGAGCCGCAAGTCTTTCAGCTGAAAAATGAGGTTGCAGATCCCTCATGCCTGCTCCAGCACACAGCCAGGGGTGTGCGTGTGCGTGGGCACATGCGCATGTTTGTTCTGGGGCTGCAGGCCGTTGTCAGGCAGGATGTCAGAGTGTGTGATTTCCTCTCCTGCTCGGATGCCCCCAGCTCTGAGCGGCCACCCCCCCCCCCCCCCCCGCGGGCTGCGGGAGGTTCTGACATTGCCGAGGGGGCACCTGGGGCGGTGAGAACACCCTCGCTGAGCCGGCATTGGGCCGCAACAGGAAGGGTGCTCGGCATGCGCCCAGTCCGCGCCAGGGACCCAGTAGAGGACTGGGGACAGCCAGACTTGGGGTGGTGGGGTCCGTGCAGTGGGGGGAGTGGACACTGGAGATGGGTTCACGAGACCTGAGGCCCGGCCCTTCGGTGGGAGGGCGGCACTGGGGGCACGGCGGCCGTGCCAACGCCCCCCTACTCGCTGCAGGAGGGAACTGAGGCGCCCAGGGCGCCCAGCCTGTGGGGCCTCCCAGGTCCCCACCCCGCTGGCAGCCGCCTCCCCGCCAGGCCAGGATGGATGCCACTTGAAGGTCGGACCTGAGCCCAGCCTGTGCCCTTCCCAGTGCCCAGTCCCGTGCCCCGCCCCGTGCCCAGCCTTGCCCTGCCCGTGCCCAGCCCGGCCCGCGGGCCGCCCCCCGCGCTCACCCAGGCGCAGGGCGATGCGGACGGACGCGGGGTGCTGCACGCCGCGCGCCATGGTCGGGCTCTGCCACCAGGTGCTGTCGTCCGGGCTGTGGAAGTCGGTGAGGAAGGCGGCGTCGTGGCGCCGCGCGGGGTCGTCGGCGTCGCAGCGCTGGCAGCGGGGCCCCGCGCCCGGGGCCCGCACGTGCGGGCAGAAGGCCTCGGGCGGGCGGCCGCAGGTGTGCGAGGCCTCGGCGCGCCGCCCGAACGCCGCGTTCTCGAACGGCGGCACGCATCGCTGCGCTCGGCCCGCGCCGTCGTAGCACGCGCCCGCCGCGCCCGCCGCCAGCGCCAGCGCCAGCGCCAGCGCCGCCCCGGCCCCGCGCCGCGCCGCCCGTGCGCTCCCAGCCGTGCGCATGGCGCTCTGGCCGGCCGGCCCGCGGCGGGCGAGGGCCGGACCTGCGGCGGGGCGGGGCGTGCGCGGCGCCCCCTGGCGCCCGTGCCCGGCGTGCCCAGCCGGGACCTCAGCCTGGCCGCCTGGCCCGCTGGAGCAGCTTGCCACTCCGCACGCCGGAGGCCGAGGCAGGAGGATGGCAGGTTTGAGCCCACCCCGGGCAACTCAGCAACTTCACAAAGCCCTGTGTCAAAATCAAGGCGTACGAAGGGGCTGGGGGAGCGGCTCAGCGCCGAGGACCCGAGTTCCATTCCCCAGCGCCACGTCAGCCGGGCGTGGGGGCGCGTGGCCTGTCATCCCAGCGCTCGGGAGGCTGAGGCAGGAGGATTGCTGTGGGTTCACGGCCAGCCTGGACTCTGTAGCGAGTTCAGGACCAGCCTGGGCTACAGAACAAGACCCTGTCTTAAATAAATAAATAAAATAAAGCACTCCGGAGGGGTTAGAGTGCTTACTAGTTCCCAGGGCCAAAGGCCCAGGGAGGGAGAGATGCCCTGTCACTGGGACCCGCGAACAGGCTGGCAGAGGTGACAGCGGGCGGCGCTCAGAGTGGGCTCGGTGAGAGGGAGGTGGGCAGCCCCTTCCGTGTGTCCTTTAGGCTGAGTCGTGGTGGCCTCTTGGGGCCCGGTGTCCTGGGCCCGAGGCAAGATGCTGCCAAGGCCGGGTGCCTGAGTGAGTGGGCGGGGCTGTAGGGCAGGGAGCCACCTGGGGGTGGGGCTGGGCCTGTGGTGTCCAGATGCCCATGGTGACTGTCCCCATGGCAGCAGATGGGGGACTTTGTCCCAAAGAGAGTCAGCTGGGGCTGGAGGTCAGAAGCCTGTTAGGGGCAGGGGCCCCGTGCGCCTCACGCCTGTGCCTCCAAGGCCTGCAGTGAGCAGCATCCAAGGACACACGGGGCTGGCAAAGGCTGGTCCTACTGAGGCCGCGCTGCAGTGATGGCTTCTTTGAGGCACCAATGGGTGCTGCCACCTGTGGCTCCTCAGACCCCCACTGCTCCTCCTGCCCCTCTCCTCCTGCCCCCCTCCCTGCTGCACCCCGCCGGACCTTCACGATGCAGCTGCTTTCATTGGTCACTGGACATCAGCCACCAGGGGGCGACATTGGCTGCAGTACCGGACTGGCCTCTTTCGCCCCCTGGTGGCCCAGGACTCTGGGCTGGCGCTGAGTAATGTCCTTGGTCCCGGTGCTGCTGGGATAGGCACGCTCAGTCCTGAGATGGGCCAAGCCCTCCAGGGTGTGAGCCGTCCCTCCTGGCCACGCTGGGCCCCCCAAGGGCAGGGCTCAGCCAGGGGCTAGGGGCCACAGGAGCTACGTGTGCCCCTTTCAGGCTGCGAGGTGCCTGCTACCCTCAAAGTCTCCAGCTAACTCCTGAAGGGTGGCACAGGGACAGCAAACCCGTCTGCGACAGCTGGAAGGGGCTCGAAAGAGCCAGATAACTGAGTCCCCGAAACCCACCGAAGCCACTGGCCCCAGGGCCACAGTTCCCCTACAGCCTGGAGCATGAGGCTGACCCCAGGCCCCTCACCCCTGCCTCCACACTCCCTATCACCGTGGGTAACTGTCCCCATGTCCCTTTCTGTAGGGTGAGAGCCCAGGTCCCACCAAGTCCACACATGCCTGTGTGAGAGCCACCATGGTGACGGCTCCTCAGAGGGTAAGTGGCATGTGGCCGAATCGCTGGTGGGCTGGGGTTTCCTTCCCTCCCCCACCCCAGTGTGGAGAGGCTGTGGCTCTGGTGGGATGGAGGAAGCAAGAGCCTTGGGAGGGGACAGGAAGCAGCAGGGACCAGGCTCTAGGCCAGGTCTGCCCCTTGGCCTGGGAGTGAGGTAGGTACAGTGCCCTGCCTACTTCCTTCAGGAAGGTGGATGGGGCAGTCCTGAAGGCCAGCCTGGAGGTGGATGGCCAGGGCAGCTATGGCCTTGGGGATGTGTCTGTGCAGAGCCTCCTGGAAGCCTCCTAGCAAGGGTTAAAACCTGCCAGGCAGAGGGAGGAGAAAGGCCTGTTGTTCTGATTTGCTTAATGAACGTTAATGAAGGAGACAGAAGAGAGTGATTCCTCGGGGACAGAGATGAAAGGGCCGCTAATTAAATCTAGGGAGATGTGAGCTGATCCCTCCTGACAGCTGTGCCTGGAGCCCAGAGTGCCAGGCTCCCGCCCAGCCTGGGGCTGCCCAGGCCAGAAAGGAGCCCTGGCTGGGACCAAGCCAGGCCCCAGGCTTCTTGGGTGGAGCCGTGCCTCAGTTTCCCCGTATGCTCAGAGAGAGCTTTGGCTGATGTGGTTTCTGACGATGAATCCCTGCTCCGAGGCTCTGTAAGTGTGCACCCTTGGGTGTGTGTTCTGTCAGGTGGGAGATGGCAGGTGGACTTCAGGTGTGCAGGGACCACCAGGGGACTGGCTGGCAGGGCAGCATCGCGGCGGGCTCAGACCCCTGCGGCCCGGGTGCCTTCTCCTGTTTCACCCGCCACACCCTCCCTCCCTCCTTTCTTGCTTTCCTCCCTTCTTTCCTCTGGGCGGTCTGCTGTGCGCTAACTCTAGGGTGGGCACCAGGGCTGCCAGGTGCAGAGAAGGGACAATCTGTGACCGCAGGAGGCTCCCTGGAGAGTCAGGGAGACATGATAGTGGCCCAGGCAACGCAGGAAGGAAGCAGGTGCTGGGTCATGATGGTGGCAGCTCCCACAGAGCAGGTGAGGGCCACCGGGTGGACTCTGGGAAGGGTGAGCAGGCTGGGAGGCGTCCCTGAGGGGGTGACAGCTGATCCGAGACCTGCAGGATTGGGGTGGGGGTGGCACAGAGGGACTCACGCTGACAGGAGAGGACAGAGGACGCTCAGCTGTCACACTCATGAGCATCTCTTCCCCAGCAGGCGGCAACAAGTTAAGACAGGCCGAGGGACACTGCTGGCCTTGGGGTGTGTCACCACTCGGTCCCACGCCTGTCGCAGCCCAAGTGGGCTCGGGCTGGGATGAGCCCCAGGGGTCAAATGGGGTCTGGACAGGCAAGGCAGCACCATGGTAGGAGAGGGACTGGGTCACAGCAGCACAGGCTCGTCCGTCCATCCACCCACCCATCCGTCATACCCTTACCGTGCACACGTGCTAGGGCCTGGGCTGGGCACAGGGCATGATGAACGCTGACCAGATGGTCCTAGCCCTTGAGGGCCCGGAGAATAAGCTGGGCTTTGTTTTTGTGTGTTTGTGTGCTGAGGTTAAGCCCAGGGCCTTTGCACTGAGCTGCATCCTCAGCAGGTTTAATTTGCCATTTTAAGACAGCCAACTTGAGATGCTTCTGCCTCAGCCTCCCAGAACGGTGGGTCCTCCTAGCTGCTGCAGGAGAAGAGTTTGGGTGGGGCTGGAAGCAGAGGTGGCCTAGAAGTGGCCACAGCACTCCCTGAGAGATCACACTGCCTGACATAGGAGCAGGGAAAGGCCAGGCAGGACCCAGGGAGCCAAGTGTGGCCCTGGGTACGTTCCCATCCATGCTAGGACAGAGAACCCACGAGGCAGGCACCAGCTGAGGGCAGCTTCGGCACCTCCAGCTGGCCACTTAGGGGTGCTCTCCTGAGGCTGGGGTACAGGTTGAGCAGCAGGTCTAGGAAAGCAAGGAAACCGTGCACCCAGGAGGTCATCCAGGAGAGGCATCCCAAGGTCAGCCTGCTCCTGGGTTGGTCCCTCTCCTGCTGTGTGTCCTTGGGTTAGTCCCTTCCTTCTCTGGGCCCAGAATTCCCACCTGTACATGAGGGGCATCAAAGATGGCCTTGAGGCTTATCTAAACAACTGCTCTTTCCCAAATTCGATTGTCTCAGTTACTTTTCCATTGCTGTGACTCAGTACCTGACATCCACAAATTTCGGGGAGGAAAGGGTTATTTTAGCCCACAGTTTCAGGAGGTCACAGTTCATTCAGGGGCAGCTGGTAGCCATGGAAGTACATGGCCGAGACAGAGATGGAGGTGGCTTCTCACGACATCACACACAGGAAGCCAAGTTGAGTCTAGTCCTCCAAGGAAGGCAGGAAGCGGCTTATGTATCCTTCCAGGTCTCAGCCCAGGGATCAGCCCCTCCTGGATCTAGGTGTGGAAGGTGTGGTCACTACATGCCATTAATTCTAACTTACACGCCTGTAATCCACCCCTCCAGACTAGGCCCCAATCTCCCAAGAGCACATGGTTCCATAGACAATCTATAACATTCAAACACTGAGACTTCTGGGGGACATCCCAGAGCCAAACCGCAATACCATCCCAAGGGTTGGGGCTGCCTCCTCCCCTGCCCCAGGCTCTAGTCCCTGATAGTCCTCCTGGCCGGTGTCCTGTGTGGCTCCCTGGGCCTGGCACTGCCCCCCAAAATACCACAAAGACATGGTCCCCAGGTCCCAGACACTACACACATGACCCCTGGTGCCTGGTGTTGCCCACAGGCACAGACCCTGGGCTGGGGCCGCAACCTGGGGTAACTGATCGCCCCTCGTGCCCAGGCCAGGGCCTCCTCCAATGTGAGCAGGGGGTTCTGACCCCCAGCCCAGCCCTAAGCTATGAATGATGTGGGTGCCCACACAGTGCCCAGGAGCTGGGCCCGCTGGCGCAGGCTTGTCATCCCAGTACCCTGGGAGGCTGAGGCAGGAGGATCACAAGCTCAAGCCCAGGCTGGGCAACTCGATAACTCAGTGAGACTTTGCCTCAAAATCAGATATATAAAAATGGGCTAGGGAGGGAGCTCGGTGCGGAGGCCCAAGGCCTGGTGCCCAGCACCGCAAAACCAGCGCAAATAAACACACCCAGAATGTGAACGAAGGCCGGTGGGAATGCATGACTGAACAAGTGAAGAATGAATGTGTGGTGAAGGAGAGGGTCCGGGGAGGCCCCCGCCCCCAGGTTCCCCATGGGGCCAGCTCTGGGCCCCAGCTATCCTGGCCAGAGGTGTGGCCTGGCCCCCAGCCGGCCCACTTCCCAGACCATACCTGCCAGCCAGCCCGGCCCCTCGCTGGCTCAGCCACCCTGGTCTCCACACGGAGGCCCCTGAGCTGTGTGCAGCTCTCCCAACACGCGTGCCCCCCAACCCTGGGCCTGGCCTGCTTGCTCCCCTCCTCCCCCTGCCAGCCAGATCCCGGCTGGGTGCTCTGTAGGCGGGGCCGGTCATATCCCTGACTGCAGTGCTGCTGCTCCAAGGGGACACTGGTCCTCACGGCAGGGACGCTGTCCTCAAACAATAATTGCATTTCTAACTGCTTTCTGCTGAGGACAAAGAAACAGCAGTTATGTGTCACCACAGAACCCGGCGAGGGAGGGGCAACAGAACATGGCAACCACAGGCTGGGAGCCAGGCCTTGAGACCAGAATGTCTCCCAGGGTCTCCTGGGGTGGGAGGTGACTGAGCTGCAGTGGGGGGGGGGTCGCTCCTCCGCAGATTCATGCTTTAATGAGTTCGAGGCCCACTGTGCTGCAGGGGGTGGGGCCTGGCTGGAGGCGGGTCACTGGGGGCGGGGCCTGGCAGGTGCACTCTCCTGCAGGCTCCGCCCTTTTCCCTCTGCTTCATGGCTATGGAGTGAGCAGGCCCTGCCACCATACCCGTCCCTGTCTTAGCACTGGCTACCTGTGGACCAAGCCCACAGAAACTCAGAGCCAAAACAAATCTTTATGTTGGAGGTGTCAGGTATTTTATCCCAGCAATGGGAAAGTGACTAATACACAGAAATTCTGCATGTGAGTGTCACGAGCTCCTCTGGATCGAGTGGGGACCCCAGGCCTGAGCAGGAACCCAGGCTGTACCTGTAGCCTGGCACAATCCTTCAGGGGCTGTCATTGCCCTTGGGTAACTGACCTCTCAGGCCTCAGCTCCTGAGACCAACCCCAGAGCTCTTTCTTCCCCAGACTCTTCAGAGCCTCTAACAAACCTGCCCAGGGCCTTTGTACGTGCTGGCTGCTCTGCCGGAAATGCTGTTCTGTCTTTTCACACCAGCTCCCGCTCCTCCTCAAGGCCCCAGCAAACCACCACTTCCTCAGGGACGCTGCCCTGATGTGCTACCTCCTGTGACACCCCCTCTCTTCGTTGATAGCTTTCCTAACACTCATGAATAAGTGCTTGGCTTCTACTCCTTTTTTCCCACTAGACTGAGGGTCCTAGAGGACAAGAACCTTGATGTCAAAAAAACTAAAAAGTAAATATAAAAAAGAACCTTGGTGTTTGCTGGTATCCCAGACGTACGCCCCAGGAAGGGCATACACTGGGTGCTCAGCTCATAAAACACACAAGATTGAGCAGCAAGTGGATGAGTGTGTGGGAGAAGGAGGGGAGGTAGGAAGGCCAGGAGCAGCTGGCAGAGAGAGCCGGCCCTCGAGGCCCGGTCCCAGGCCTGGTCCCAGGCCCGCCCCAGGAGGCCGGCCCTTCCGAAGGAGGGAAGCACAGGCCAAGGGCAGGGGTGATGATGGATGAGCATCTCTGCACACACACATGTGACTTTATTTTGAAAGCGTGAACTT
>PVKB01000758.1:28731-117739 GCA_004027205.1 Ctenodactylus gundi | reverse complement strand
AGCCACCTTTTTACCAGATCTGGCTCCGTGTGACCTCTGGCTCTGTCCCATAATGATCGCGAAAGGGAAATGTGGCGAAACGACTCAGGATACAGGAATAACAGGACGAACGTGTTCAAAGTGATGGGAAATCTCGGGGTGTGCCACTGCCACGTGTTTTTTTTTTAATGTACATTAGTCACTTTTCTGTCACTGAGACAACAGAGCTGCCACCTGCCACGTGAAGGAGGAGAGGCGTCTTTTGGCTCGTGGTTCCAGGGGGACAGGCCATCACGGGCCGGCTCCAAGGCCACCCAGGGAACAGCGTTGTGGCAGGTCTGATGGAGAGCCACTGTGCAATCCATGGCAGCCAGGACGCAGAGAGAAGGAGGAGCCGGGGACAGAGCCAGCACCCTCCTCAGGCCAAGCCTCCACGGACCTGCTGCCTGAGTATTCCTGTCTTGCTTTCTCGCAGTGGGGACATACACCTGCCATCCACAGCACACATGACAAAAGATTTCAGCTCACAGTTTCAGAAGGTCTCACACAGTCCATTCGTGGGCAGCTGGCCATGGTGAGAACACATGGAGGATCTTAGCCAGAGCAAAGCTGCTCACAGCATGGTGGACAGGACACCAGGTGACTGGGGGGGTGGGTGCTAGCACGGGTCCTCTCAAGTCCTGTCCCAGTGGCCGGCCCCTTCCGGGCTCTGTCCCAGTGATCTTCCTCTTCTGGCATGAGGCTTCTTGTGGTTTGGACCTGGAATGTTCCTCAAAAGCCTCGTGTATTTGGGTGTTGTAAAATGCTAATGTAACCACATGCTGTTAAGGGGTGCAGCCTGGTCAGAAGGGGCAGAACACTGGGACTTGACCCAGAAGGGACGGATTACCAGGACTGGACCGGGCAGGTCGCCCTGCCCTTACCCCCCGCCTTGGCTTTCTTCCTGCCGTGCTGAGAACCACTTTCCTCTGGCCACAGCTCTGCCATGTGCTTCTACCATTGCCAGCTGCCCACACATGGACTATGGCCCTTTGAAACTGCACGCTAAAATCAGTCTTGACTCCCTTTAAAGTGGATGTCTGTATTCTGTCCTAGCAGTGAGACAGAAACTGAGACAAGGCTTCTGTGGGATGTTCCAGATCCCAACCATAACACCTGCCTCTTTTGCCAGGCCCCATGTCTGACCCATGAGATTTCTGGGGAATATTTTAGACTGGAACTGTTGTGGTGGCCCCTGCCGCCCTCTGAGTAACAGGGTGATGGGGGCACGGATGCTGTTCCAGGATCTTTCCCAGAGTTCCAGCAGGTTAGCCCAAGAGCCAGGGTGCCTTTCTGTCACCCCCAAGGCATATTGTCACTAGGGCACGGCTGCTGCTGGATTCCCCCCCCCCCACCCCGCTGCCCCCCAGCACGGGCCTGGTTTTTGCAGCTGCTTGGTGTCTGTGGTGCTCAGCCACACCTAGAACCTCTACCTGCCTTCAAAGCAGCCTGAAGGAAAGTCTGCCACCCTGCCTCAGGGGAGGATCTGAGGCATCTTGGACCTACCAGGGCAGGGTGGCTTTACTTTGCGGGGAACAGGGGGAGAGGGGTGTTTGTTTGTTAGGGTTTATTTTCAAATGGTACTGGGATCAGCCTAGGGCCTTCACACTGAACTTTTGTCCCTCGCCCTTTTTCAGTCTTGAGACTGGGTCTTCCTAAGTTGTTAAGTTGCCCAGGCTGGGTTCAAACTTGCCATCCTCCCAGTCAGCCTCCTGTAGGGCTGGGACACAGGCCTGTGCCACCAGCCCTGGCCACCTGAAGGAGAGCAGGGAGGCATGCCCAGGGAAGAGCCAGGTAGGTGGCAGATGTTGTGAGCGCTGGAATCTCCCCTTCCTGGGCCTTGGGCTACCCAGCAGAGCAGTACAGGCTCTGTCCTGAAGGAAAGACCCTGGAGCCGGTGGCAGGCAGAGGCCAGGCGGGCAGGGCGGTCTGCCAGCGAGGCCCCTAAATAACAGGAGTGACCGGCAGGTCTGCTGCTCGTCCTGGCCAGGGGGACAGGCTTGGGCTTCATAACCTGTGATGGATGTCCCTAATATGGGATTGGAGACGCCGGGCTGGCAGCCCCAGCCTGGCCTGCCGGCTGCCACTTGCCCATATATTTATTTATTTATGCATTCTCCTCGGTGGCACCGGCCCAAAAACAATAAAAGAAATTGAATTGCATATCAGATGGGACATCAGAGGGAGATACGTCCATAAATCGCGCTGTATTTATTCCATAAATATCAGCACCTCCCGAATGGCCAGCGCCTGTTATGAAGTTATCATCCCATTCGGGTCCCCCGGCACCTCACTGGCCCCACCCCCACAAGGCAACTGGGCTGGGTCCCCAAAGTAAATAACGACTTGCTGGGCCACCTGTCCCTACGGAAGCAGGCACATCTGCTGCTCCTGGCTGCCCCGCCCCAAGCAAGGCTCAGAGACCACGGGACAAGGCCGGAGTGGCCGGCATGCCAGGCTGCCCCGGCCGGTGCCCACCTGCCCACTTCCTCCATTACGTGTGTGTGTCTCGTGCATGCACACACACGTGAGCTTTCTGTCACTATCACAAAATATCCAAGAGCATCAACTTCTAAAGAGAAAAGATTTGTTTGGAGTGTTGGAGGTGGCAGTCCACGATCCGTGGTTCCCCCTAGCTTCTGGTTCCATGGGGAGGCAGCGTGGAAGGGTGGCAGGGAGCACCAGAGGAAGAGGACAGGGCTGGAGGCCACTGTGCCCTCCGAGCACATACCCCCACGGCTGGAAGACCCCCTACCAGGGTCACCCCTTAGAGTTCCCACCACCTCCCATAGCAGCAAGCTGGGCTACACCTTGAACACATGGCCTCTGAGGCATATTCCAGATTGAAGCTAGAGCTGGGGGAGGATTCACGTGCTGTAAAATGCATGTTTGTCACAGGTGGGGATTTTAATGGGGATTTAACCAGCAGTGGCTGTTCACTGTGCCACCCAGGCTGGTCCCAAACTCTTGGGCTCAAGGAAGCCTCCTGCCTCCGCGTCATGAGTAGCTGACAGGCTAGAACTCAGGTAAATGAAGTCACATACCCTGCACTCTCTATGCCTGTCTCCCATGTGTTCCCTTACAGTGTATGCAAGCCACGTGTGTCATTGTGCATGTCAGGGGCCCGTTCTTTCTCGGTGCTGCATAGTATTCCATATGTGACCATACGACTCATCTCACGGTGTCCCCCATGGTGGCAGGTGGGTTATTTCTAGACTGTGGATGGTCTTGCGGAGACTTCTGGGGACACTGGTGCTCATTTCTACAGGGCCCATACCTCGGATGCAGTTGTGGCTGCAGGGTAGACAGATGAGACCTGTCAGGGGCCCTCACTGGGATTCTCTGGTGTTTTATTTTTTTCCCCTCCTTTCTGTGACACGGGGTGGAGCCCAGGGCCTACACACGGAGCTACAACCCCAGCCCCTCTTTTATCATTTTTTTATTTTGAGGCAGGCTGTCCCTAAGTTATCCAGGCTGGGATCAAACTTGGGATCTTCCTGCCTCGGCCTCCCAGAGTCCTGAGATGACAGGCCTGTGCCACCCGGCCCCACCACCAGTTCTTAATGCAGGTAATGGCATGGCTGTCCCCCGCAGTCCCTTCCTGCCTGGCAGCTGGAGGGACCCTGGATCCCACGTGGCCTGCTCTGCCTACTGAGGTCAGTGCCTGGTGCTGACGGACGTTGTGGCTGTGCGCTGGCCACCCTGGAAGTTGCCCCGCTCTCTGAGCCCCCAACTCTCCCAGCCTACTGTCCCTCGGTCACAGCGGCACCCACCCACACCCTGTCCTCCCTGGATCACCGCCCCCCCCCCCCAGCGCCTCTTGCCACTCCTGCCTCATGGCTATCCTGCTGTTCTCAGTCCCCCAGCTGTGACAGGCAGAGGTTCTCATGTGTCCAAGATGACATCCTGCAGAGCATAGGACAGGAACTCGCAGACGAGAGCAGAGCGATGGGAGCAAACGGGTGGCAGATAACCCAACGACTCTGCCAAGAGCCACTTAAGTTTTTAATGGGGGTGAAATTCACTTAAGGCGAAATCATCCATTTGGAAGTTTGTGGCTGGGCAGCGTGCGGAGCACCGCGGCACTGCACAGGGGCCAGCCCTGGTGTTCCCAGGGACAGAGCCACCATGCCACGGCTTCGTCATCCTCTGGTATAACCTTAACACTCTCCATTCTTCCTCTTCCTCTCCCTTTCTCTCTGAGCCTCTCCCCACCCCACCTATCCCATGAGCCTTTCTGTGATGGTGTGTCAAGGTCAGTCAGAAGGTGCTACCAAACCGGGCCTGATGGCTGTATTCCCATCACCCTGGGAGGCTGAGGCAGGAGGATCCCAAGTTTAAAAACTGCCTGGGGAACTTGGCAACTTAGTGAGACCCTGTCTCAAGATAAAATATAAAACCAAGCTAGGATATAGCACTGTACAAAGGCTCTGAGTTCAATCCCTAGTACCACACAAAAGAAGGCGTCATCATAAAGCTGGCCACGGGGTCAAGGCGTACTGACCAGGCATTCCCTTCCAAACTGGGTACTCCAGCCTTCTCCTGCGGTGCCCATCCTGGGGCAAGGTAGGGACACGGAGAAGGTGCCCGGCTGGGGTCGCTCATGCCTGATGTGAGGTTCTGCCTAGTCCTGTGGGTCCCACGGGGCCAGTCAGCCTGGGCGACCTGGACGTCACCCCACACACCTGGCCCATCCCTCTTTTTCCCCACAGGATCTTCTTCCTTTTCTGTGGGCTCCAGCTTGGAGGAGGGGAAGGCGACCCGATTTATTTGGTGACAAGGAGCCGCGGCGATCAGGAGGGGGTGGGAGAAAGTTTGCAGAAGGAAAAATACCTCGGGTAACGCCAGCGCGCACGTCTTTATATTCTGAACCGGATCGCGATGGACGCGGGCAGAAGGCCTGATTTAATATCCTCATGGAAAATACTGTGCCTGATCCAATTACCACGGGGATTTTGATACAGTCAGCAGTCGGGATGAAAGATTCAGAGGCGCCCACCGTGGGAGTAAACACCGAGACCAAATTACCTGGGCTCCTCCGGGGCCAGTTAAGCGGCTTGGGTCGCTGAGGGGTCAGCTCAGGCTGGGTTGGGAGGGGTCCTCTGTGGCCAGGTGGCCATGGCCCCTGCTTGGGGACCCTGCCGCTGGTTCCCATGCTGGCAGGAGGTTCTGGGGTCAGGACATATGTGTGGCTGGCTGAGGGGTCCCCAGAGAGAAGGGATGGCAGGCTGTGACATCGCCCAGCCGCCCTGGGGACTTCCTGATGTGTGGTCCCTTCCCCCTTCCCTGGCCCTGCAGGCTGTGCAGGAGGCCAGGAGGCTGGGCAGCCTTCTAAACAATACCCTACGTGCCCTCTTCACTGTCTCGGTACCCAGGCAGGTCCAGGCTCCAGCCCTTGTGCTTGGGGTCCTGTGATGCACCTTGCTGGGCCCCTGGCCCCCTGGCTGCCCTCTAGTGGCCCATGGCTACAAATATGACACTCATCCTGTCTCCTCTGTGTTCCATCACCCAGGCTCCCCAGCTATTCTACAGAATGTCCAGCATATACCTTCTGGGTGGTACCTGGCCTGTCCCTCTCCTAGGGACCCTTGGGCCACCACCAGGCCCCGGAGGCAGTTCCTCTGGTGGCCTCCTTTGCATGCGGCATCCACTCCCCTGCAGGCACACGCACACTTGCCCACATCAGTTGCCAGCAGGTACACGTGCCCACATTGCCACAGTTCTTTATTTGTCACTAAATAAGGCGATACCTCCCCACTCCCCATTCCCCAGACCAGGCCTGGTGTCCCTGCTATGTCCCTCTGAGTCCCTGCCCTTTGCTGGGAAAACCCTGGCTGGGCCAGGCCCAGTGGCACAGACCTGTGATTCCAGCATTCTGGGAGGCTGAGGCAAGAGGATCCCAAGTTTGAGCCCGGCCTGGCCATTCAGCAGTTTGGCAAGACTCTGTCTTGAAATCAAAAATAGAACAAGATGTGGCTGTGGCTCCATGCGGAGGCCCTGGGCCCATCCCTGGCCCGGCAACAAACACAGACATCAAAGATCCCACTAGCACGACTGAGCAGAGACCGGGGCTCCTGGCCTGAGCTCCGTCAGCCTCACGGATTTGGGCAGCAGAGCTGCTGGGCAAGCTGGAAGCTGCGCAGCCCAGGCAGGGTCCAGGCTCCCTGAGCCCCCGTTGGCCGATCCGCGGAACAGGAGGAGGGTGTCTGGTTTGCCGAGTGGCGCTGGGAAGAAGGAGCAGGAGGCCAGAGAAGAGGAGCCCGAGGAGGAGGGGTGAAGCTCCTCAAGTAGGACCCAGCTCTGCCGTGTCTGTTTCCTCATCTGTGAGGGCGATTCTGTGAGCTCACACCTGCAAAGCCTTGCCACCTCCAGGGCAGTGTCAGTCAGACCTTGTTTCCTTTGGTACCTCCTGGTTCTCACGGGGTTCCATGATGCCTTTAAAGTCCCTCCTCCTCCAGTGGGGACCTGCGGCCCAGAGTCCTCATCGAAGGCTCGTGTGCCCCCCACACGCAGCCTCAGCCCGCGACCCACAGGTGTGTGGTCACGGGGAGTCTGTCCCTTATGGCTCTCCTCTTGGGAAGGGACCCGGCAGGTGAGTCTGGTAAACAGGGGAGGGACATATTTTGAACGGGGACAAAGATGTCCCTGTGGCAGTGGCTTGCTCTTCCCTGGAATGGCTTTTTTTGCACAGAAAAAAACTACTCAGAGGATGACTCTGCTTTTAAACCCTGAAGTTGGATTCCTGAATGTTCCACATTCAAAAATGTTACCCTTGGAGCCTGGCACGGCGGTGCAAGCTGGGATCTCAGCTCTCAAGAAGGCTGAGGCAGGAAGATCACAATTTGTCACTCAACCTGTGCAGTGTAGCAGCTTAGCAAAACGCTGTCTCAAAAAATAATTATAAAAGGGCTGCAGATGGAGTCACTGCAAAAGCTGTGGAACCAATCCCTAGGACCAAAAGATGAAAGAGTTCCATTCCTTTGGCCTTTCTGGTCCTCGTGCACGGTACCACCCTGTCCTCAGTCTTGACCTCAGCTCCCTCCCCAGCCTGTTTTTCAGGATTTGATTTTGAGATAGGATCGCAAAAAATAGAAGTGTGTTGCAAAATTCCTCAGGAGAGAATTGAACTTACAACTTTCCTGCCTCAGCCCCCCAGAGCGCTGAGGTTACAGGTTGGCATACTGGCCTGTTAGCCTCTAGCACTTTGGGACTATCCCAGAAAGGACTCTGGTTCCTGGGTGGCCCTGTCTTAGTTACTTGTTGTTACTGGGGTGGAATACTCAACACCTACAAATTCAGGGAGGAAAGATTTACTTAGCTCACGGTTCCGGAAGGTCTCAGGCGGTCCCTTCATGGCAGAGGCTGGAGAGCCAAGCCAGTGAGGAGCCAGCGCTGTCTGGGGGGCCAGAGCTTTTGGGGGAAGAAACTTCACCAATGTTTCTTCTTCCTTTGCTTAGTTCAAGGGTGGGTACCTCCCTCACCTCCTGACCCAAAGTCACACACGCTGGAAGCTCTGCCTCAATTCTCAGCAAGCTGGCACAATCCCTCTAGCAGTGCTTGGTTCCACAGCTCTCCCACACACCCAATAGATGAGGCTTTTGGGGGACACTCCAGACCCAAGCCACGGCAGGCACCTTTGAACAAGGCCACCTAATCAAGCTCTTTTAAACATTTTAAGCTGAAGAAATAAGTATTTGGTTTTCTTTTTAAGTTCTCCAGAGGCCCTACCGCAAAGCTCTGTCTCTACAGCCTCACGATCATTTCTGGGGAGTCAAACGCCCTGCTTCTCCAAGTGCGAGTCCCAGCCTGCCTCACCCTGCCTACACTTCCTCTGAAAACACGACTTCAAATCCAGGTTCAAACTGAGGGCTCAACTTCTAGAGTCTCAAGGCCAACCCCACTTTAATCAGCAAAGCCTTCCCCAGAAGATGCAAATACTTAAGCCCCCTCCAAGGCAAAAATCTTCATCTGATTGTTTCAGGTTCTCTCTCTCTCTCTCTCTCTCTCTCTCTTATTTTGGAGACAAAGTCTTACTCTGTTGTTCAGGCTGGTTCTGAGCTCACTATGGAGCCCAGACTGGCCTCAAACTCACAGCAATCCTCCCGCCTCAGCCTCCTGAGGGTTAGGATTACAGGTCTGTGCCACCACACCCGGCTCATGTGTTGCTGGGGAATTGAACTCAGGTACTTATCGCTTGCTATGAAGCGCGTTAACCACTGAGCTGTTCCTCCAGCCTATTTCTATTCTCTTAAACACGGTTATTATTATTGTTATTATTTCTTTAGTATTGGGGATCCAATGTAAGGCCTTTACACTGAGCTCCATTCCCAGCCCACTTTTACTTTTTGAGACAGGGTCTCCCTAAGTCCCTGAATTGCCCAAGCTGGGTTCGAATGTGACACCTTCCTGCCTCAGCCTCCCGGAGTGCTGGGATGACAGGCCTGCCCTGTCAGGCTGGCTTAAACCTGTCTGTAGTTAGTTTGCAGCCTTCTCATGGAAGGACAATGCTAACATCCGGGGTGATGTTGCCCCACTGAGCGGCAGGAGCGGGGGACACCTCTCAGCTGCCTGCCTGGGGGCCAGCGTCACCCGCCCGAGATACCCGCCCCCGCCGGCCACCTCCCGGCACGGGCCGGGCTGGCTCTCATTGCTGCCCCGCTCACGCAGCCTGAACCCGCCCGGGGCTCCGTCCTTGATTGGATTCGGCTAATCCGTTTACCGCTCCAGCCCGTCCGCGGTCCTCCTTTCTGTTTGGCGCATTCCATACAGGACTCTAATGACAGGCGATTGGATTCTGCGCATCTCCTGGGGCTTTTGTGCCCGATCCGAGGTCGCCCCAAGGACAGGGTGAGGTAGGCAAACGTGGGCTTGGCCTGGGGGTGGCCCAGAGGAGTGGGGTCCGCTCCCTGGTACCCAGGACCTCCGCGCCTTGCTGCTTGTGCCACTCTCCAAGCCCTTCTGGCTGCCACCAGGACCTGGATGGGTCGGAGGTGCTCAAGAAGGCCAGCTGTGGGACGACCTCGGACCTCCTGGGGCTGGGGACGGCTCTTTGTCCTGTTACAGGGCAGGCTGTCCCCCGGAAGCCCTCCAGGCCACCCCAGCCAAGCAAGCACTAAGCAGGCCCCCTTCAGTGGTGGGGTCAGAGAGGTCAAGCAAGCGGCCCAAGTCACACAGCTTGGGAACCACAGAGCCGGAACTGTCCTTGCCCGCCTGAGTCCTCAGCCCCCGAGTCCTTCCCCAGGGCCTCCCCGCCACGTGGATTAGGGCCCACTGAGGCAGCAGCGGCAGGGAAGACAGCCATGACTAAGCTCTTCCGCAGCAGAAGGGATTTGCGGCCCTCCCCACTCCCCCCCTCCTCAGCTGGCCACCAGGAGCCTGAAAGTATTAAATCCGCTGGGAAGCCACTTGGTCTCGCACATGAAAGGGGCAGCCAGTGGCAGCCTGGGCAGGTGGCCGGGCATGGAGGGCCGAGGGCCAAAGTCTCCTGGCCTCTCGCCCGTCCCATCACCTGGGTGGCAATGGAGGTGACTGTGGTCACTGCCCGCTGCCGTTTCCTGTCTGTCTTTCATTGTTTCTTTTGTTCTTTCTGTGTGTTACTGAGAACTGAGCCCAGGCCTTTGCACCGAGCTATATCCTTGGCCCATTTTTACTCTTTTATTCTGAAACGAGATCTCTCAATATCACTAGACCCCCAGACTAGGCTCGAATTTGCGAATCCCCCTGCCTCAGCCTCTCTGAGCTCTGGAATTACAGGCCTGTGCCACCAGGCTGTGGTCACTACAGGAGTTTCTAAAGCTGCTTCCTGCTTCCCCTGGACCAGAACCTGGGAGGCCCCCCACGGAGCAGGCCCGGGTCCTCCTTGGCGTCCCTGGCAGGATTCCTGTGTGCTCCGGATTGGCCAGGAGAGGTGTCACTTTGTGAGCACTTACTGTGTGCCAGGAGCGATGCTGCCGGCCTTTGGGCTGACTGTGCGCTCTAGGGAGTGGTCCGCCCCTTTCACAGATGAGATCAGGGAGGCTGCGGGAGGCACTGCCCGCCTTAATGGCGTGTCACCGTGGTTTAGATCTAAAATGTCCCCAGCGGGGCCTGGTGGTATGCTACTATGATCTCAGTGCTGGCTTCCATCCCTGCAGTGAAGAAATAACCAAACATTCAAAACTCTCACTTTCCTTTTTTCTTTTCTTTTCTTTTTTTTTTTTTTTTTTGAGGCATGGTCTTAATCTGTAGCCCAGGCTGTTCCTGAGCTCACTATGTGGCCCAGGCTGGCCTTGGACTTGTGGCAATCCTCCTGCCTCAGCCTCCTGAATGCCGAGATTACACGCATGTGCTGCCACAGCCAGACATGGTGCTGGTGAATCAAACCCAGGCCCTGTGCTTGCTAGGTGGTTGCTCTAACCACTGAGATACATCCTCAGTTCGAGTCTCACTTTGGGAAGTGGTGTTGCTTGGGCAGGTGTGCGCTGGGGACGCGACTGGCAGGCTGCGATATTTCCCGCTCTTCCCCATCTCTCTGCTTGCTGGCTACCTTGATGTGAGGTGGCCACCCCCCTCCACCGTGCAGTTTCTGCTCGGAGCCCCGGGGCTGAACCCACTGCCCGCTGTGAGCCTGCCCTCCATGAAGCTGCAGGCGTCAGCTCGATGTCCTGGCAAAGGGGGCTGACGCAGGTTGTTTCTGGGACAAACGGGAGTCCAGGATCATGGGTCAAGGGCTTTACAAAGGCCCGGCGCCCAGACGCCACGGGGTGCAGGGCCTGGAGGTGCTCGGAGGATGGACAGTCCCCGTGCAGGCAGGAGCCAGGCGTTGCCTCTGGGCACGGGCCACAGCCTGCACAAAGCCTCGGGAAGCAGGCAGGAGGCACAGCGTGAGGCAGGGGCCTCCAGGGGACCTGGCCGGGACGCAGGCCTCTTCTGAGTACCCGCTTTGAATCACACACCTCGAAAATGGCAGAGCCAAAGCCAGGCCCAATGGCACAGACCTATCATCGCAGCGCTCTGGGAGGCCGAGGCAGGAAGACCTCAGGTTTGAGCCCAGCCTGGGCAGCTTAGTTACTTAGCAAGACCCTGTCTCAAAATTATAATCAAAATTGGGCTGAGGATGGAGATCAGCATGAGGGTCCTGGGCTCGATCCTTGTACAAAAGAAAGAAGGGATGAATGAGAAAAGGTAAGACAGAGAGAAAGAGAGAGAGAGAGAGAGAGAGAGAGAGAGAGATGGAGCCGAACGTGCCCCAGGCCCAGCCGCCTGCCACCTGGGCAGCCACCCTGAGCACAACCCAACCCCCCCATGCCCTGCACGCCCCTGGTCCTTCCCTGCCCTCCCGGGGGTCCCAAGGGCCGCTCAGCCTGGCATGTTTTATTCCCCACATAGTGTGCGGCTCTGACACACGGTCTCGCTGTGGAAAATATGGCTCGAGAGGTTCGTGCATTATTTACACAGTGGTACTCCACTCGGGGAGGGCCAGGGCTGCCTGAGAGGGCACCAGAGCCCGCCAGCGGGCTGAGTTACGGCAGGGGCTCCAGCGGCCTTGGCAGCTGGCCTGCCATGGGGCCTGACGTGGGTCAGCTGTGAGGTCTGCCGTGAAGACTGCCGTGGGGCCATCATGGGGCCATGGCTGACGCCGGTCCAACCCCAATCAGAGGGATGAGGATGGGGGCCAGGCAGGACTGGGCGTCCACTGCCTGACAGGAAGTGGGTTTGGTGACCCCCTCGGCCCCCTCAGCATCCTGTCCCTCACCGTGTGGCTTGGGATGTCTCTAGGCAGAGCATGGGGAGGTCACTGTGCAGCCACTGCATCTGGTCCCATCTGTGTGGCAGAGCTTCTGTAAGCCTAACTCCTGGAGGGACGGACATTCTGGGGTCCTCACCCAGACTGTGGTGTTGAGAGGAATTTTACAAGGTATAAAATATGGTGAACGTTTAAATTTAAATATATATATATGTATACATATATGTAACTGCAAAAGATATATGGCTGTGAATCCCTCAACCTCCTCTCTCTCTCTCTCTCTCTCTCTCTCTCTCTCTCTCTCTCTCTCTCTCTTTTCCCTATGGTCCTTGCCCCTGTCTGCAGCCACTCTGGAAGTCCTCTTTCCCGAATGTCTTTAGTTACGTGGTCATGGCTGCCTTGATGCCCGAATAGATTCCAGCTCTCAGGACCCCGAGGACCCGGGTGGCAGCATCTGAGCTCAGAGTTGCTGCCCCTGGCAGCTAGGCTCCACCTGGCTGGCCGGGGGCCACACTGGGGGAAGTGTGGCGTGGTGACAGCTGCCACCTTCCCTGCAGTCCTGGGGACCATGTCCACCCCAGGACCCCAGGACCTTTGACAGGATTGGCAGCAAAGTGGCACCTCTAGGTGATGATGGAGCCAGGAAGATGACTATTCCGAGATTCGGGAGGGGAACACAGGCTTTTTTTTTTTTTTTTCAATTTTTAAACAACCTCTGTCTCTCTTCCCTTTTTTCCCTTGAGGTGTTAGGCATTGAACCCGTGGTCTCATGCCTGTTAGGCCAAAGCTCTGCCGCTGAGCCGTGCCCCCAATTCTTTCTAAGCATTATATTTAGAGACAGGGTCTCACTAAATCACCTGAACTGGGCTCCAATTTAAGATCCTCCTGCCTCAGCCTACAGGGAGTTGAGATTTCATGTGAGCGACACCACATTGCCTTGAATTTGTATTTCTTATACCCAAATCTATGCTTTGTAAAGCCACAGCAGGCGGATAGGGCAGCTTAGGTTTTTGTTACGACTGGGCAGCCCACTGGGCATACGGGGCTGTAGTCCCAGCACCCTGGGAGGCTGAGGCAGGAGGATCACCAGGTTGAGCCCAGCCTGAGCAATTTAGTGATTTAGTGAGACCCCGTTTCAAAATCTAAACCAAAATTATAGGCTAGGGTTGCAGCATAACGCAAAGGCTCTGGGTTCCATTAGAAAAAAAACTTAACAGGCACACCAGGGGACAGCTGGGCAGGGCATGAGTTCTTCTTGGGGACTATCCTGTCCAACATCTACCCCTTCCAAGGCAGAAGTGAGCCCTTCCAAGGCCACCACTCCTGCCCCAGCCACCAGATTCCAGCGCCCCAACCCCACTCCCCCACTGTGGGCATGATGCAGTGGCCCTGGAGGTGGCAAGCCTTAGACCACCGTCAGCCTGAGCTCCTGCAGCTTTTGCTCAGTTGTGAGCTGAGAAAGATGTCGGCATTTTTAGAGGGCTGTAAAAAGGAACCAAAGATGAATATGCAAAGTCTAGAACAGCCTCTGTCTGGCCCTCTCGAGCGTCTGGGCCCCATGCAGCTCACGGTAAGTCTAAAACAGAGCCCCTGCCTGGGGAAAGAGGACAGGGTGACGCAGGGAGGAGGGAGCAGGGCTGATTCTCCCAGCGGTGCCTTGTCCAAGGTGTGGGGGCAAGGGCCACTGCTGGGAGGAGGCCACCCAGCCAGGCAGCCCCCAGCCTGCCTGGTCCCCAGGGCCAGGCGGCAACGGTAACTCTCTGCAACATGGAACCTTCCCCCATCCCTGGAGGAGGTAACGAATGTGACGCCTCAAAGTGGGGCATTAAAGTTTCATGGAGACCAATGCATATTTAATGGGGCTTAACAAAGCGTCCGTGAAGACGGCCCAGGCAGTCCCGCCACGCCGCCCTGCCCACCTTGGCCCGGGCTCCCTCATCTGTCTGCGGTGGCATCCCAGGGACAGCTTGGCATTCGGAGCTCCTGCCGGAGCCAAGCGCTGCGGCGGCTGCCCAGGGAGCTGCCCCTTTCATTATTAATATGATGGGATGGCTGAGCCAGCGCCTGGCCCTGTCCAGGAAGTGCTCCCTCTGTGGGCAGAAGGTGGAGGGTGTCCCCTAACCTGGCCTCTGCCCGGATCCCGTCTCGGGGGCCACTGCTTGGTGTCAGGAGAGAGGTCACCTGGAGACATGCTGGTGGGGGGGGGGGGTTGGAGAAGGGGCTGAGGGGCCTTGGGGTGAGGTCCTTACCCCTCACTGACTCTGGTCGCTGTGTGAGAATTGGAGGTGGCCCGTTCTTGGTGTGTGCCATCTGGAGGGCTCTTGGGGTCTCCGGATCCCAGGGACTCACACTGGCAGCTGCCTGATTTAGATGTCCAAGGCTTCTCTCAAAGTCATGCCAGGTACTTCCTGAGGCTCCTAAGGGCTGCGCGTGAGAAACCTGCCAGACCCGACGGACGCTCTGCCCAGCCGCAGGGAATCATGAGAAACTCAAGTGCTAAGTCCCAGGCGCTCTGGCCTGGCCTGTCCATGTCTTGGCATGAGAGTTGTCGTCCTCGTGTGTGTGTGCGTGTGTGCGTGTGTGCGTGTGTGTGTGTGTGTGTGTGTGTGTGTAGTACTGGGGATTGAATCTAGGGCCTTCACACTGAGCTACATCCCCAGGCTGTTTTTATTTTTGATTTTGAGACAGAGTTTTTGCTAAATCACTAAGTTGCCCAGGCTGGGCTGGAACTTCTGCCTCAGCCTCCCAGAGGGCTGAGACGACAGGCGTGTGCCACTGAGCCTGCCTTTTCTCCACCTCCGCGATGCTTCCCAGAGTCTTTCAAGGTGTCCCCCAACTCTGGAGAGCCAAGGAAAACTTCAGGCTCACCCCAAGCCTGGTGCTTGGCCACAGCTCTCCGCAGAGGGAACAGCGCCCTTTGCTGAAAGGCCAGCCCGTGTGCCGACCAAGGGGAGGGAGCTCCCTGCTGCCCGCCTCCCCTAAACTCAGACTGGCACTGTCCCTACCACATCCCTGCTGCCTCTGCCCTGGTCCAAGCCACCTCAGCTCCCCTGGGCCTTTGCTGACCCCACTGGCCCTTCCTATCAGCGTCAATGTGATCTTCTAAGGGAGCTCTTGATTCTCTCTGGAAATCAAGCCCCATCCCCTGCCCTAGTCCAGACACAAGCTGCTGACCCTCCAGTGCCTGCGTAGGAGTCCCTGCACCACAAAGGTCTTGGGGTCACTCCCAGATACCTCTCTGTGCCTTAAGCCAACCCCTCAAAGTTAAACAGCCACTTTGAATTGGACCCCGAGAGGCATGGTATAACCCTAAGTGTTTGTCTTAGATACTTTTTTTATTGCTGTACTCAATATCTGACATGTACAAGTTTGGGAAAGGAAAGGTTTATTTTAGCTCACAGTTTCAGATGGTCACAGTCCATTCAGGGGCGGCCAGCAGCAACTGAAGTACATGGCAGAGGCAGAAAGGTGGAGGCAGCTCCTCAGGACATCACACACAGGCAGGCAAGTGAGACTCATCGAGATTAGTCCAAGTCCCAGTCTTAGTCTCTCCTGCATGTGGGTGTCGAAGGTGTGGCCACTACACACCCTTAGTCTTGACTCACACGCCTTTAGTCTTAAGTCACATGCCCTTAGTCTTAACTCACACGCCCCTAATCCCAACAACTGCAATTCACCCCTCCAGGCCAGATCCCAATCCACCAACATTACATGGCTCCATAGACAATCCATAACATTAAAATACATGAGACTTTTGGGGGACACTCCAGATCCCAACCACAGCAGTGTTCCAAGGTCCCCCCTCAGTGGAGCTGACACACAGCCCCTGTCCCCTGCTCAGCTGCCTGTGCTGGTGGGGTCCCCTGCCCACCTAGACTCTCACTATAGGAGCCAGGAGCATGATGATATGTCCTGCAGTCTTGGCGTCCTGTGGGACAACTTCGTGGGGGCTGAGAGTGGGAACTGGGAGGCCTGGACTGATGTTTCACAACAGTCCCCACGAGAGACCCCAAAGTGAAATGCACGTACCTCCTGTGACAGACAGAGATGGTCTTAGTTGCTTTCTTGTTGCTGTGACTGAGTACCCGACATCCACACTTAAGGGAGAGAAAATCTACTTAGCCCACAGTTTCACAAGGTCTCCCAGGCCATTTGGGGGCAGCCGGCGACGGTGAAGGCGTGTGGCAGAGGCTGGGGAGCTGCTCACCTGTGGCAGACAGGAGCCAAGTGGG
The DNA here is from genome assembly GCA_004027205.1 of Ctenodactylus gundi. NCBI lineage: Eukaryota > Metazoa > Chordata > Mammalia > Rodentia > Ctenodactylidae > Ctenodactylus > Ctenodactylus gundi. The sequence goes on along the minus strand of PVKB01000758.1, from coordinate 101,764 downwards.
TCTGGAGACTCGGGCAAGGCCAGAGCTTCCCCAGAAACTGCAACACGTTTCTTCTTCCTTCACTCAGCCCAGGCTGCCAGCTGGGTCACCCTGGTTCTGCGTGGGTGCCCTTCCCTCACGTCCTGGCCCACACGTCAAGGACATGTGCACCTCAAAGCTCTACCCTGAGTGCCCCCAATTGCAACAAGTTGACACAGACTCGGAAGGTTAATCCCCAAGCATCTGCCCCTTCCAGCCAAGCCCTAACTCCCAATAACACATAGTTCCAAATACATGAGGCTTTTGGGGGGCCACTCAAGATCTAAACCATAGCAGGGACCGTGTAGCTCTGGGGAGGGGGGAGGTTCTGGAGGTCCCAGCAGAGCCTTAGGTTAGCGGGACCTGGCCTGGGGGCTGGCAGAGGGGACTTGTCACGTCACCAGCTGCTGCTTGGGAGGAAGCAGGTGTCCTGGCACAGCTCTGCGACTCCCAGCCCCCTTCCTGGTGTTCCACCCCCGGCCAGCCCACACCCACCTCCAGCAGCACAGGGACGCAGCCACGATCACACGTGGGAAGCAGCAGCTTCAAACTCCTGTGCCATTTGTTATCTTTCTTTTCAAAAGAAAAAAACATCCCCCAGACGTGCCAGGAGGTTTGGGATTTCACAATTCTAAGTCTCTGGTTCTGAGACTCTGCTTGTAAAGCTTTCAAAATTTTTACTTATTTATTCTGTGGTGTTGGGGATCGAAGGGATTGGACCCAGGGCCTTTGCACAGAGCCACATCCCCAGTCCTTTTTATTTTTGAGATAAGGTATCATTAAATCCGAGCTGCCCAGGTCAGGCTCAAGCGTGCACCTCTCCCGCCTTGGCTTCCCTGAGTGCTGGGGTGGCAGGCGTGTACCAACACCTCCCACCTGTGGTTGGATGATTTTAGGAGTTGGACATTTGTGCCCAGTGTTAAGGGATGGGCAGGTCTCTGATCCAAGGGACTCAGTCTTATAGGCCAACAGAGTCCATCCTGGCCTCAGGTCACCAGGCACACAGGTCCCCACCCCACTGATCTCTGTTTCTCAGGCCCCTCCTCTGGGCACCCTGGCTCAGAGCTGCCACCTTCAGGGCTACTTTGATCTGGGCCATTTTGATCCAAGTTGTCAGGACTCAACAGAGCTCTCCAAAGAGCTTCCAGACCAGGACACAGGCAGATCCCACTTCCTGCCCATTGTCCCTGGAACCCAAGGCCCTCAGTGACCTCAACAGCTTGAGGGCCCAGGGGCAGGGTGGGATTCCAGGCTCCTGGCCAAATCATACTGATAGTGACTGTCTTGTGTCCCTCCTGGAACCCCATTAGACCCTGTGGGTTTAGAGTCCAGCCCTCCGGGAGAGAGGACAGCCACAGTCTGTTTGTTTGTTTATTTGCTTTGGTACTGGAGATTGAGCCAAGGGTCTTTGGACTGGATTACATTCCCAGCAGCCCCCTCTCCCCCCTTCTTAAGACAGAGTCTCACTTGCGAAGTTGCAAAGAAGACTGGGCTTAAATTTGCGATCCTCCTGTCTCAGCTTCCCAGAATGCCGAGATAACAGGGCTGCGCACTGAGCCCAATGGCCTAGTTTGCTGTGTCCAGTGCCTCTGTAGATCCTCTGCCTTCCAACCCTGGTCATTTATGGGAGAAGGTAGAGAGCAGAGTGCCAGTAGCAAACCTGGGCTGAGCTTCGTAACCAGGCCCTGCAGGGTGGGCATGAGCGGGACGCTGGGCAGCCGGTAATCAAGGAATTAATGCTGGAGCCGATGGGCCAGGAGGGGATGCTTCACTCCTGGCAGAGCCCAGGCCCTGGGGTGCATCTCGAGGTTTAAGAGGAGAGCAGGTTCAGGATGCAAGGGGGCACAGGGGCCTTTGTGCCAAAGTAGTGACAGATGTGGGGTAATGGTGGTGGGGGTTGCGTGAGTAGTGAGGACGCTGGTGGCACTGGCAGTGGTGGTGGTTGTGAACGGTGACAGTCACGATTGTGGTGGGGAGGGTGGTTGTGCTGTAGCGGCGGGGACAGGAGTGATAATGACACTAGCAACGGCCCTGCCTCATGCCGGCCCCGTGCCGTGGATTCGATGAGCCTGTCCTCACGCACGCTCCTAGCCTGCCACCCAAGGGGTTTTGCCTTACCCCATTAATTTTGTCTCCCCATTACAGATGGAGAAACCGATGCTCCGAGTGCTGAAGTCACTGCCCAAGGCCAGATTTAACAGTGAGCGTCAAGGCTGGGCCTGGAACTCATGTCACGTGTCTGCCCCGTCCTGCCACCCCAGCATTAGGGATGACGATGTGAGCCAATCAGGGACTTGCGGCGCCTACCTCCCTGCCTCTCCCAGCTGATACCCCTGCACCCCATCAACACCTGAGCCTGTAACACCTCACCAACCCTACCGCGAAGTTCCTGACTTCTTTGACCTCTACGAGGGCCCTGAGAGGTAGGCCTGGCTAGTGATGGGGAAATTGCAGCCAGAGAGGGGACGTGACCTGACAGCAATCAGGGAGCTCAGCTGAGTGGCCGATGGTGGCTGACTGTCAGCTCAGGTCCCTCTCACCACCCTCCCTGAACTACCAGTGCCCATGTCCTCACGGGAGCAGGGCAGCACAAGCTGTCACCAGGCTGGGCACCCTCAGGGAGCCGGTTGCCTCTCTGAGCCTCTGTTAGGACTCCATGCTGCACCTGGCACATGGGAATTTTGACTACCAGAAGAATTAGAGAGGGCCCATGCTGGAGAGGAGCTGGGACAGCCCAGGGCCCTGACAGCCACGAGGAGGCACCCTTGCCACTCTGGAAGAAAAGGCCCTATTACCCCATCCCACTGGGCTGGAGTCCCCTTGGAGACCAGGAGACAGCTCCTCTCCTGCTGGTATGGGTCTTGGCCTTGCACCGTGAGGACTGGCTGAGGCTGTTCCACCAGGGCCTGGAGTCCAAGGGCTCAGCCTGACCCCACCGTCGGTCATCCCACTGTCACCATGGAGGGGAGGCCTCCTGGCAGAGCCCCTGTCTGCTGCAGCCCCCTCCACAGCCCCTGAGCTATTGAGGAGGAAATTTAAAAAACAGAAGCAGATGCCTCTTCAAACACGCTGGCACTGACTTCCTGTGCAGCCCCTGTCTGCTGCCTCAGGCTCCCTCTTCTCCGGGCCTGGCTGGGGACAGACAAGCCACACCTGTCTGCCGTCTCAGCAGCCAGCAGGGCTGTATCCCATCACTGCCTCGCTCCTCAAACGGCTCCAACGGGCCTCGGGCTCCCCGGGGAGCCACAATGCGGCCACTGCGTCTGGCTGGGAGCCCAGGCCCAGGACTCACAGCACCCTGCCCGCCTCCCGCCTCTCCTGAGAGGACATGGCCTTTGCCAGCCCCCAGGGACCTCCTGCAGAGGAAGTGAGGCCCCGGCCATGCTCTGGAGAAAGGTGACTCGTGACAAGGGTAGGCGGCTGTACGTCTTGGGGTCAGCAAAACAACAGAGACCGGGCTGGAACCCTGGGGGGCTCCAGTGGCTTTGGCCTATTGGCACAGAAGATCTGTCAGCCGGGGTGGGAGGAGGGACACGGACCTGGCCACTGGAGGAGCAGCCGCCAAGGAGGGGCTGTGCTGGACCTGCAGCCGGCTCGGCAGGCCTCAGTCTCTTCTCTGGACCCCAAAAGGGCTGCGCCAGATGGCTCCCAAGAGCTGTCTCAGCTCTGACAGTGCAGGACCAGCGCCCCGCCCCCTGCCCCTCCACAACCCTACTCTAGCACTCAGGGAAAATAAAAAGGGGGAAAAAATAACACCCACCCCGACTAATCCTTTCCCGGCTTACACCACGCAGCTCAGCTCATTCCTCTGGGGGAAGACGGAAATGTGAATTTAAATAGACTTCTGTTAAAGAACATTACCCAGCGTGGCCCAGCAGGGAGAGCCCTGCCTGGCACCTCTGCGTGGTCACAATCAGGCAGCTTGATTAGCCTCGCCCTGCCCGTGACTTTCCTTAATAGTAGCTGCCTTCTGCCGGGCACTGGGACAGGCCGCAGGGGACCAGCCGCCTGTGGCTAATCTCCAGGGTGCCGCCATCCGAAGCAAACAGGGCTGCCAACCAGCCTCTGGGTAGCTCCCTGCCTGCCCTCCCTCCGGCAGTGGGGGCGGCCACCGGCCCGGGACAAGATTAACATGGCTGTCTGCTCTGAGCTGGGGCCTCAGATACGCGTTCTGGGCAGAACAGAGCCGTGCCAGGAGCTGGGGCGTCTGGGAAGCCCCCGCGGCACAGACTTAGCCCGAATGGCCCCCACGCTCCCTCCACCTTTTCCACTAACTGCAAACAGCCTGTCACCCTCGCTGGTGGGCACAGAGTGGGTGTCTGGGGTGGGGCTGTAACACGCATGAGCAGGGTCACCTCAGAAAAGGTGGCAGGCTGGCGGGGATTTGGTGGGGGCACGGGATAGCTTGAGAGGTGCTTCTGACACCCCCAAGCTCAGTGTAAGGGGTAAAGTCACTCCCGCCAGGAGCCAGAGCACAGTGCTGTTCTGCCCACCCAGAATGGCTGGAGTTGGCCCTTGGTGGCCGAGCAAGTGGGTCGGGAAGAGAACAGGCCAAGGACCAGGGCCTGGTGCTGCCGGAGTGGGCTTCTCTGACCTTGCATGGGTAGGGTCTGGCACTAATAAGGTCATTCTCTTGGTGACCTGCAGGGTTTCACAGGGATGAAGAGAGCCTTGGTGGGATGAGGCGTCCCGGAGATGCTTTGTCCCCAAGAAGTGGCGGTGATGACGGTCATGGTGACGGTGGGATGGTGGTGGTGTTAAGGATGAGGACGGTCCTTCCCAGGGACACCCTTCAGTAAGTATTTCCTGCAAACCCATGCAGAGCCCTGTGCTACCCCTGGACCCCAGAGGTACCATCAGTGAGCCTGGTCTTGGAGAGACCTGACTGGCAACCTCTGAGGGAGGACAGGCAGGCGGGGATTTCCTTGTTTTGTTTGTTTCATTCTGTTTTATTTGAGGCAGGTGCCACCATGCCCAGCTTTGCTTAATTTTTTTTTTTTTTAAGGCAGGGTCTCACTCTGTAGCCCAGGAAGGCTTTGAACTCACCGTATAGCCGGAGCTGGCCTATAACTCACTGCAATTCTCCTGCCTCAGCTTCCCGAGGGCTGGGATTACAGGTGTGTACCACTGCGCCTGTAATGGTGCTGGTAATCGAAGGCAGAGCCTTGCGCTTGCTGGGCAAGTGCTGTAATGGCCGAGCTACATCTCCTGCCTCAGGGGTCTCTTCCTCGCTTGTCCCAGACTCAAACTCAGTGGGATCAGGGACGAGAGGCCCCCCCAGGCATGGCAGGAGGCAGGTGGCAGTGAAGAACAGGTGAGCACCGTGATGTGGCTGCCACGTTGCAAGAATCCAGAGATGGGGGACCGAAGAGGGACAAGGGGCTCAGGGCCTCCAGGTACAGGTGAGGCTTAGGATGGGCCAAGGTGCCTGGGGCACAGAGCCAAGCCAAGGGCATGGGGTGGGCAGGAAGTGGCCACGCAGGGGGCGTCTAGCAGAGAAAGGAGGGGGTGGAGTGGGCCCACAACCTGGGTCCTGATGGCCAAGCAGGAGGATCTGGGCTTCATCCTGTTGAAAATGAGAATCCCTCCCCACCCCGCCCCAGGTTCTGGGAAGAAGGGGTGATATAGAGAAGTAGGATTGGGGAGGACAGTGCCAAGGGAACCCTTTGGGGCACACGGGTCTGGAGTGCTGGGGAACCCTTATAGGGCAACAGAGTTCTTATCACTGCGTGTCTGCAGTGCCAGCACGGATGCTCAGCACTGGCCACCCCTTCTGCACCCCCTTTTCTGGCCCCAGGGAGGCAGCTGCAGTAGCTTCAAAAGCTATCCCCTCCCGATTCCCCTCCCCTAGAATGTGGACAGTGGTAGGAACTCGCAGCTACCGTGCAGAATGTTCTGGAAAGGATGGAATGTGGCTGCCAGGAGCAGTTGTAAATTGCTTGCTGTGGAGGAGCCTTGTCGCCATGACTGAGGATGCCCAAGCCCTACCTACAGAAGTCCCAGGGGAAGAAGCCGGAACCTCCAGCCACACAAGCCATGGTGTCCGCCATCTTGGAAGTGGATCACTGGGCCCCAGTGGGACCATCAGATGCCACATCCTCCCGCTGCCTTTGGACTATAACATACCAGGGATCCCAGAACAAGAACCTCCCGGCCCAGCCGCACCTGAGTTCTGGACCCTCGGAAACCATGTAAGACGCTGACTGTTTGCTGTCTTAAACTGCTGTGTGTCGGGCACTTTGTTAGTCAGCGACCAATAACAACACAGTCAGGACTCTGGGGACTCCCAAGCCAGAGGCATTGCAGGCAGGGGACCTGAGCAGGCAAAGCATCGCTGGCCAGAACGCCTGGCTCAGCAAGAAAAGCTTTGTCAGAGCCAGGCCCATGGGTGCCCGCTCGTAATCCCAATGCCCTGGGAGGCTGAGGCAGGAGGATCAAAAGTGTAAGCCCATAGGGCTGGAGGAATAGCTTAGTGGTTAAAATACCTGAGTTCGGTTCCCCAGCACCACATAAAACTGGGTGTGGTGGCGCACGCCTGAAATCCCAGTTCTCAGGAGGCTGAGGCAAGGGGATTGCCATGAGTTCAAGGCCAGCCTGAGCTACGCAGTGAGTTCAGCACCAGAAGTGGACTACAGAGGAGATCCTGTTTGCATCAAATAAAAGTTTAACCCCAGCCCGGGCAACTTGGTAAGATTCTGTCTCAAAATAAAACAAAACAAAAATGGGTTGGGAGAAAGTTGTTCAGTGTGAAGATCCCAGTATCACCAAAAATAAATGAAATTTAAAAATAAATACATAATAAAAATAAATACAGGGGATCCAGTGGGCTTCGGGTAGGGACTCAGGGCTGCCCCACCTGCCCTCCTGTTCCACTGCCTCCCCCTTTGGAGACACCAGGGTCAGGAGGCGCTTCTCAGGGAGCCACTCAGCAGATGGAAGCTGATCAGGGCGGCCTGGGACTCCCACTGGTCACCAAGCCCCTGCTGTGTGCCAGGGTTGAGGGCAACCACACCTTCAAGAACTTCTTCCCGGGCTGCCTCTGTCCAGGCCCACCCGGTTGGCAAGAGCAGGTGCTGAGTGCCTAGAAGGCAAGTGGGGTGCAGTGGGGGGGGCAGGCACCCCCAGGCCAAGGCTGGAGCCGAGCGGGGGAGGAGCTAGGGAGTCCAGAAAAGCAAGGCCGGGCGGCCAGGGGATTCAGAGCCTTAGAGTCAGCTCTGCCCTTTGACTCTGGGTGATTCGTTTTCTTCCCACCTTGGGAGGTAATTAGCAAGGCAGGAAGGCGGCCAGGCAGTGGAAGCGGGTGTGGAGAAGGAGAAGGAGGCCTCCCTGCGCTCCAGGCCCTCCCCACGCCCTCCGCCCTGGAGCCAGACCACGGAGGGCAGATCTCCAGGCCTGGGTTCTGTGGCCTCTCCCAGCCTCTGTTTCCTCGTCTGCCGATGGGATGCATTAAGTCAGCTCGGCTCCCCGCCTGTCTTCTGCCGACATTAGCTAACACTGCCAGACAGGAGGCTCACGTTTAAACGTCAGGATTTGAATTTTTAAGAACATAAAGAAATGGTTGAGGGCTGGAAGAATGGCTCAGCCAGTAAAGTGCTTGCCTAGCAAGTGCTAAGTCAAGCGCTAAGTACCCGAGTTTGATTCACGCCTGTCATCCCAGCACTCATGGGGCTGAGACAGGAGGATTGCTGTGAGTCCAAGGCCAGCCTGGGCTCCATCGTGAGTTCACAACCAGCCTGGGCTACAGAGCAAGACCTTGTCTCAAAAAGAAAAAAAAAAGAAATAAAAAAAGAAATAAAAAAAGAAATAGTTGAAGTAGAGGGTACAACGGCAGGTGGTGGGCGAAAGCTGGTCAAGAATGTGGTGTGTGTTTAAAGAATTAAAACTTATGACAGGGAAAGGACACGTGGCTGAGACGACGCTCCCTTAAAATCCTCCACCTAAAGCTGGGAGGCTGGGCCTGGTGGCACAGGCCTGTAATCCCAGCATCAGGAAGGCTCGTGATTACCATGAGGTCAAGGCCAGCATGGGCTACATGGCGAGTTCAAGACCAGCCTGGACTGCAGAGTGAGACTTTGTCTCAGCAAAACAAAACAAAATCTGCTCCTCCCTTGGAACATGGTCCTGGTTACTCTGAAGTTGCTGTGGGAGTTCTCTATTTTGAATAATACCAACCCCCCCCCCCCCCCCACACACACACACACAGTGAATGCTGACCCCGGTGTCATCCAATGGAAGCAATGGGAGAGCAGCTTTTAAAAACACGGCGGGGGGGGGGGGGGCAGAGCATGGGAGGAGCTCCCAGAATAGAGCCCTCAGGAAGACCCCAACTCCCTTCCCCACCCTGGAACTAGGGATTAAATCAGTGTAGCTCTACACTGAGCTATATCCCCAGTCTTTTTTCTTTGCTGTTCTGAGACAAAGTCTCATTGAGTTGCTCAGGCTGAGCTAGAACTGGTGTGCGATCCTCCTGCCTCAGCCTCCTAGCGCGCTGGGCCGACAGGCCTGCACCCCCACGCCTGGGCCAAGGGACTTTTTTTTTCGATTGTATGATAGATTCCCAGAACTAAAGCTATACAAACCTGTAAACCCAGATGCAGCGGACAAGCACCCTTTGGAAGGCATAGCTAACGTCACAGAAGAGGAAGGAGGCGAACCAGGAAGTGCCAGAAACAAAGAGAAACAGGAGACCTAGCTGGCGCTGGGGCTGCCCAGACCGGTCACCACGGAGACCTTGTCCTTGGGCTCCAGGTAGGATGGGAAGTCAGGTGTCCCAGGAAGCCAGGGCCACAGTCAGTGGCTCCAGAAACTCCCTCTGTGGGAAAACATGGAAGATGACGAGCAGAGACAGAAAAATGCCCCCTCTAAATTAATACCCAGGGGCCCCTGCCGTGGACTCAAATTTCTTCTGTGTGTAAAAGGGAGACTCGCATTACAGTGGCTTTGAGCTTGGGGGTGTCTTCAGTTGCCTCGTGAACAGAAAAAGCTCATCCTCAGGGGAATGGAGCCCTCCCTGCCCAGAACGCACCAGATTCCTGTAGATAAACCTCAGACAAAGAAGGAAAGATTCACAAACAAGCTACTGAGAGCCAGGCCCGAGGAAAGGCAGCTGACGGGATCAGCCCCGAGGGATTTCATCGGGGAATGAGGAGTGCGGGCTACCAAGAGGGGTGGGCGTCCACGCTGCCTTTGAAGCCAGGCCACTCAGGTTGGGATGTGGCTGCTGGTTGCTTCCCGGCTCCCCGAGCACAAATTCCATTTTTCGTACCTCGCTCCTGTCAATGACAACAAATGTCTGGTTCTTGTTTCTCTTTGTTTTTTTGAGATAGAGTCTTACTGTGTCCCAAACTGGCCTCAGACCGATGGCAATCCTCCTGCCTCGGCCTCCCAAGTGCTGGAATGACCGGCATGGGTCTCCATGCCTAACCGTCAACAAATATCTGTAACCCAAGGGCTGCCTACCGGAGGTCCTCAAATTCTACAGCTCTGGATTTAAGATGTGAATTCTGGAGTCAATCTATAAAGCTTAATATTCTTTTTGAAAAAAAAAAAAAACTGGAAATATTAGGGATTGAACCCAGGGCCTTTGCTCTGAGCTACATCCTCAGCCACTTTTCATTGATTACTGAGACAGGGTCTTGCTAAACTGTCATCCTCCCGTCTCACCTTCCACAGTGCTAGGATTACTTGTACGTACCACTCAGCTAATCTGTGGGAGTTTAAACTCATGCTGACTGGGGGAGCAGGGAACAGAGTCCTGCTCTGTAGTCCAGGGTAGGCTGGTGCTGAACTCACTGTGGATCCCAGGCTGACCTCGACTGCACAGCAATCGTCCTGCCTCAGCCTTCTGAGTGCTGGGATTGCAGGTGTGCCTCACCATTCCCAGTTTATGTGGTGCTGGGGAATCGAACCCAGGGCCTTGCGCTTACTAGGCAAGCAGTCTAACCACTGAGCTATTCCTCCAGCATCATGTTATGGTATTTATGAGAATGCATCACCTTGGACAAGGTACCTGACCTCCACAGACGTTTTTGTTTTGTTTTAATGGGCATTTAAAAAAAAATCTTTGTCACTTGGAGAGTTTCAATGGCAAAAGGCAGTCCTCAGCTCCCAGGAGGAAGAGGTTGTGTTGCCTCAAAACACAAATAGAATTGTCCCAAGCCACCGCTTGGTCAGGCTGCCGCTGGGTCTAAGAAGAGGGGTGTCCTCCATAGGAGCAGCTCCTCCCCTCCTGGAGCTGGGCGGGAAGGGCGGGTCTTCTGCCACCAGCTGCCAAGGGCCCAGCATCCCCTGGAGCACCAGTGCCCTCCCGCTCCGCGCTGCCTCTCTCCCCTGGCCCAGCTTCGGGCATTTCTCCTGCCTCTGCCTCCTCCCCTGCCAGGTCTGAGCCTCTGCCGTGCACACTCACATTGCCCACCCCATGTTTGGCTGAGTAAACCCCAGTTTCTTCCTAAGAGGAACTCTACTTCCAGCTTTCAAAATAACATTTTGTGGATGTGGAGGCGCACACGGGCCTGTCAACTCAGCACTTGAGAGGCTGAGGCAGGAGGATTGCTCAATACCAGCTTGAACAACTTAGCTACTTAGCAAGACTCTGACTCAAAAGTATATATATTTCAAAAGGGGTGTACATGCTGGGATGCAGCTCAGTGTAAAGGCCCAGTTCAATCCCCAGTTCACACACACACACACACACACACACACACACACACACACACACACACAGAGTTTTCCCTTCCTGGGGCTGTGGGCATAGCTGAGTAGTTAAAGCACTTGCCTAGTGATTGCAAGGCCCTGAGTTCATTCCCCAGCACCACATAAACTGGGCATGGTGGTGCATGCCTGTAATCCCAGCACTCAGAAGGCTGAGGCAGGAGGATTGCTGTGAATTGGAGGCCAGACTGGGCTACACAGTGAACTTGGGACCAGCCTGAACTCAGAGTGAGACCTTGTCTCATAAAAAAAGTTTTTACTTCTTGCTTCAAATGTATCAAGCACTTGAGTATGTGTCCGGGAACACACGGCAAGGGCTGGGAGTGCAAAAGCAGGCCAGGCCAGTGCCATCCTCCCTGTAGTGCCCGTGCTGGCCTGCTGCTGGGCTGCAGCCTCAGGACTGGCAGCTCGGTGGCCTTGGCTCCTGCTTCTCCGGTAATCTCTGGCGGACTCGCCACCGCGAGGTGCCACTGCGGTATCCCAGGGCCACAGACCCAGCGCCTGTGCACTGCGCCGTCAGCAGAGCCCAGCCACGCACGCGCAGCCTGCTAATTCCTGCCTTTGATCAGCCTCTGGTCTGTCATCTCCGTTCCACGTTGACAAAGAGAAATAAAAAAAAAAGAAAAAAGAAAGAAAAAGAAGGAAAGCAATCCGGCCTGTCACTCGGACACCCCTGCCCCACCCCCGCCTTGCGTTATGGGTTTATGTCAAGGTGTGTTGGATTCTAAATTAAATGTCAGCCCGCTGTACATTTCTGGCTCCCACCACAGAGATGAAGCGCCGGCGCTGGAGCCCATCCAGGTGCTGAGCTCTCCGTGCCGAACCGCGTGGGGTGACAAAGCCCATCGAATCACCGGCTGTCCCTTCCCTTGCCACCAGAAGCCAAGATGAATTTATTTTTAATGATAAATGGGACTGTCAAAGTTAAGTGGAAACAGTTTTGCGGGGACACCTGAAGGCTCTGGGCAGTGATGGGACACAGGCCGGGTGGGCAAGGGCCTGAGGTCCTGACCTCCTAGCCCACCCAGGCTCCAAGGGTCAGGGAGGGACACCCGACATGGGACTCACGTTGCCTGAGCTCCTGCCAGGTGCCAGCTTTGCAGCACGTGCTGGGCGTCTCAGACCACGGTCCAGCCCACCAAGAGGCCCCAAGGCATTTGAGTAGGAAAGTGGGACCTGGGTAGTGCACAGACCTGAGTTCAAATTCTCATCCCTCCAATTGCTGTGTGATCTTGGCCAAGGAACTTAGCCTCTCTGAGCTTCAGTTGCCTCATCTTTAAAACGGGGATACTAAGCCCGATCACGTATCTGACCCCAGCACTCTGGGAAGGTGAAGCAGGAGCGTTGCCCAGTTAGGCCTCGCCTATGCAGCTGAGACCTTGTCTCAAATCGAAAAAACCAGAATTATTTAAAAGGTGTAGGAACAGAGCTGGGAGGATGAGAGGAACTCAACAGGTGACAGCTGGTTCCAGGATAAGCCCCTGCATGCTGTCTCCCTGTGTCCCCAGCAACTCCTCCCCTCAGGGGCTCTCCCCATGCCTGTCCCTTTGCTGTGGGCTGTGCCTCCCACTGGCCCCACGCCCTCCCACCAAGGCTCCCGGAGCCACGCCTCCACGGGGAGCGCCTGTCAGGGCAGCTTCAGCCTCCCACCAGCAGCACCCTGGGATTGATGCGTCCTGGCCGTGGAGGTGGGGCCATCTTGGCCCTTCTCTCCGGAATTTAAACTACAAGCCTCAGACTGGAGCTGCCTGTGGGTGGGGCCCGACGTCCCGGTGGCCACAGACAGGAAAAGCAGGGACAGGCAGGACCGGGCAGGCAGAGAGGGGTGGCAGGGGTGCCAGGGCTGACCCCCAGAGGCCTGCAGGCCGGGGTCCCTCTTCCTGGAGGTCCGGACAGGTCCCAGAGAGCAAATGTTTCATCCTCCCACCCTGGCGGGTGCTGGGCACAACGCTGCTGGTCCCAGGTGCCTGTGGCTGTCAGCCTTGTCAGGGCTGGCAGAGGGTGGAAGTCGTCCACCTGTCCTCTCTCCCATGTGCCAACCTCAGGGTGGGCCTGGCACTGGCCTCAGGGACCTGCCTCAGGCCCATTCCTGCCTTCGTCACACAGTCACACACCGTCAGAGCGGCTGGCTGCGGCTTCCACTCCCACAATAGTGTCCCCAGCGTCTCAGGAGAATGCAATATGCAAAGCGCCCAGCAGAGGCCTCTGGGCTGGCGCCGCCTCCTGAATCGCCCACCCTCCTTTGTAGACCTAAGCAGAAGCGTAGGCGCAGGGCGGCCGGTGGGGCGAGCCCCGCTCCCAGCCCACATACTCCTGCGGCTCCCGGGCGGAAGAGCCCCAATATCTCCGCTGAGCAGGTGCAACGATCCTACAGTGAGCACGGCCAGGAGGCACCGCGCGGTGGCGCCCGCGAGCGTGTCCAGCGCCCCTCCGCAGTCCCAGGAGCCGCTGGTCCAGGCTGCGCGCCTAGGCCCCTGGCCTGGGATGCTGTGGTCACTCAACCAACTTCCGGCCTGTGCTTCTGCGACGCCCCCACCGTCATCAGAAACACCTTCGCTGCCTAGCTGTCTCTCACGCTCGGGCTGCTCTCTGTAGGCCCAACAAGCTCTCACCCGTCCCCTGCCCCGGCCCTAGCCCCGGCCCAGCGTGCAGGGGCGCGGGGGGTGGGGGGTGGGGGGGGTCGTCCGGGACTCCCCTCCCTGGGAGTCTCAGCGTGGGGCCTCCCCCAGGGGATGTTCTTCGTGGGGGGTACTGGAGGTGGGGCCCAGGGCCTTCACACGGAGCCGCATCCCCAGCCCCCAAGACAGGGTCTTGCTAAGTCACTGCGTTGCCCAGGCTAGGTTCCAGTTTATCAATCTCCTGCCTCAGCCTCCCTGAACGCTGGAATTACATACAGGCTTTTTGCCTGTGCAAGTATTTGCATCCCTTCTCTGTGCGGTGGCTGGGGGGCGGGGTGGGGGGGGAATCGCAGACGTGAGCCCCGGCTCCTGCTGTGCTTCCCCTGCGCGCTGCTCTGGGGCCTGCGACACCCCCGGCTGTCCAGTGAGGAACCTGAGGCTCAGAGAACAGGAAATCTGCTCAGGGCCACAGCAGAAGACTTTGGGCCCTGCTCTGTCAGGGTGCGTCCCCAAACTGTGTCTCAGAACACCCCTAAAGCATGCGCCCTTAGCACTATGGGGCCTAAGGGGGGACAGGCTCAGAGAGGTGCCGCTCTCCCAGAGACCACAGGGCCCTGGAACCCTTGGCCTTCACTGCGCCCCTCTGCCCAGGCCCAAGGGCCCTCCGGGTCACCTGCTGACCTTCTTCCCGTACAGAATACAAGGTGGGGGTGGGGGTGCCCCAGAGGGCGCTGGTCTCCTGACTCCCCGCCTGGGCACCCTCTGGTGAGCAGCTGTTGGTGGGTTGTGTCGAAGGCGAAGGAGTCTGTGGACGCACAGTGAACTGAGGACCCAGGTTTCCGCAGGTGACAGCTGCCCTCCCCGTGCGGGCCGTGGCCCCGTCTGGGCGCGGCTCCCACCCCTGGATGCACGGTACCCACCACCCCCTGCCGGGCGCACAGAGGGACAGGAGAGGGACGAAGATGGGGCGACAGACTGGCAGCCGGTGGGGGAGAGACGGGGACGGTGCCAAGGAACAGCGCGGCGGGCCGGTGCGCCCCGGGAGCGGGAAGCGGCGTCGGGAGGAGCGGGGGCGGGCGGGGGCGTCTTCGGAGCCGGGGAGCCCAGGCCGGAGCGGGGGAGAGACGGTGGCGTCGGGCGGCGGAGCCACCGGGCCAGAGCCACAATGGCAGCTCGTTAAGGGCGCCGATTAAGGACTTTTGTCAATTACCTGCGCGGGCGGCGCGGCGGATTAAATACTTTAGCGAGCGCGGCGGGGGCGGCGCGGCCAGGGAGCGCGGGCGCGCGGGGACCGGCGTCGCGGCGGTGGGACAAGGCGGCTGCACGCGGGGGCGTGGGGGCCGCGTCCCTGGCGGTGGTGTGGGCGCGCGGGGGGCGTCTCGGGGGAGGGGCCCGGGGGCCGCTTGTTGCTCTTGTTTTCGCGGGGACCGAATCCGGGGCCTTCATGCTGTGCCGCGCCCCGGGCCACGTTTCGGGTGTGACTTTTGAGACGGGGTCTGGGGGAGTCGCCGAATTGCTCGGGCGGGAGCTTGAACTGGCGATCCTCCTGCCTCGGCCTCCTAGCGAGCCGGAATCGCTGCCGGCCCCACCCAACCCCGGGGCGCTAGGACTCCCCCCACGCAGCGCGCCCGCCCCGGCCCGGGTGAGGCCGCGGGGCCGACATTGGGCGTCCCAGGGGCCCGCGCGGCGCGGCGCCGAGGCGCGGGTGCGAGTCTCGCCGCGCGTCCTGTTCCCGCGCCTTCCCCCGGGCGGAGCGAGGCGCCCAAGTCCGCGGCGCGCGCGTGTGATGCGCGCGTGTGCGCGCGTGTGATGCGCGTGGGGGCCGAGGGGAGCAATAAAAGCCGGAGAGTCCGAGACAAAAAAGACCCGGAGCCAGAGGCGGGAGGCGGGGAGGCGGCGCGCGCGGCGGGAGCAGGGACAGCGCGGCGAGGCGGCCCCGGCGCTGGACCCCGCGCTCCTCGCGCTCCCCGCGCCCGCCCGGCCGGCCGCCCCGAGGCGGACCCCGGCCCGATCGCCCGCGCCCCGCGGCGCCGTTCCCGCTCCCGCCCTTGCACCGGCAGCCGCGAGCCGGTCCCGCCGGAAGATGGCCAACGACCGCTGGAAGACCGCGGGCGGCGCGTCCCAACTTGAGGACCGGCCGCGCGACAAGCCGCAGGTACACGCGGGCGCGGGCGCGGGCGCGGAGTTTGGGGAGCACCGCCTTTCTCTGCCGGGGACCCCGCGGGCGCCGCGTGCCCTGTGGTCAGCCCCCACCCCGGTCCCCACCAGCGACCCTGTGGCCGCGGGTCCAGCCCGGGAGGGACTCCGCTCGGCGATCAGCCGTTTAGTTTGCTGTGTGAGCACCGGCCACTGGAGTGCTGACTGAGTCTTGGTCCTGTCACCTCTACAGCGGCACTGTCCTCATTTAGAGTCCTCCTCCTGGATGGCACCCTGGGCCGGGCACTTGGCACATGGACCAGGGACCCGCCCCCCCTCCCCAGTCTCCTCTGAATCTTCTCCCTGGAATGGTGTTGTGTGTGTGTGTGTGTGGGGGGGGGGGTGTCCGTAAATACCCAGTGCCTGTAAGAAGGGTGGCATTGTGCTTCTCAGATTTTAAGTCAAGAAAAGTGGGGCTCAGAGAGGGCCAGTTCCAGGTGGCGGCCACACAGTGCCAAGGGGATTTCAACCCTGGTCTGTGTGCTCTGGGGCTGGCTCCCTCCCTGCGTGGTGCGTGGGGGCCTGCAGGGTGCCCGTGGCTGTGCTCTGCAGGTGGGGTAAGGTCGAGCACCAGGCAGGGCAGCCGGGGCCTGGGGACTCCAGGCTGGAGACCGGGCAGTGGAGTTTAGGAGCAGCCCCGCGGGCCGCCCCAGGCCCTGCTGCCAAGGGACTGGGACAGGCGGTGGGGAGGAGGAGGCTGCCGGCCCAGGAGAGGAGATAATGGGGCTGCTCATTTTAAATTTTAAATTTCTCCCAGACAGATGTCATTGGGGAAGGAACAGTTGCGTTTGCAGTGGGAGGGAGGAGGGTTGGCAGCGTGGGGGTGGGCCGTGGCACCCCTCCTGCGCCCCAGCTGCAACCTGCTCTCCTTTCTGAGGGGCTGGCGTGGGGGTCCAGCCCTCTACCGTTTGCAAAGCCCTGTCCCCATCAGCTGTACTGTCTCTTCCCAGGCCGGGGGCTGCTCAGCCTGGGCGACTTCCCACATCACAGAACGGGGATCAGAGAGGGGGTGGAACAAGGCGAGTCACACAGCGCGTTAGCAGGAAGGTGGAATCCAAACCCAAGCCTGTCCCCAAGCCTCTCTGTGGTCTCTGGGGGGTCAGGTTTTTCCCAGGCAGCCCTTCCTGCTGGCACCTAGCTTTCCTCTCCTTTCCAAGAGAAATGGGAACTTCTGGGCAGGCCCCAAGGTTGTCCCAGCCTGGCCCTTTCTACCTCCCTGTTACTCTGCCCTGCTGCACCCCACTTCCAGGCTGGTTCATCTTAGAGGCTCTCCAAGCTCTGTGACACACACAGGTACCCATACTCTCTCTCTCTCTCTCTCTCTCTCTCTCTCTCTCTCTCTCTCTCTCTCTCTCTCTCTCTTTGCTCAGTGCATTCTTTAAACCCAATTTAAGCCGAGCCGGGTGTGGGTGTAATCCCAGATACTCCGGAAGCTGAGGCAGGAGGACCCCAAGTTTGAGGCCATCTTGGCCAGTTTAGCAAGATCCTGTCTCCAAAATAAAAACGGAAAGGCCGGGGGTGTAGCTCAGCGGTTAAAGCGCTTGCTTAGCATGCGCAAGGCCCTGGGTTGGATTCCCCAGCACCGCATAAAAATTAGCCGATATGGTGGTGCACACCTGTAATCCCAGCACTCAGAAGGCCGAGGCAGGAGCACTGCCATGAGCTTGAGGCCAGCCTAGGCCACAGGGTGAGCTCAGGACCAGCCTGGACTATATAGTGAGGTTATGTCTTAAAAAAAAAAAAAAGCAGAGCAAAACCAAACAAAAACAACAATAAAGATCCTGAGAAGGGTCAGGGGGTGGCTCTGTGATAGAGTGCTTGCCTTAGCTTGCTTGGGGTCCGGGGCTCCACTCCCAGCTCTGCAAAACAAAACCTCTCTTGAGGTCACCTCCTCTGGGAAGCCTCCCCTGACTGGCTGTGTCCTTAGGTCCTGGCACTGTTTTTAGCCTGTGCTCCTGGGGCCTTTGTCTCTTGGCCTTGCCCCCAGATCCAGGTCTCTCCTCTGCCAGGAGCCCCGCCCCCAGCTGCTCAGACTGGAGCTGCCGGGTATTTGCTGAGCTGGGCACTTGAAGCTACGGCTGGCAGAACCCAGGAGCTTCGGTAGAGGAGGTGACAAGTGCTGCTTGCCCAAAGGGTGGCGGTTTCTGGGTGGTCAGGGGGACCTGAGTCAGGCCCCGCCTGCTGGCCCTGTGGCCCCTGGGCCCTAGCACCCAGCAGCACCAGAGCCCCACCATCCACCCCTAGGTCCCTTGGCCAGCCTTCTCCCTGCCTGTGCTCCTGGTTCCTGCCTGACCACTGACTGCTGTGTGACTCTGCCTGAGGTCTGTGGGCCCAGACTTTGCCATCTGCACAGTGGGCACAGCTGTCCCGGCTTCTTCCTCCCCTCCCAGGGGCTGCTGTGAAGGTCAAGTGACGCAGCGGTGTGTTTTGCAAACTAGAAAGCGTGGTGCTCTTGTCCCCACAGCCTGTCCCGTCCTCTCACAGGCTGCCGGGTCCTAGTCTCCCCTCTGCTGAGCAGGGCAAGGGGCGCACGCCCCCGCCCGCCAGAAGGGCCTTACTCCCGTAGACCCCGCCGGTGCCCACCCCTGGGCCCAGCTGGTCTCGTCCCCACAGCTCTTCTTTCTCCTCAGAGCCCATGGGAGGCTGGGGGCGGGGTGGCAGTCCCCGAATGACCACAGGCCACCTACGTGAAGGGTGTTGGAGTGGGACCTGCACCTGTCCCCTCTGCAGACGAGGCCGGGGCAGGGGCCATGTCCCGCTCACCTGACTCAGCATCCTGGGGCGTGATGAGGTGTGTTAGGAAACCGTGCTGAGTGTTTGCAGATTTTTACAAATGTATCACAGAAAAGCTTTTGCCTATCAAGCGCTACGTCAAGCACCAGGGGGTGGCTGAGGCAGGAAGATTGCCGCGAGTTCAAGCCCAGCTAGAGTTCCATAGTGAGTCCAGCACTAGCCTAGACTATAGAACAACACTACCTCAAAATAAATAAAGACAGAAAGAAAGAGTGAAAGAAAGACACAGTCCGATGGGATGAGTATGTCTGAAGCAAGGGGGGGCTTGAGAGGTGCTCTCTTAATATGTTAAACTTTTTAAATGTTCACCATATTTTTCGATCGCCCCTGGTGTCTGTGGGCTGGAGCTGTCCATGCACCAGTGACGCCCCCAGGAGGGCCATGTCCCTGTGCGGCTGCCCCGGGTACGGCCTGGGCCTGTTCTGTCCTAGCCCCCCGTGGCCCCAGCTCCTCATTGCGGGGTGACCTTGGATGAATGGCCGCCCAGGACCTCATTAGCGCGTCCTTGCTCCCCTGAGAAGGGCAGAGAGGGTGGCCGCCCGCCCCAGGCACAGGAGTTCTGAGCCACTCAGATGAAGAGACTGAGAAACAGACCTGGGTGGCCCCATCCTGGAGCGTGGGACGCGCCGTCACCACTGACTATCCCCCCCAGAGGGTGGCAGGCTGGGTTCTGAGCCGTCGCCAGCCGCCTCTGGCCAGGCCCACCTCTGATCCGCCCTAGCCAGGGCCTCCTAGTAGTTGTGGGACTTCTCTGGCCACTCGAGAGCAGGCAAGCAGGGCCGACGTCCAGCCTGAGTCCTCATGGCGGCGTTCCCTGCCGTGACTCCTTGATGAGTGACACCGGGCTTGTGCAGCCTGTCCCTCAGGGGATCTGGGGTCTCCCTGGGACACACCACAAGTCCAGGGTCACCACAGCTGTGACGGGCCCTGTCCAGGAGGAGCCATCAGCCTCCTTGTTCCTGGGGTTTGCAGTGAGGTCGTTGTAAGAGAGCGGTATCGGGGAAGTAGGGCACTGGGGAAACCCCTTTCTCCTACCCTGCTGAGTGTGGTCCAGGGGTGGCTGACGGGACGCAGGGTTGCTGCCTGTGAGAAGGTGATTGGCTGGGTCACATGAGTGCTCGGGCCTGCAAGAGCTGAGCTTTGGTCCTGGTGTCCCCCTGAGGAGTCTGAGGGGCAGCGTCCTGTTGGGCACCTGGGGAACAGGAGCCAGCAGGAGACGGCCATCGGGGTTTCCAGACGAGTGATAGGGGCTTGAGCAGGACAGGTGGGGGTGGGGACAGAGGGGTGCACAGAGCCTGGGTCCAGCTGGATGCCAGAGGGAGGGGATGGTTGGTGGGACTGTGCCATGCCCAGGCTGGGGATGCTGACAAGCTCAGAGTGGGGTGGGGAGATCCTGGTTGGGGCTGCGTGGGCTCAAGTCTCCACACACACAGAGGAGGCACCTGAAGGACTGGGGGGGAAGACCCATGGGAGCCATCTTGAACCCCCATCCCACCCCACAGACCCAGAGCCGACCATTCCCAGGTGTGAGGGAGGTTGGAGCACTTGGAGTCAGGGCCCCCCCTCCAGTGTTCTCTCTGTTCCCCGGACACCTTGGGCCCCTCCTAGTGCCCCTCAGCCTGGCTCCATGGAGAAGATGTTTCAGTGGCACAGGGACTCTCACTCAGACCCTGCAGAACTAACCTGCATCGTCTTCCTGCTGCCCAGGAAGCACGGCAGGAGCACCAGCCCTCACCCAGAGGTTTGTGGGACCCACTCCCTCCACTGCTGGGGCCCAGGCTGGGAACACCTGTGGGCTTGTGGGGGCAGCAGGGTCTCTGCCCACCCACGCCCCAGCCTCCCTGCTGGTTTCCGAGCCCCCTCCCTGAAGGCCCATGTCACCTGGGGCTTTCTGCATTTCGATCTGGACAGTGCGCTGCCTGCCCTGCTGTCACCGGGCAAGGGAGGCATTTGTCCTGCTTTTGTCCGAGCCTAGGGGCTGTGTCTCCCCGGGAACATTCCCACCATCTGTCTCTCCATGACGGGTTGGAGGAATAGCTCAGCAGTTAAAGTGCTTGCCTAACAAGTACTGAGTCAAGCACTAAATACTGGAGATCGATTCCCCAGAACCACACAAACTGGGAAGTGGCGCACACCTGTAATCCCAGCACCCAGGACGCTGAGGCAGGAGGATTGCCATGAGTCCAAGGCCAGCCTGTGCCCCATAGGGAGTTCAGGACCAGCCTGGGCTGCAGAGCGAGACCCTGTCTCAAAAAGAAAAGAAAAGAAAAAAAGAATATCTCAGTGAGAAGGAAAAAGGGCTGGTGGCTATCTGGTGGTCTGAGACCCCGCCCCCTCCAAGAAGCCCAGCGCTGCCACATAAGCCCCGCCCATACAGATCCCCACCACAGTTCTGGGGGTTGGCCAGTGACTCCAAGAAGGTGGCCTCCACAGATGATGTCACCCCCACCCGAGACACCATGAAGACCCTCTGCCTCCCTCCTGGCCCAGGCCCACCTGGGCCCTGGGCCCTGTCTCCTGCTGGCTCTGGGGGTAACGTGGGGAACAGGGCGCGGTGGAGAGGGCCTCAAACCCGGGGCTCCTGGGCCAGCCGCTGGGCATCCGGGCTCTGTACGCTGGGCATCCCCTCCGCAGAGCCCGGGGTGCACTCCGCTCCCCAGGGCGGAGGGCACAGGTGCCACTGCCAGCCGTGCAGGACCCTCGTTATCCTCGCCGATTTCTTTGCGAGGCACGTCAGGCTCAGCCTATAAAAGCCGCAGCTCTTCATCTCCAGGCGGATCTCTGAAGACTAATTCTCCTCTGCCGCGTGTCCTCCTGCCGTCCTGGCTCTGGTCCCCCCCGCCCCGAGGGGTCCTACAGCCTCCTGCGGCCTCTCCCCACTCTGTCCCCACGGAGCTGCGATAGGTCTGGACATCCTGGAGGAGGTGGCTAGCTGTTCTACCATCCCCGCCTCACCAGCCATCTGGGGACAGTAATGCCACTCAGTCCCATGGACGAAGGATACAGCTCAGATGCTCGGGACAAGGTGTCTCCCCCTTGGCTCCGGAGCGGGTAGCACGGGGTGGACCTGCTGACACAGGCCTTTGCCTGCCAAGCCCCTGCTCTTCCTGTGCAGAGGAAGGAGCCTCAGGGGGCGGCCTGATGGCCCTGGGGTTCCAGAGTTACCTGGCCCTGGCTTCTGAGGCTGCCTTTGCCACTTGTCCCCAACATGACTTTGAGCTCGGGGCTTTGATCTCTGCGCCTCAGTTTCCCCTTCTCAAAAATGGGTTTAGCTGCAGCATCAACTACATGGGGTTGTTTGGGGACTCTAGGAGCAAGGACACGGTATGGCACCGGGGATGGTGGCAACTGTGCAGCTGCTGGTCTCTGGTGGCCTGGGGCTTGTGGTGGCCTGGAATCGCCTTCATTTTGTGCCATGCCATCAGCGGTGGACACAGGCCCAGAGGTGGCCCTGCCCTGGGCTCCAGTGCTCAGCGAGGAGCTTGTGAGTCTCTGTAGATGCCAGGGAGACCCTGCCTTCCTCCGGAGGCTGGAGCTGTCCCTGAGATGGGACCTGCCCGTCACCCTTCCATATCCATCCACCCACCTCCCCCTTCCACACCTGGCCCTCAGGCTGCCCTGGCAGCATGCCCAGTCCTGAGGGTCACCA
This sequence comes from Ctenodactylus gundi, assembly GCA_004027205.1. Lineage (NCBI taxonomy): Eukaryota > Metazoa > Chordata > Mammalia > Rodentia > Ctenodactylidae > Ctenodactylus > Ctenodactylus gundi. The sequence continues at coordinate 79,780 of PVKB01000758.1, read as the reverse complement.
GCCTCTGCAGTTGTGTCCCCGACTTTCTTCACATCCCCAAGTGATCTGTGCCCTGTCACGGTCACCTTCCCATCACAGGGACAAAATCCCCGACACCTTCAACTTAGAGAAGGAGAGAGTTATTCTGGCTCCTGGTTTCTGTCCCTGGTCAGTGCGGCTCTGACCCAAGAGCAGCTCTGCCCAGGCCCAGGGAGAGCAGCTGCTTGGCTCTGCAGGGGAGAAGGCGGAGCCAGGGAGGGTGACACCCCCTTCCAGGTCACACCCCTGGGGCCCACCTCCAACAGTATAGTCAGCCCTGAACCCCCAGGACCCATTGCTTTCCATACACTTAATTTTTTCCCCCATTTTATTGATATATATAAGTGCAAAATTTAAGGTTTACAATGAAGTCGAACATTTTGTGCACATACGTATCTTGTCAAGGTGACAAGGACTTTCCCACTGTCCTTTTGTCCCTCCCTCTACCCTACCCTCTCTCCCTCCCCCACCTTCCATACACTTTAGACTGAAGTCACGGCACATGGTGTCCCAGAGCGGGGACAGCCCTGACTGCCTGTCCCAGCATCTGCTCAGGACCAGCAGACCAGGCTGTCAGGGGATCCAGCTTTCAGGGGACCAAGGGTGTGTTGATGGGTACTCAAAGGACTGAGTGGAAGATTTGAAGGGGTCACATCAAAGGCAACGATGATTTTCTGTTTTCATAAACATCGTCATGGTGAGCGGCCCGAGCAGGATAGGTGGTGACCCCGGGGTGGGTGTGTGGGTGCTCTGGGTTAGAAGGGACCTTCAGGCCTGGGCCTGGTGGCACAGTCCTGTCGTTTCAGTGCTTTGGGAGGCTGAGGCAGGAAGATCACAAGTTCAAGCCCAGACTGGGCAACTGAATGACATAGCAAGACTGTCCTAAAATTAAAAAAAATTTTAAAGTCTGGGTATGCAGCTCAGTTCAAAGGTCCTGGGTCGGATCTCCAATGTCACAAAAAAGGGTGAACTCAGGTGATGGCCCCCACTCTCCCTGGGACACGTTCCCATGATGGTGTGACTGACCATCTTCAGCTCCAGCTGTGGGGGTGCGGGGGCTTTAGGAGGAGGCAGGGCCAGCAAGGCCTTGAAGGAGGCACTCAGTGGTGTGGCAGGTGCAGGGGGGCTGGCGTAGGATACCCCCTGGAGGAGATTGTCCAGGTATGCGGATTCTGGAATGGCTGCGTCCCCCAGGGGTCCTGGGCAGCGCTGGTCACCTGGTCCCTGCATAGGGGGCGGAGCTGTAGCCCTCTCTGGACAGGAGAGCAAGTCCCTTCCTCTGCGTCTACTGTGGCTGAGACTTTGTCCTTTTTGGGACCGAGTGGAGGCTCATGGCCTCCTCGCGGCCTTTTTATTAGAGGCCATGCCATTTTGTTCCAAGGAGTTTCCTGGACATTTCCTTGGGAGGGGACGTGGTGGAGGGTTTATGAGTCACGAAGGGAGAAAGGGACGTGTCAATTACAGGGCTGATGTTCCCCAGGGCTGGAGTTGGTACAGTGTTAAAAGGAGAGACAGAGCGGAAACTCTGAGACACTGAGACAGGAGGATTGCGAGTTCGAGCCCAGCCTGGACAATTGAACAGTCCTGTCTCAAAATCAACAACAGAAACTGGGCTAGTTGTGTAGCTCAGCGTGAAGGCCCTGGACTTGGTCTCTGTACTGGAAAGGAAGAGGAAGGGGTTATCTCATCACAGAGGTCACCCAGAAATGACTCCAGTGAGAGCCACCAGCCACCCCAGATGTTCCGCGCTCGTTGATCATGGGTTAATACAAGCCGCTAATATTTATGGCAGGAGCCCAAGATGCCAGGCACGGCTCCAAGTGCTTTAATGCACTAACTCATTCTAAGAGGCATCTCGAATTCAGAAAGTTGAAAGTGTGGGCAAAATTTGTGTCTTCAAGTGAAGGTGATTCGGCTGTAGGTGGTTCCTAGCCCCCGGGGGGAGGCAGGGGCTTGAGCTCCGATCTCAGCACTGTTTCTAACTTGCTGTGTGACTCAGGGCAAGCTTGCCCTCTCTGAGCCTCAAGTTTCCCCAGGTGTAGGCAGTCAGTAGATTTGGTCCGGCGAATCCGAGCCCGCCAGCCTTCGCTGCTGTGAAATCCCGGCACCGGCTCCTTGCGCGGCTTGGCGGGCACCGCCACGGCCCGGTCCTCAGCTCTTGCCACCCACGCTCATTTCCTGGCTCCAGACACCGCCTGTCCTGGGCGTCACAGCTGCCTGTGGGCGTCACAGCCCTGCTCATTGGGGGGAGGGGCCTCTGCCCAGCTGTTTGTCACTAGTCTCGCCGCCTCTGGAGAGAAGGGGCAGCAGGGTGGGGGGACCCCTCACCACAGGGGAAAGAACAAGAGAAGCCAGGCATGGTGGCACACATCTGCGATCCCAGCATCCTGGGTGGCTGAGGCGGGAGAATCCCAGCTTTGAACCCTGGCCGGGCAATTTAGCCGCTCAAGGAAACCCTATCTCAGGATAAAAACATAAAATTAAAAATGGCCCAGGGATGGAGCTCAGTGTTAAGGCCTGTGTTCCGTCCCCAGGGCCTTTGCATGAGCTCTACTGCTAGCCTCTCCCAGGGTCAGACGGAGCAGGAGGAATGTCTGCTGTGGGTCTGGGGATGAGGGGACTCGTTGTTAGGAGCGACCTTCGTGTGCATTCCCCGGTGACAGCGTGACCATTGTTGGTGCTGTTCACGTCACCGTGAGCGCTTGTTCTTCTATGCGGCGGGTTCCCACGTCCCGTGTACGCTGAAGTGGGTGCCACTGCTGTCCTAGGTACAGGCAGGGAAACTGACCTGTAACCGACCTGAACTGTGAGAGAAAGTGCAGCCCTGGAACCAGAGCCCGGGTCTGGTGGCTACAGTGAAACTTTTGGTTTTTTTCTGTGGATGGAACCCAGGGCCTTTGCACTGAGCTACATCTCCTGCTCGTTTTTTGATTTTGAGACAGGGTCTTGCCCGGTTGCTCAGTGGCCTAGGCTGGGCTCAAACTTGCAATCATCCTGCCTCAGCCTCCTGCGTAGCTGGCATGGCAGGCCCGGACCCTTGTGCCTGACTCCTTGTGGGAATCTTTACCTCTTCCCTTCCTGGGCTGGGAAAGACTAGGGTTGGGGCAGGGGGCAAGTGGCCGGGGCTGAGGGCCCCCGAGCCGTGCAGTGAGGGGCCAGCCAAGCTGTTCCCTGGTGTCCTTTGCCTGAGTTTCTCTTTCGTATCCTCTCCAGCTCCACCAGTGTTCCCCTAGACCTCTCCCGGGTTCTGCACTGGGCCTCTATCTCTCTCCCTCTGGATCATTATTTTTACTTCTGCTCAATTAACCGATTTATTTGTTCATGGCAGACAGGAGCCTTCTTGCTGAGCTACATCCCAGCCCACTTTCTAGTTTTTCATTTTGAGACGGGGTCTCGCTAAGTCACTGAGCTGCCCAGGCTGGACCTGAGCTTGCACTTGCCTGTCTCAGCCTCCCAGGGGTCACAGGCCTGCACCCCAGGCCCAGTTTCCCCGTGGATCGCGGCCCTCCCTGGTTTGGCCTCTAATGTCTGTCTTCTCTCTCCCGTCCGCCTGTGTCCATGCATCGGGGGCCCCAGCGGCTGAACTGCAGCTGCGTCCTGTGCACCGTGCTGCTCTCCCTGGCCGTGCTGCTGGCCGTGGCCGTCACCAGCGCTGTGCTCTTTCTGAACCACGTTCATGCGCCAGGGACGGCGCCACCGCCCATCGTGAGCACGGGGCCGGCGGGTGACAACAGTGCTCTGGTCACCGTGGACCGGGCCGACAGCTCCCGCCTCAGCATCCTCATCGACCCGCGCTGCCCGGACCTGGGCGATGGCTTTGCCCGCCTGGAGGGTGCCCAGGCCTCAGTGCTGCGGGTACTGGCGGAGCGTCAGGCCCAGCCGCCGCGGCAGGGGACCCAGGAGCAGGAGCTGCTGGACTCGCTGGCAGAGCAGCTGTCGCGGCTGCTGGCCCGGGCCTCAGAGCTGCAGGCCGAGTGCGCGGGACTGCGTGAGGGCCACGGCGCCCTGGGGCAGGGACTCAGTGCCCTGCAGAGGGAGCAGGGCCGCCTCGTGCAGGTAAGGGCTGGAGGGCACGGCGGGGTGCAGGGTGCGGGTGGCTGTGCCCCCACGTCCCTGCCCTGGGGTCCACAGCCTTTCTTCACTTTTTTTTTTTTTTAATGATACTAAGGATCGAACCCAGGGCCTTCACAGTCCTTTTTTATTTTTAATTTTAAGACAGGATCTCACTAAGTTGCCAAGTTGCCCGAGTGGGGCTTGAACTTCTCTGATCCTCCTGGCTTAGTTTTCTAGAGAGCTGGGATTACAGGCCTGTGCCACCTGCATCCCTGAGTGCCCCCAGCGGGGCCTCTTTCTCTCCCTGCCCACAGATGAGGTCAGGCATCCCACCCAAGGTCAGCTCCCAGGATCCAGGATTCAAGCCCCCTTCTGCCCTGGTCACTCTGGATATTGATTGCGGTGTACCTCGTGACTAACTGCCTTGGAGTGGCCAGGCAAGCCTGGGGCCCGAGGGCCGTCCCAGGCCCTGCAGGGTGCTTAGGTGATACAGCTAGCCAGCAGAGCTGAGGGACAGGACTTGCCCAAGGTCATGTGTCAGTCAGGGCGCTGGGCCAGAGAGAGCTACTGCCAGGCCCTCAGATCCTCCCAGCCCAGAGCCTCAACTGCTACGACTTTCTAGGGACACAGAGGCCATCAGAGGGAGCCCCGGAAGATTTTGAGCCTGTCCCTGCTCCCAGCCGCCAGGCCGCAGCCAGTGCCACACGGGTCTGGAGCGGCTTTGGGTGGCCTGCTGTGAGCCTGGGTCAGGCCCGGAGTACCACGCAGGCTTTGTGACTCAGCTCCCGAGGGTCCAGAGGCTTGGCCCGCCCCCATGTGATGCCCAGCATTTAGTCAGCTGGCAGCGCCCGATCAGTGGCCCCTTCCCCTCCACCCTGAAGGCCGCCGCTGGAGAAATTTCCACCCTTGTCACCCTGTTTGTCGGAGGGCTGTGCCCAGAGCAGCTGCTCTGAATTCGCTTCTTCTCCTGCTCCTCCTGGTGTCCTGCACCGCTCAGTGATGGGGCAGAGCCCCTGTTCACGCAGGGCATGTTGAAAGGGACATTTTCACCTTCTGTCATGGCTTGTCTACACCAAGGCTTCTCCTCCTTACTCACGCGGGCGCCGCTGGGCCGTGGCTGGAGCTCTGTGTGTGTCTCTGGGCTGTGGGCTCAGCATGAGGAAGGAGCCGTGTGATTTACCCGTGATCACTGCCACCTGCCCCCAGGGGCTGCGTGGCTCCAGCGCACCCTCCCTGAGCGTCACCGCCGGGGCCGCGTCCCCAGCCCCACATCACCTGCTCAGCAGAGGAGCAGCTGACAGGCGGCTAAAAGCCTCGGCGGCCTCCAGACAGCCAGGAATCGTGTTTTGCAAAGTGCCGACACACTGTTTCTACTTCCTCCCTGCGCTGGCTGGTGACAGCGGGGTGTGTGAGGCCAGCCTTGCTCTGCCCCTGCTCTGTGCCGCCGGAGTCCCTGCCTTCCCCTTCACGGAGACTTTCAGCCCCTGAAATGCCAGGAGGGGGAATCAAGAGACCCCAGACCCCTCTGGGTGGGCGAGGTCCCCACCTGGCTCCTGTAACGGGGGGGAGGGAAATGTCCCCATTTTTAACAAGGAGGGGACAACGCTGAGTCCTAGCTCCTTTGCAGCACTGGGGGCGCTGGGGGTGAGGTGGTGGGTCTGGGGAGACTGCAGAAACCCAAACCGATGTCTGATGGGGCGGGGGGCCGGGAAGGGGGACCTGGCTCCTGGGCCCAGACACCTCTGACCACACTGACCCTCAGCATGCCTCCCTCAAGGGCGCACCTGTCCCCCGCGAGATGGTGGGGGAGATCTGGAGCCCGGGAAGTGTTGGGTGAATCAAATGAGCTGTGTAGCCCCCTCCCCGGGAGCAGCGGCCTGGCTCGGGGCTGGTGCTGCCCTTGTGTGGTAACGGGCCCCCGCAGGGGTTTGGCCAAGGAGGTGGCATTAGCCCTGATTCCCACAGGTGGAGTGAGGTTCAGCCAGGGCGCTCCCTGCAGCTGTTGGTGATGTCGGAGCCACCTCCCCCGTGACACTGCATGGGCCCCCTCACCTGGATCAACACAGCGAAATGGGTGGCATGTGCCTGCTGGGCCACCCTGTCCCTCCCACCCGAGCCCCTGCCCACCCTCAGATACCTCGAGGTACCAGACCAGCAGGATCCATTGGATGTGGACCTGGTGCTGGAGCAGAGTGGGGCTGGCACGGTGCCCATTCTGCCCTGAGGGGGGTGGCCCTGGCAGGTGACATGCCGTGCACTCCTGTGCCCCGACAGCCCTGTCACCGCCAATGACCCCTGTGCTTTGCAGCTTCTCTCTGAGAGCCAAGGCCACATGGCCCACCTGGTGAACTCTGTCAGCGACATCCTGGACGCCCTGCAGAGGGACCATGGACTCAGCCGGCCCCACCTCAAGGCCAATCTGCAGAGAGTCCCTTCCAGGGGCACCCGGCTACGGGGCTGTGCCAACGGTGAGTGGCAGGGTCCTGCTTTCCCCAGGGCGGGGGTCTCTCGCAGGGGGTGGCACAGCCAAGGCTGGATGTAAGGCTGGGGCTCCTGACAACACCTGGCATGGCCGGTGGACAGATGTACCCGAGAGAGCCGGAGGGGCCAGCCCGGAGTGTGGAGGAGGCGGGGCCACGGGCCTGGGGTGGCTGTCCTGACTTGTCCCCCCGCCCAGGCTCCAGGCCCCGGGACTGCCTGGACGTCCTTCTGAGTGGACAGCAGGAGGACGGTGTGTACTCTGTGTTCCCCACCCACTACCCCGCCGGCTTCCAGGTCTACTGTGACATGCACACGGATGGCGGCGGCTGGACGGTGAGTCTCCCCCTAGTGCCAGTGCCAGGCACAGCTGGGGCCCGGCTCTGTCTACACCCGCATAACCCAGGCCAGGATAGGGATCTGTGCAGGTGCCACCTTGTGCTGCCTGCACCCCGTAGTGCTCTGGCACGTCGGGCTGGATGCCAGGACTAACGTGGTGATGAGAGTTCAAGGCCTCAGCTGAGGGTGCCCAACCACCTGTGCCATCCAACATGCGGGGAGCTGGGCATGGGGGCACAGTCTTGTAGTCTGTGCACTGGGAGGCTGAGGCAGGAGGATCTGAAATTTGATCCTAGCCTGGACAACTTAGTAATTTGATGAGATCCTGTCTCAGAAAAACCTAAAGTGGTCTGGGGAAGTAGCTCAGAGTGAAGGCCTAAGTACCACTGAAGACAGAGAGAAAGAGAGAGAGAGAGAGAGAGATAGAGAGAGAGAGAGAGAGAGAGAGAGAGAGAGAGAGTTTTCTTTTGATTCTTAAACTCATTTAAAAAGTGGAAGCCATTCCCGGCTGACACGCGGCAGACAGGGACTTCCCGGTGGGGTGTGGTTTGCTGACCACACTCCAAGCTGAGGTGACCGCCAGAGGGAATTTTATGCAGTTGCCGGCCCTTGTCCCCACACTCGTGGCTTCTGATGCTCCAGAGACCCAGGCTGGGGTTTGCCTTAGCGGGGTGTCAGCCATTGTGTGGGTTTGCATGCAGAGTTCAAGAACGCCTGACTCCCCTTAATGCATACTGGGGTGCCGAGCTTGGTGGGGCCTGAAAGCTGCTGTCTGCACATACGTGTTCACATGTGGATGTGGCTAGGATGTCAGTGGACAGTGACAGGCAGGCTCTTTAAGGATCTCAGCTTCACAATCGGACAGACACTTTTGAGCACCGTTGTATACTGGATGCCGGAGACCTAGAGAGGTGGGCTCAGTCCTCTCAGTGAGCTTAGAGTCTGTGATCTAGGTGTGGGGGGGCAGAAGAGTCAAACTGTGGGGTGGTCTGGGATCAGGCTAGCTTCCTTCAGAAGGGGCACCTTTTGCCCCTGTTACTGGGGATCGACCCCAGGGCCTTTGCACTGAGCTGTAGCCCCTGTCTTTTTAAAATTTTTTTATTCTGAGACAAGGTTTCTCTACGTTCCTGAGTAGCACAGGCTAGGCTCAGACTTGGAACCCTCCTGCCTCAGTCTCCCAGAGTGTTGGGGTGACAGGGCTGTGCGTCACTTGCAGCTGAGAAGGGCGCCTCTGATGTACCTAAGGACAGCAGGACGGCCCGAGTATGTGTCTTCATCCCTTTTTCATTGCTGTGACTCAATACCCGACATCCACAAATTTACAGGAGGAAAGGTTCATTGTAGCTCACAGTGTCTGAAGGTCACAGTCCGCTAGGGGCGGCCAGCAGCGGTGGCAGTACTCGGCAGAGGCCAAGGGGGAGACCGCTCCTCCCGGCATCACAGACAGGAAGCCGCGTCCCGTCAAGTCCAGTCTCCTCCCAGAGGAAGGGAGCAGTGCACATCCACTTCCAGGTCCCGTCCCAGTGATCCGCCCCTCCTGGGCCCAGCCTCAGCGTTCCACCACGTCCCCTACATGCCTGTGATCCAGTGTACACGCCAGCAATCCACCCTCGAGACCAGGCCCCATCTCCCAGCAGCACATGGTTCCATAGACAATCCATGACGTCCAAATACATGAGACCCTGGGGGACATTCCAGATCCAAACCACGTCAGGGTTCACAGGAAGCAATTCCAGAGGGGCCACTCCCAGGGCCCGTCGTCGGAAAGTACCTGGAGCACGGTGGCATGGCGCTGGCTGGGCTGGGTCACACAGGAAGAGACGGGGCAGAGTTGTTCACCCTTGGGGACGGGCACTGGGGAGCTACTGAGGGTGCTTGAGAGAGGAAAGATGAGATAAGCACTGTACTTTGAGGCTGGGGTGCGGAACAGCAGTCGCGTGCTTGTCTGGCACAGGTGGGGCCCCGGGTTCCGTCCCCAGCACCCGCCCCCAAATGTGCCTCAGGACCGCAAGTGGCCCGTGTGCCTCCTTGGGCAGCGCTGAGGGACAGAAGAGGAGGAGGGATTTCATGCATCCAGGTGACAGGCCTGTGATAGAGCCCCTTTGCCCAAGAGGCAACAGAGCCCAGAGGTGACACGCCTGGGCAAACCTGGTGTGGCTCTCGTCCCACTGTGTGACCTCAGGAGAGTTGCTTAAGTTCTCTGAGCCGCACACAAGCATCAGAAAGTGGCTGAAAAGGAATGTGTGATGTGAACCACTTGCTGTTGGCCACAGGGCCCTTGACAACCTACACGACTGTCCCGTGTGCCTCCTGGAGGGGCACGGGTGAGGGGAGGCAGCGCCAGTCAGCAGGACCTGGCTCCCAGGCCAAGAGGGGAGTTGTCCTGGTGAGAACCCTGCTGCCCCAGGGCGACTGCCACCCGGGGTGGGCACAGGGAAATCTGGCCACAGCCCACACCCGCCCTGAGGTGGGTGCCCACTTGGGCAGCCACGCGGTGCTCTGCAGCGTCTCGTCTGCCTCTGCCGCCTGCTCCCTAGCGGCTCGGGTCGGCGTGGCCTTAGCAGTGCTGGGCCTCTGCTGCCCTGGGCGTGGCCCACGGCACCCACAGTGACCTAGAGGCCTGTCCCCACCCGGTGCCACCTGCTCTCCACCTGAGGGAACCCTCGTGGGCCCCCAGGGAAACTGCAGCCATGGGAGGTGGGATGTCTGTGTTCCTGGCCACCTGGAACGTGGGACACCCACCCTGCCTCGCCCGGGAGCTTGGTACTCGCTATTTTCAGTGTATTGCTGTCCAGGCCAGCTGGCGTCTGGGGAAGAGTTTAACATCAGAGGAAACGAGCCACCTGGATGCCTGGGAGGCGGGGGGAGGCTTTGGGAGAGTGGGTGGTAGGGACAGCAGGTTTTGGGGGCTGGGGGTGGGTACCAGGAATCGAGTCCAAGCCCTTCACCCTGAGCTGCACCTTCAACCCATGAGCCTGGGTCTTGTTGATTCACTGTGCTGCCCTGACTGGGCTCTGTGTAGAGACCTCCCTGCCTCAGCCTTCCCGAGGGCTGGCACGACAAGTCTGTACCACCAGCCAGGCTGGGCAGGTCTGTTCTGAAAAGGGTGGGTAACCCCAAGAGAGGCTGACGTGGGGGCAGAGGGAGGCTGTGTGCTGGGAGGGAGTCAGCCTGGCCAAGCAGCCATTAGGAGCCAGTGCGAAATCAACCCGGGAAGAGCTTTTAAACGGCCGGCTCCGAGTCTGGGGTTAAAAGCTCTTTTGTTTTCCTAACTGAAAAGTCTGAGTTATGGCATTAGCCTCGGGGACCCCCGCGCAGCTGGCGCAGCGCTGAGCCCCCAGCAGGGCCCAGAAATCAGACTTGCAGGCGGGCACAGGATTAAAGACCACGCACCGGCCCCATTCCTCCCCGTGGGCGGACTCGGCGCCGATCCTGGGGTCTCCGTGTGTGGGACACAGGGAAATGGGGGGCGGCATGGAGCAGAGGCCCGTGCCCAGAAGCGCTGACGTGCTGGCGCCACCCGCGGATGCTCATATCCATTTAGGCTTGCCAGAAGCTATCTGTCCCCGCGTTGGCGCACATCTGCCGGATCACCTGGCCGCCTCCCCAAGTCCTCCATCCTCATCACACTCCAGGGCCAGCGCGAGCATCCTCGGGGACAGGTGCAGGGCTGCAGCGGGGATGGCCCGGCCTGCAGAGGGACACCTCTGCCCTGCCTTGCCCGTGTGGCCTGTCCCTGGCAGACGGGGCACAACCAGGCACCCGAAGCCCCTCCGCGCACTCAGTGGGAGGACCCTCTGCCATTCCTACGTTCAAATACTGAGCGACAGCCTTGTGCCAGGCACCGCATGACCCTCTTGGGCCTGAATACTTGCTGCCCAGAGTAGCAGCTGCCACACGGGGACGAGGCCTCACCGGGCTCCCGGGAGGGATGGCTACATGCCACTAAAGGTCACACGACCTCTAAAGTCTTCTCCCGTCCCCCCCCCCCCCCCCCCCCCCCCCCCCCCCCCCCCCCCCCCGCAAGGACCCCAGGGGACCAGGCTGGAGTCTGGCTGGCGTCACGTCAAGGGCCCTCCCCCACCCCGTGCCAGGAAAGGGAGAAGATAGCGGAAGGAAGATGTGCCTGCCCCCTGGGGAACCTGGAGACCCTTCCTCACTGGGCCCGACCCAGCAGCCACGTCCTCCGGAGGCTGTCCTGTTACGGTTTAGATATAAAACACCCCCAACAGTCCCCTGGGTTTGGAAGGTGGATCACGGGCGGCTGTTGTTGCTGGTGGGTGCGCTGGATTTGCCAGTGGCTGGCTGGGCTGCAGGAGGCGGGGCCTGGCTGGAGGTGGGTCGCCAGGGGCGTGGCCTGGATCCCTTCCTCTCCTCCGGGCTCTTGCCTTCCTCTCTGCTTCCGGCCTCTGCAGGGTGGGCAGTCAACCTCTGCCAGGCTGTTTCTACCTTGTGACTGTGAGCAGAATCTTCAGAAACCGAGCCAGACTAACCTCCTTAAAGCTGTGGGTGTTGGGTATTTCATCCCAGAGACAGACACGTGACTGCAGACACATCCTGACAGCCCTGTCTGGTTCCTCCCATCCATCCATGCACCTGTCCTGGTCCACAAGTGTCCCCATGCTTTTCCTCCGGTCACACCAGGAGCAGAAGGCACGAGCTCTGTGAGGACAAGGACGCGTCTTCTTGTGGGCACTGTATTCGTGGGTGGACCTGGCACCACACCCCATCAGGACCTGCTAGAGTGCCAGTAACCACACCTGTCTGAGCCTCGGTTTCCTCATCTGTTGAGCGAGGACAGTGCGGTTGTCCCCCTGGGTGGAGATGGGGCCCCGTGCTTTCTCACCTCTGCCACGCAGCTGGGCCCCCATGGAGGTCCCTGGCGGTGCTGCCCCCCAGGCCTATCTGCCAGGCTCCTGTTCACTGCCGCACAGGCCAAGGTCACCCCCATGGGTCGGTTCCGTGTCTCCTGCAGCAGGGATCCTCTGGGTTCCCTGCCGCCCGCTCTCCCCATGCCCAGAGCTGCTCAGCTCGCAGCCCGCTCCCCCAGGCAAGCGAGTCATCTGGCATAGTCGTGCCTCTAATTGGCTCCGCGGGTGCAGGGGGGACCTTCCCTCCCCTCCCCCTCCTGCGGCGGCCCCTTCCTCCGCCCTGCTCACTGCAGAGGCCCGAGAATCCTGCCTCACGCAGGACTTCAAAGGAGGCTGCGGTGGCCCCGGATCCTGATCCACGCAGGAGAGATGAAAAGCTTCTGGGGCCCCCAGCCAGGATGCGGCAGTGGGACCCGCGTGGGAGGCCCAGGCAGCAGGCGGCCGACACAGGACCACACTGAGTGTGGCTCATGCCAGCTGCCAGGCGCAGGTGTGGGCAGCCCACCTCACCCCAGAGGTCAGGACCCGCTATGACGTATTGGTCCTCAGTGTCCCCGCAGGGTTTGCTGCCCCGCCAGGCGCAGAGCTGAGCTGAGGAGTTCTCGGAGCCCGCCCGTGCTACTAATGACCGAGCCGGCTGGGCCCAGAGGTGCAGGCCTGTCGCCCCGGTGCTCTGGGAGCCTGAGGCAGGAACAGGGCAAGTCAGAGCCCAGCCTGAGCAGCTTGGCGAGATTCTTTCTGAAAGTCTAAAATAAAAACAGGCAGGGGATGTAGCTCAGAGCGAAGGACCTGGGCCCAACTCCCAGTACCACCACCACCACCACCAAGAAAAAGCTACCAAGGTGACTGACACCAACTTCCACATATTGCCTTGACCAGTTACAATGGAGAAAGCGTGCCAGCACCCTTAACAGATTTTTAAGAACTTTTTATTTTTTTATTTTTGCAGTCGTGGGAATTGAGCCCAGGGGGAAGGCCGCACTTTAGCCTCAAACTGGTCACTAATTGCCTGAGTCTCTGGTACCTCCCTTTCTTTTCTAATTTTTGAAACTGAGTCTTGCTGAGTTGCCCAGGGTGGGTTCGAATTTGGGATGTTCCTGCCTCAGCCTCCCAGAGTGCTGGGATTACGGGATGGGCCTGTGCCACCAGGCTCAGCCGACTTTTCACATTTTTAACATCAGCGGGATAGCGCACGTGAGCTGCTCAGCCTGGTGTCTGCGGCAGCTCGGCGTTTAATAAACGGCAACTCGGAGCGGCGCTGTGCCAGGAGATCCAGGCTGCCAAGCCTAGGCAGCGTGGCGGGCGCCACTTCCAGTCCTCAACAAGGAGTGGGCCCTGCTTCCTTCTGCTCTCAGCAGCTGGCGCCGAAGGAAGGGTGGAGGTGGTGGGCGGGCTGACCGCGTGTGGCCCGGGTCACCTGCTTAGTCCACTGCGTCCTTGCCGCGGCCCCGCAGCGGGGAGGAGAGGGTTTACAGGAGGGAAACTGAGGCACTGGAAGGTTTGGGGATATGCCAGGGTCACACCGCTGCAGGAACCAGGGCAGAGGCCTCCCAAGACCCCTTGGGACGAGCTGCATTTGCTCATGGGGCCTAGTGACTTTTTTCATGTTGCTGGGAATCGGACCCAGGGCCTCTGTGCTGAGCTCAGTCCCCAGACTGTCAGTGACTTTTGACTTGGAGACAGGGACTCACTCATTCTCCCAGGCTGGATTTGGCAGACCCCCCGCCTCAGCCTCCCAGGGTGCTGGGGGGACGGGCCTGTGCCACCAGGGCCAGCATGTTTGCTCCTTAGAAGCAGCCCCTCGGCCTCCCTCCCAGAGCGCCCCGCTCCCCCGCCTGAAGCCGGTAGCGCTGCGGCTGCACAGCTGACCACCCCTGCCCAGGCTGCTGTTGGTAGTGGCTTCCTCACTATGCGGGAGCCTCACCCCACCCCGGCCCCCATGGCTCAGACCCTCCATCTTTACCCTTCGGGCCTCGGCCCCTCTGAGTGCCCGGCAAGGCCCTGCTCTGTGTGTGGTCCAGCAGTCATTCCCTAGGAAGTCCCTCCGGGCCGCCACTCTCCCATTGCTGCTCCCTCCTCGGATCTCTCTACGAGCCCTGCAGTAGTGACTGTTAGCATCACTGAGCTCTTCAAACGAGGAAACAGAGGCACGGTGTTTAAAGGAACGTGCCCGGTGGGGGCAACCGTGTGCTATGCTGGCCATCCCTCCCGGGGCCATAGCTATCTGGGGGTCACTGTCACTAGGCCTGGCCGTAACCCTGGTTTCCTTTCTAGGAAGCCAAGATTAGGAAGGCCACGTGGTCTGTTGGCCAGAGTCTGGATAGAACCGGGTCCCCTGGGCGCTGGCCCACGTGGCTCCCTAGGACTGCGAGCCATGGGGGCCAGACGTCCATCTCCTGCTGCCTTTAGCCGTGTATTTACACACTGTCACCCACTCTGCCTCCTTAGCCTCGGGGTGCCCACCCCTCCCAGCCTCGGTCTTCCCATCTGCCAAAGGGCAGCACAGACTCTGCCCTGCAGGGCTGTGGTGGGAAGGGTACTGGCCCGGTGCTGGAGTGATCGCAGAGCCAGTTCGGGTGCCGAGGATGTGACATCTGTGGTCCTGGCATTGTGTCACACCTACAGCGAGTGGGACAGCCTTGGTCCCCAAAGGCGTCCTGGCTGAGACTGGACCAGAGCTGAGGTGGGGGGAGGGGTACTTAGCCATCTCTGCCCCATCCCTGGGCTCTGGGACAGTCACCATTTGGGCGCAGCAGCCTCTTGCCTGGACGCCATCCGCACCATCTGCAGGCCCACGTGGCCAGCACACTCCCCTGGCAGTCCCCTCGGCGGTACTTCCGAGCTACCCCACGCGACGGCTGGCTCCTGTGACTCCGCACCAGGAAAACGCGCTCTGTCTGTTTCTACCCGTGGCGCTGGCCCAGGAGGCTGCAGTGGCTTCCACATCAGGTGCTTCCCTGCCAGAGCCCCACGCGTGTGCCTCAGGGCCGAACCGCCAGCGCTTTAGCCTCAAAGTGGTCGCTAATTGCCTGCTTCCCTCTTAGCCTCTTTTGCCTGAGCCAGGACCCTGGGAGCAGAGGGCCAGACTCTGGGGCAGAGGAGGGGACCCTAGGTGCAGAGGAGGGACCCTAGGGGCAGAGGAGGGGATCCTGGGTGCAGGGGACCCTAGGGGCAGGGGGGACCCTGGGTGCAGGGGGGACCCTGGGTGCAGGGGGGACCCTAGGGGGAAACTCTAGGGGCAGAAGGGGAGACTGTACGGCAGAGGAGGGGGTGGGGTTCCAAAGGTCGCCTCTGGCTCCTCCCCTGTTGTCCCTGTCAGGCTGCTCCTTGCTCTGTAATTTCAGTCGTCTCCCGTCGGTGACATCAAAATGGTCAGTGTTGCTGGAGGCCATCTGGTTTCCAGATTTGTCTAAAGCCACCATTAGGGTTTTTCCATGGGCCTCAGAGTCAGACAGAACGTCCTCACAGCCTGGGCCCTGGGGAGCCCGTCCTAGGATCTGTGGAAGTCTGGCCGTGGCACTTGGAACTTGGGGGGCCATGCAGTACGCAGCAGGTGCCCACATGTGTGCCCCCGGGCACGGGGCCATTGAGTAAGGGCCACCCTGGGCCGCGGGCTGCAGCCTCTCCAGCAGCGCTTCCGCGACTGCAGGTCCTGAGCCGTCGGCAGGTGGAGGGACCAATTCTAACAGGTTGCGATTGATCTTAAAACAGTCAGTGGGATAAAACAGACCAGGGCAGCACAAATCAGGGTGCGTCCTTAGAACTGTGGCCACAGGCAGTGGCGCAGGCCTGTTATCCCACATGCTGGGGGCTGAGGCAGGAGGATCGCAGGTTTGAGTCCAGTCTGAGCAACTTTGTGACTTAGTCTCAGCGACCTGGTCTCAGAATCAGAAATTTAAGAACAGGCTGGGGATATAGCTCAGTGTGAAGGCCCCGGGCTCCATTACCAGTACTAGAAAGAGAGGAGAGGCCCTGGGTGGTGGCCAGGGTCACCACGTGTGGTAGTAGACACGTGCCGGCTGCCGTGGTGGGCCCAGCACCACCTGGCCTGAGCGTTCTGCAGGACGTCCCTGTAGCCAGGCCCTGGAGGCAGGAGCGTGGGACCCGGTGCCCTTCTACCGGACCCCCAGAGTCCGATTAGGAAGAGATGCTGGTGTTTCCACATGGTCACAAGGGGGCAGGCTGGGCCGGGGCACCCCGGACTCTGGGCAGGAAGCAGAGCCTGGGCAACTACCTGCACCCCCCTCTGAGGCTGTCAAAGGAGCCCAGGCGCTTGGGCAGTGGCCCACCAGCCCCCGCTGGGCTCCCCTCAGTGGCTGGGGCTTTCTGATTTCTGGGGTTCACACCCTGGGCCTCCCTCTGTCCCCTCCTCCTCCGTAGTTGCAGCAGGAGGGGTGGGCGTGGGGTCCAGTTGGATCCACAGAGGTCCCAGGAGGTGAGGCTTGTTCCTGGGTGGGGGTGAGGCTCAGCAGGATGGGGGACCAGCCGGCCACAAAGCAGGCAGCAGGGGACCCAGAACCCTCCTCTTCCTGAGGACCACCCTGGAGTCCTTCCATTAGCCAGGGGCTGCTGGCCAGCCCTGCTCTGTCCCCACCCCAGGTCTGTGCTGCCACCAGCCTGGTAGGAGCACCTCTGAGGATTTGAGTCTTGACTCAGTTTCCCCAGTCAGTCAGCCGGTCAGTTGTAGAAAGGCTCAGTGGAATATTCCCATGAGCAAAACAGATTCATATCCAGGCATGGAGTTGTACACCTGTAATCCCAGCACTGTGAGAGGCCGAGGCAGGCAGATCCTACATTCAAGCTCAGCCTGGACAACTTACCAACTCACCAAGACCCTGACTCAAAAAAATTTTTTTTAAAAAGACCTGGGGTGTGGGAAGGGGCTGTAGCTCAGTGTAAAGGCCCTGGATTTAATCTCTAATACCACCGAAAAAGACGCCAAGTCCACTGGTCCTGGCCTGTCATTCCCAACACTCTGGAAGGCTGAGGCAGGAGGATTGCCAGTCTGAGTCCAGCCTGGGCAAAACTTGTGACTTAGTGAGACCCTGTTTAAACATAAAAGTGCACTGGGGATGTAGCTCAGTGAAGGCCCTGGGTTTGCTCCCCTGAACCAAAAAAAGAGAAAGAAAGGGGGTCTTGACTCGCGGCCGGCGGTCTGCTTTGGGTGGGTCCCCGCGGGCGGGCGCGCTCCGTGATGGAGGTAGAACATCACCAGCACTGCAGCTGGCTCCCGGACGGAAGGCGCCGTCACCAGGCGGGCGGGCGGCAGGGCTGTCGCCGGCTCCCACCCTGGCAGCTCGGCGCGAGCCTCATTTCAAAGCAATTTCACCGGTGGGATTCCGGGCTCCCAAGTCAAACACGTTATTAAAGAGCAGAGACAGCATGGTGGCTCCTTGCTATTCAAGTCACACTCCAGGCCATGGGGGACCCCCATTCCTCGCTGGAGGAGTGGCTCGACTTGGGGTCCCCAGGCCCTGGAGCACTCTGGAAATAATATCAGACCCCTTGCCCACCCTCTCCTTGATCACTGGGGAAACTGAGGCTTTGAGCCAGGATGGGCCCGGCCCAGAGCCCCACAGTGGGGAGCGCAGGTGGGTCTGGAAGCCAGGTCATGCCCAGTCCCTGGTGACCGCTTCTCCCACTCCTGTCCCAGTGCTGGAGGAGGCCCGGGTCTCGGTTTCCGCGCCTCAGTGGGCCTGTCCGGGGGACGGGAGGCAGGTCGGGAGCCCTGGGGTGAAGAGCCCACGGGGTGTAGGGTGAGCACATGGGTGCTGGGGTCCTGGGAGGGCCGGCACCAGCTGTACCCTATTGTCCCTGCAGGTGTTCCAGCGCCGGGAGGATGGCTCCGTGAACTTTTTCCGGGGCTGGGAGGCCTACCGAGAGGGCTTTGGCAAGCTCACTGGGGAGCATTGGCTAGGTAAGAGTGCCACCCGCACGCCACCCACCCGCCACCCGCTGCCCCTGGGCTGGGTCCCAGCCCCCTCCCTCGATGGACTTATCCCTGGGGACAGAGCCCAGGGAAACGTGGGTCACAGGGTACAGCCAGTGGACGCAGCCTCCCACGCATGACTGGGAGGAGGGAGCCACGGTCCCACAGTCCCTAGCACACTGGATGCGGAGGAGCTGTTAGGGGGACCAGAGCCAAAAGCACAGAAAGGGGCCTTATCTTTTGGGGGCACCCTGGGCCCTGTTCACCCTCCTGGGTCATTCAGCGATGGTGGGTGCCTGGCAGTGTCTCTGTTGCCAGGAGGACCCAGGATGATGAGCGATTCCTGCTCTTGGGGTCAGCAGGTAGGATCCCAGAGAGCAGGCGGATGGCTCTGGCCTGTGGCATGCCCATGCATCCTCCAACAGCAGGGATATGGGCTGTGCCCTTTGCAAGTCAAGGCTCACAAAGGTCCTCGAATACGACCCGTGTGCGTGTGTGTGTGTGTGTGTGTGTTTGTGTGTAGTGTTGGGGACCAAGCCCAGACTAAAGTCCATTTTTTTATTTTTTGAGACAGAGTCTCACTAAGTGACTAAATTTTCTAGGCTGGGCTCAAACTTTTGATCCCCCTGCCTCGGCCTCCCAGAGTGCTGGGGTGACAGGCCTGTCCCACCAGGCCTGCCTATCTATTTACTTTAAAATAAAAACAGATGCTGGAGGATTGGCACAGTGGTTAAAACACTGGCCTAGCCAGCACAAGGCCCTGAGTTCAATTCCCCAGCACCACATAAAGCCCAGTGTGGTAGTACACGCCTGTAATCCCAGCATTTCGGAGGCTGAGGCGGGAGGATTGCTGTGAGTCCAAGGCCAGCCTGGGCTCCATAGTGACTGAGGAGGGTGCTGCACAGCAAGACCCCCGAGGCCCTGTGGTGCTGCCCCTCAGGGTTCCAGCCCCTGGTCCTTCTCTGGCCTAGCACTCATAACCCAGAACAGCTGGTGCACTCCCAGAGGGTCTTTGGGACCAACAACCGAGCCATGTGGGGGTGGGAACCTCCAGCTCTCCCCTGAGCTGGTGTCCTCTTCCCGGGGCCTGGGGCTTGTCTGGGGACTTTTCCTGTGACATTCTGAAGAACAGCAAGGAGTCTGGACCCTGCTGCCTGCGTTCAAATCCTGGCTCTGCCACTTAGCTGCTGTGTGACCTGGATCAGTTCCTTAACCTCTCTGGGCCTCACTGTCCTTGCCTAGATAGCAGGGAGGATGCAGCAAACACTGGGTGGTGAGGGCAGCCGCCAGGCAGCCATGCAGAGGGCAGCGGGACCTTGTGACCCCTTGGGCGCCTCTGGCACCTTCTGACTCCTGGGACTCTGTGCAGTACTCACAGTGCGCCAGGCCAGGAAAGGGCCGGGAGTGGGGGAGGTGCTATTGTCATGACGGTCCCTGCCTGCCCTTCCCGGCCCCTTGTGGCCACCCTGGGAGGCCACTTCTCAGGCATACAAGCTGAGACCAGAGGGGTCGGTACCTCGCCAGCACACCCCAGCCCGGGGAGGAGCTGGGGGCAGGGACGAGCCACTGCCAGCAGTAGAGGCCCTTGGCGGGAAGCAGGCTGTGCAGGAGGCGCCCGTGAGGTCCCTGGCGGGGGGTGTGGGGGAGGGGGGGTGGGAGGTGGGAGGGTTGTGGCAGGGCAGGCAGGAGGGGGCAGGTGAAATGTCACTTGCTAACCTGACAGTGTTTAATTAAATGTCCTCTTAATCACAAGCTAATCACACCAGCAGGGACGCAGCTGCGACTGGGATGGCCACAGCAGGGACAGAGGGGAGGGGACAGGGCTGTGGCAGGGGTGCAGACCCTGGGCTCTGCCTTCCCGCCCACCTGAGCGGCCCCTGGAGTGCCAGCCCCGCCTCGGTGCTGGGATCAGACCCGGTCAGGACAGACCCTGTCTCCGGGAGCCTCCGCTTTGGGGACACCCACCGGAGGACCCAGAATGACAATTGCTGACCGGGGCTGCCGCAGGGGTGGGTGGACGAGGTCGGCAGCCTTCCCAAGAGGTGTGGCCTGAAGATGGGCAGAAAAGGTGGCCAGGTGACGGTAGGGGCAAGTGTCCTGGCAGGGGGAACAGCGTGTGCAAAGGCTCAGAAGCTGGGCTCTGGGAACGGCGCCTCCCACTCCTGACTCGTCCCGACTCCTGCGATCTTTCCTCCACCCGTCAGCCCAACCCCCTGCATTCGGGAAACGTGGCCCAACGTGAGCCGTGAAACCAATGCAGAACCTCTCCAGGAAGTCGTCCAGATCTGGCTGCACGAACTTGGTGGTTTCTGTCACCCAGCACACAGCTCGGCTCTTGCTTCTTCTCCCTTCCTCCTGGGCGGGGCGGGGCGACCTCCTAAGCCCCTCGATGTCTCACCATCCTCCCCCTCACTCAGGCCTCAAGCGGATCCACGCCCTGACCACGCAGGCGGCCTACGAGCTGCACGTGGACCTGGAGGACTTTGACAACGGCACAGCCTACGCCCGCTACGGGAGCTTCGGCGTGGGCTTGTTCTCCGTGGACCCTGAGGAGGACGGGTACCCGCTCACCGTGGCCGACTACTCGGGCACTGCAGGTAGGGCCTTGGCAGAGAACAGAGGAGGTCTTGCCCACCGAGCCCTCTGCCCTCGGGGGTAAGGGGGGTGGCACAGCCCCCTGTCGCCTCCGTGCCCCGCCTGCAGGCGACTCCCTCCTGAAACATGGCGGCATGAGGTTCACCACCAAGGACCGGGACAGCGACCACTCGGAGAACAACTGCGCCGCCTTCTACCGCGGCGCCTGGTGGTACCGCAACTGCCACACGTCCAACCTGAATGGGCAGTACCTGCGCGGCGCCCACGCCTCCTACGCTGACGGCGTCGAGTGGTCCTCCTGGACCGGCTGGCAGTACTCGCTCAAGTTCTCCGAGATGAAGATCCGGCCGGCCCAGGAGGGCCGCTAGCCGGCCACGCGTCCCCGCACGCCCTCGTGGCCTTCCCGTGCCCGCCCTGTCCCATGCCCGCCCCTGCGGGAACATCTCTGCCCACCCGTGCATGGCTGGCCCTCGTTCCGTCCCCCCCAGGCAAGTGAGTGCAGCGTGTCCCCTCCGTGTCCCCAGGCCGCCCGCCTCCCTGCTGGGTGGCAACCCTGGCCTCTGCCCAGCGGGGCTGGCAAACCCGGCCACCCCACCTCCACCTGCCCAGACTTAGGCTCCTGCCATGTGTGCCACGTCCTCAAAGGGTGGCAGAGTCCCCTTCAGCCCTGGCTCGCCGGTGCCTCCTGGAAGCCCCTTGCCTGCACAGACACCTGGCCCAGTGCGGCCACAGAGCAGAGGGGTGGACAGACCCTCCGGCAGAGCAGTGGCCCTGGCTGCCCACCAGCGCCAGCCCACCCCCAGGACCCCACCTGTCTCCAGGGGACCTCGGCCTGGCAGGTGCTCAGTGTTGTCAGGCCCGAGAGGCGAGCGGGGCAGCTCGGCGGCTGGTCATCCTGGGTCCTCACGGTACCCTCTGCTCTGTGACCATATGCTCTGCACAGGTCACGTGAGGCACCCCGCCTTCCCCTGCCACCCCTTCCCCGAGTCTCACCCGATCCCCTGCCCCGGGACCACATGGAGCCAGCGCCACAGGCCACACCATCCCGTGTCCTTTTGCCTCCTGGGACTCCCAGGATCCTTGCGGGAGGCGAGCCTGTCCTCCGTGGCCAACTGTGTCGGTGTGGGGCACCCCCTGCTGGTGACTGTGGGAACTGCCCTTGGACGCTGCCCCATTGAGCCGAGGCTGCGGCAGTGGGCTGTGTGCACCACGTGGGCACGTCCCCACAGAGGCCTCAGGACCCTCTGCAGTACTTTGCCCACCGTCCCCCACAAACACACACGCGACCCCCCCCCCAGCTGTCTTCTCAGAAGTGGGCGCCTCCAGTTTGCAGCAGGGTCCAGCCTGGGCCTGGCCAGGCGGTGGCAGCACCAGAGACCCCTCCTCGGGCCGGAGGACAGTGATCTAAGATGATTCTTGGGTGATGTGGGTGCTTCCGTGTGCCTCGTCCCACCACCGCTGTGCTGAGAACACCCAGTGTCCCCACCTGTCCGTGTCACCTGCAGCCCTTCGCAACGCACCTGGCCACCGGCACGTGGCACCGCACCTGCATGTGTGATGGCCAGAGCCACCCTGGTCACTGGACAAAGGCCAGGCGCTGCCCACTGGCACTCAGCTGGAGGCAGAGGTGGTCCAGACACAGGTGATTCCAGACCAGGGTTATCAGGGTGGTGAGATAGATGGCCGTGAAGGGATGTCCCCAGGGCCCCTCTGTCCCATAGAAACCCAGAGAGCTGGCTCACAGGGCGGTAGGGTGCCCGTCACACAGGAGGCAGGTGCCCCCGCCGGCCGCCTTAGCTCCAGCCACGTTAGCCGCCAGCCGTGTAGTGCCAGCGCTGTTCAGACGCGCCGGGTGCTTTCTGAAGTGTCATCAAACAAACCCCGGTGAGTGTGATGTTAGCGGTGTTGCAGCTGTGCGTGAGCGGCGGGGGCCGTGCCAGGGCTCGGCTGCTCGGCAGGCGCTGGAGCGCAGCCCTGCGTGGAGGGGGCGGGGCAGCCTTCCTGCCTGGGAGCAGCTGGGTGGGTCCACCCGACCTGAGAGGCAGGCGAGGAGCCCAGGGACTGCTGTCCTCAGAGATCACAGGCTCCAGCCACCACCTCTAATTATTGCCCCAAGGGGCCTAATTCACCGTTGGGTGGTGGGAAGGCAGTGTCCCATGGTGTCACGTGACCAAATCCCACTCTGGGTCTCAGCCCAGGGCTCCATTCCTGCCCCCCAACTTCGGACGCATCCCTGGCAGCCAGACCCTTGTCCACAGGAAGGAAGGAATGTGGTGCCTTCCAGGCTGCCTCGGGGACACCGTTCTCCTAACGTCTGTCTTTCAGGGCAGAGGTGACATCGCCAAGTCTCTGCCCCTGGCGCCCCTCGCCCGCCCTCACCCTCACAGGTCTCTGGCTAGCTTGGCTGGGAGCCACAGGTGCTGAGGACCCTGTCACACTGGAGCACCTGTCCCCAGGCAGAGGATTATGAGTGACATCCTCATGAGCTGCCAGCCACAGTCCCCAAGCCAAGGGGACCAAGCCCAGGGCAGGGAAAGGAGAAGGCCGTGGGGCATATGGCCGACGACCCCCGTCCCGGGGGTTGTGCCCTCTGCCCTGCGCTGCTGCTGGGCTCACTGCGTCCCCAGCCCATTTTTTGAGACAGAGTTTCCATGAATTGTAACGTTGCCCAGGCAGGTCTTGAACTTGTGATCCTCCTGCCTCAGCCTCCCAGCCTGCTGGGATCACAAGCCTGCGCCACCAGGCCTGGCTTTGAGGAACAATGGGCCGTGAGGAGGCTCTGGGACACAAACCCCAGGGAACACACGATACTGAGCTTTGGGCCAAGTGGCTGGGCACCTCCAGGGCCTCAGTTTCCCTGCAGAAAAGGCTGCCTGCAGCTCTGAATGGCCGGCCAGGGGGCTGCAGACGGCAGCAGACCTGACGACGGAGGTGTGGCCTCTGTGGGACTGAGGTGGGGGGACTGGGTCTGACCGGAGGACAGTCACAGCAGCCTCCCTCCAAGGTGCCAGCCCAGCGTGCCCCACGAGGCTGGCCAAGGCTGGGGAGGCGCTGAGGACAAGGCCTGGTGTCTGGACGGGCAGCTGCCAGCTGGGGCTGCGTGCACAGGGTGTCATGTGTGTTCCTGTTTGCAATAAAGTCTTGTGGTAACCCAGCAGCAGCCACTGCCTTGAACCCAGCTGGTGGGAGTGTGGGCTCAGCCACCGCAAGTGCCTAGCACAGCCCAAGAGGCTCTCTGAGGTGGGAGGGCTCAGCAGGCCCCGGGAGCAGGGCAGGGCAGTGCTGAGGACCCCGAGGCCCATGCCTATGACAAGGTCAACCCCCCTGCCTCAAGAACATTGCCACGAGGGAACATGGGCTTGGAAAGGTCCGCTGCTGCCCCAAGGTGGCTGCGCCTGCCCCTGCTCCACGGTTCTGTCGTGCCAGTTTCCCCACGAGAGAATCCAGGGCAGCAGGCTGAGGGCCCAGGCTGGTGGCTATGCAGCCTGGACAGGGCCCTGCCTGTCCCAGGGAGGCTTCCCCGCTGGAGAAGGCCGCTCGTTAGCTCCTGCCTGTGGCGCTTGGCCCTTTCCCTCATGGGGACGCCCGTGCCCCGCACAGCTGTAAGGCTGTCACTCCCGGGCTGTCAAGGGTTAAGGGAGCTGGACCTGGTGGCACAGGCCTGTTGTCCCAGCAGTTGGGAGGCTGAGGCAGGAAGATGCCAAATTTGAGCTCAGCTTAAGCAATTTAGTCAGTAAATGAGCTCCTGTCTCAAAAAAAACATATATTAAAAATGGTTGTGGATGTAGCTCACTATAAGGGCCCGGGGCCAGACCCCAGCACCATAAAAGAAAGAGCCGAGGGAGCCCGGATGCGGAATCCCTGAAAGCAGCCCAGGCCATGGGATCTGGGCACCGATCCAGTCCAGCTGCAGGTCCAGCACATGACGGGTCTCCAGCATCTGTGACCCCTGGGCAGGGTGCAGCAGGGGGGACCTGGGGCAGGGCTGAGGAACGGAGGCCACAGGAGCCCGCACCGCAAGCCAGCAGCCACACAAGGGGCTTCCAGAAGCCACCTCCCGGAGTGGCAGGTGCCCCCTAAATCCCAGAGGACCTCAGCTAATGGCAGGTTCAATAACAGATGCTTTCTTGGAGCCAACAGGTCAACCCGGAGCATTTCTGGGGGTGTGGAACCTGCCGGTGGCTGCCCCTCCCGTCTGCCCCTCCCTCGGCCGCTGCACCCCAGGGAGGTCGGGCTGCGGCCCTGGGACTCACAGCAAAGCAGGGACCAGCAGCCGGTGTTGCAGGCAGCCCGCACTAGGGAGGGGACAGACGCCCCACCCCCACCACCTGTGCCCGCAGCATGCACACACGCGTGAACAGGCGCACGTATGCATGTGGGCACAGGTGTACCCACGGGGGGCAGAAACTGGTCTGGCTGGCACAACTACCTTCCCTACCTAGGGCTCTCCCTCAAGCCTTGGAAGTGTCCTGAAGTCTGCCTCTCGTCTTGGTCCCTGGGCCTCCTCCACAGCCACAGGTACAGGCCAGCGGTGAGACCCTGGGAACCCCTCACCCCGGCATTCTGATTTCAGCCACAGGGGGCAGCGGCCAGACCCTGTGGGCCACAGGGCACCTGCCTGTGTCAGCCGTGGGCAAAATCGGGCCAGGGAGGGAAGCCGGGATCCTCCTGTGGCTCGACCCTTAGCGGTGCACCGCCTCCCCTGATGGCACTGCTGAGGGCTCCCCCAGCCTGGAAGTGGCCCCTGGCTTCGCCATGCAGCCCCTGCACTTGAGGTTGACGGAAGAGCAGGAGGGAGACCTTGGGGACACATAAGTTTTGCATTGTAAGTGCCCTACAATGTGAGCAGCCAGGCCAGGGCCCAAGGGTCCCAGGGGCCTTTCACCACGTCCCCTCAGCCTGCTCACACGTGGGGTGTGGGGCAGGTAGACACAGCACACCCAACACCCGAGGAGCTTGAGGCAGGAGGGTTGTAAGCTCAAGTTAGGCCTGGACAACTTAAGCGACTTAGTGAAACTCTGTCTCAAAGTCAAAATTAAAAGTACGTTGAGGATGTAGCTCAGTGTGAAGGTCCTGAGTTCAACCTCTAGTGCCACAAAGGAAGAGAAAGAAAGCAACAAAACAAAAAGAAAAGGAGTGTCCTGTCCCATGGACTCATCTGAAGAGAAGCCCTAGTGGGGGCTGGAAGTGGCGAGTGGGGTCCCGGGGGAAGGGCATGCCGGGCCACCCGGGCTCACGGCCTTGCCTGGTGGGGGCGGGGCCAAGCCAGTGGAGGGCCGAATGACACCGTAACTGTGGCCCAACTGGCAAGGGGCACTAGGCTTGGCGGCAGCACGGGACAGCCAGAAAGACAGAGCACGCTGTGTAAGGCACAGTGAGCTGGGGTGTCAGGGCCATGGGCTGCGAGGTCCCCTAGGCGTAAGGCCCCAGCCCCTGGTGCCCCTCCCAGAAGCAGAACCTTCCTGTGCCCTGCTCAGCTATCCCGTGGGGGCCCGGACTCTCACTCACGTCCTACTGGAGGTCTGGCGGTCACTGGCTACGTGACCCTTCAGCCCAGGATGGGGTCCTGTGGGGGCGCCAGGCTGTAGGTGCAGAAGATGTGGCTGTCCACCCACCCCGTGTCTCTCTGGGGAGGGGGCCAAGCCAGCCCTACAAGGGCAGGACCACCAGGGTGATTAAGGGGCCTCTGGGTGTGTGCCCCTGAAACACAGCTAATGACACCGTCACTCTCTTCCGAAGGGCGGCATCTGCCCTCACGCTCACCACATCCTGTTTACGTGGGGTCCTCATTGTACGGCCAGCGCTGTCCCCTCCGTCACCACCACCGTCCCCAAAGGAATCCCAGGGCCAGGAATGCGCAGCAATCAGACAGCCCGGGGGCAGGACACCCATATAAGCCGGAGGACCAGGAGCTGTGCTTGCTGGACAGGGACTCAGCCAGCTCCGCCCAGTGCAGTGCCAGCCCAGGATCCACCTGCCGTGGGGAGCAGCCAGTGGCACGGTGAGTCTGGCGCGGGCCCTGCAGGTGGGGACCCGGGGCCATGACAGGAAGGCGGCATGGGGCAGCCGCACTCGTCCTCCACAGCTCCAGAGGGGCAGTGGCCGCAGCGGCCAGGGCCAGGCCCCGTTTCCTTCCACCCCGTGCTCTCCTGTCCACTCCCCAGGGGCCCCGTTCTCAGTCGTGTCCCCAACTCCCACTCTATTTCTTGGCTTTATTCTTTTTCTTTCTTTCAATGCTGGAGGCTGAACAGCAGCCTCACCGGAGCTACGACCCCAGCCCATTCTTTTGGTTTTTGATTTTCAGACAGGGTCTCGGTAAGTCACTAAGTCACCCTAGCTGGGCTTGAACTTGCCATCCTCCTGCCTCAGCCTTCAACAGTGCTGTTAGGACAGGCAGGGGCCCTGCGTCTGAATCCACCAGATTCTTGTAAAGGTCCATGATTACACCCAAAAAGAGACAGACTGCTCCCTGCTCCTCTCCGGATGCGTCCTTTCCAGACACCCGGAGGTCACCCGGGAGGCCGGTTCCTGGCCACCTGCTGCCTGGGGAAGGAGCCACCCTGCGGGGAGTAGGGTCCCTGGCTGCGGGCCCGGGCTTGCGAAGCCGAGCTGGCCTGCTTTCGTTAGTTTTTGAAGCTCTCACCCGAGTTTCTGTCTTAGAAATGTTTCCAAGCGAGCCATTTCTGGAAAGAGCGCTTCTTTTCCAGAGCTGGGGTCTGTTCCTGCTTCGGTGGACCCCCCAGAGAACCGACCAGCCCAGCGCCCGGAGGAGCAGAAGGCCTCCTTAGCCAGAGGAGGGTGGCTGGGGCCAAGGCAGGGCCACGCGGGAAACGCACCTCTCTCCGATCTTCCTGGGCCCTTGCATGTGGCAGAGCTGCAGGTCAGGGCCAAGAGGAGCTAAGCCCAGCAAGACCTGGGCGCTCACCCATCCCTGAGCCACACGGCGCTCCAGGCAATGGCCTGCCCCGTAGGGGCTGAGGAGGCAGGGCTGGCACCTCCCAGAGGGCCCCTGGGAGCACAATGTTGGGTAGGTGCCAGCCTCAACCCCTCAGCTGTAGTGTCAGCACTTGGAGGCTGAAGCAGGAGGACTGCAAATTCTAGTCCAGGCTGGTCAACTTAATGACTTAAAAATCAAAGATCAAATAAATGAAGACTGAGGTTGTAGTTCAGGGTGAAGGCCCTGGGCTCCATCATCCGCAGTGACCACCCCACCCCTCAAAAGTCCTGAGTCAGGGGCTGGAGGAAGGGCTCAGCGGTTACAGCACGTGCCTAGCAGGCACTTAGGCAAGCGCTAAGTCAAATTCTAAGTACCCAAGTTCGATTCCCCAGCACCACATAAGCTGGGTGTGTTGGTGTACCTGTAATGCCAGCACTTGGGAGGCTCAGGCAGGAGGATTGCCCTGAGTTCGGGGTCAGGCTGGGCTCCACAGTGAGTTCAGGACCAGCCTGGACTACAGAGTGAGACCCTGTCTCAAAAAAAGAATCCTGAGTCAGGAGCCTGTGCCTTCTTCTGAGCCATGGGACCTAGGGCACAGTCGCTAGGGGTTTCTGGCATTCCTTGCCTGGGAAAGTAGGTACCACAGCGGCGATGGGTCAGGTGTTAGGCCATGCCCTTCTGCCACCTGCGCCTTCCCAGGTGGCTGTCACTGTCGGGTTGCAAACAGAAGCGGCGGCTCCCCGCTCACGTGGGGTGGCCGGCGGCAGGGTGACCGCCGCTGTAACTGGCACTGCCCATTCCCGAGCCGGCTGGGGACAGGAGGGCCTGGCCCGAGGCTCGCCCTTCCTGGTGCCCGGGCCTCGGGGAGTCCTACCGGGCAGCAGGTGAAAATGGCCGCTGCCAGGCCCTACCACACTTTCTTCTCTTTCTCACCGGCAGATGCGGGGCCCTTCCTCCCTGCCCTACCTCCTCCTCCTGCCGCTGGGCGCCTGCTTCCCGCTGCCGGACAGGAGACTGCCTGAAGACGCCGTGGGCATCCCCGGAGCCCGGATTCCCTGGGGTCCCCTGGCCCGGGGCCGCGGCCCCTGGTGGCTGGGGGCAGACCAGCCGCAGGTCCTGCTCCTGGCGGCTGGAGAGCGGCTGGCCGGGGGCCGAGGGCACAGCGGCTTTCGAGTTGGGCGGCAGGAGGGCGTTGAGGCCACCAGCTTCCTGCCGGCTGGTGGCGAGAAAGCGACCGACCCGCTGGGCAGCCTGGCCGAGGATCTGAGCGGCTACAGCAGGAGGAGAGGCGGCTTCAGCTTCCGCTTTGGCCGGCGGTGAGGGGCCTGGGCACCGGCGGGGCGTCCTGGGTTGCCGCCGCCCTGGCCCTCCTCACAACCGAGACGCAGAGAAGCCACCGGCCTGGCACCCTGGTGCGGGTAGCGGTAGGACTGTTAGGGGCGTGCCGACTGCCGATTTCCAACTTTGCTGAAGCAAAATAATTAGCGATAAGAGTTAAAAGCTGGTGTCAACACGGAGGCGAGCGGGGCAGGGCTGACGAGCACGAAGCCCCCCAGCCTGGACGGCTTGTGGCCTGCTGCAGCCGCGGTCCCCGGGGCCCCGCACGGGGACAGGGCTGGCTGTGACTGCGGACGGGCTGGGGACGGAGCGGGCAGTGCCCACGGGGACGTCAGTGGCTAGTGTGCAGCCATGAAGAACACGTGCCCCGGTGCACAGGCGGTTCTCAGAGTCGACGATGAGAACAAGCCGAACACACCAGGAAAACAACCACCTCGCTCTGCGGCTCATTAACCCAGGACCCCTCTGGCAAGAGGAGCCCGCTGTGGCACACGGGGCTGCCCTCGGGCCACTGCCCGTCCCCGCGGCCATCCTCCTGGCACGGCGGCGTAGGCCAACAAGGGCCCCTGGGAGATGCGCTAGGCAGGAATACAGTTTTTTTTTTTTTTTTTTTTTTGCTCCAGCAAGGTTGCATTTCCAGTGTTGCAAATATGAATGTGTTGTGTGTGTCTTTTGAAATAAAAGTTGTAACAACCGTGAAATCCTAATGAAGTGCTGGCCTCTTCCCTGCAGGTCCTTTGGGTCCCGGAAACTTCCTTTCCTGAGCTCCGCAGGCCTGTGCGCCGGGGAGATGGGATCGCGGTGTGTGTGTGGGGGAGTACCTGCACGCCATAATTGGCAGCTGGGTGCAGGTACGGGAGACAGACACGCGGTGGCGAGCCAGGGAGGCACCAGGGGGGCTGCCTGGCTCCTTCCCCGGCTTCCTCGGAGTGACGAGCCGTGGGGGATCGACGTCCCCACCTCAGGGGAAGCCGGGGCTCAGCCTGGAGTGGCTGTGGGCTGCCAGGGTGACCCCTGCATCCCGGCGTATGTTAGACGTGCCTGCCGGACCCTGCGCACTCCCGGGCCGCCCACAAGAGCCGAGATGAGAACTTATATTGATGTTTCTATGGCAACATCTCCCCTCCTTCCTCCGCGCTGCGGCTTGGCCCCTGTTACAATTGAATAATTTTCCGTGGAGCTGTCACGATTAATTGGTGGATTTTTATTAGCCTTTTAGAACCACCCTGGGCCGGCCCAGCGTGGCCCCTCGGAGCATTTGCGGTGCTGCCTGTTCCGTGAGAGGCTCCGTGCTCCCTGCTAGCAGCTCTCGGTCCTTGGCAGCCGGAAAGCCATTTCATTAAGCGAGACAGATCTGAGGCACAAAGGAGCCATGCCAGCTGCAGGGCTGGCACGGGCGGTGAGGTGGAGACAGAGCAGAGTCAGGGCACCACCTGACACCCGCAGCCACCACCAGGACCATGCTGCAGCCCGCACACACACGCAGAGCTCCCCCTGGCCTTGGGACACGGGCCCCGGGTCGTGGGGCTGCTGCGAGGGAGACAGGGCAGTGGAGGTGGAGATGCCCATCTTTCCCTAGAGAGACGCTTCCTGCCAAGGAATATCATTAACGTGACACAGAAGGGGACAGACCCACCCCCGGGGGGACCTGTGAGAACGTCTGTCATCGGGCACGCCAGAGTAAATGTGATCCAGCCAATTCCTGGGCCCCCACGCTCACCCTAGGGTGCTCACTGCCCTCCGAGGACTTGGGCACGGGCAGCTGGGCCAGCCCTTCCCGGCTCCGTAGTACATACAAAGCAGCCAGGCGGGTTCATCAAAAACCAGGTGGAGCCAGGCGGGGCGGCGCAGGCCTGCAATCGCAGCACCCCGGGAGGCCGAGGCAGAAGTTTGGGCCTGGAGAATTTCACCTTTGGTACCAAGTGGCCCTCTCCACGGTGGCTTGTGGGAAGGTAAGTTGTTGTGCCCTCGCCCTCAGGGGCTTTGCTCTTCCTGGTCCCTCCCTGAGCCCAGCTGGGGCAACTTGGTGGGACAGTCTCAAAATCAAAAACAGATAAAAGCCCTGGGGATGTAGCTCAGGGTGAGGCCTTGGGTTCTGTCCCAGTACCGCGGCTATCACGGAAGAACCCGTAAAACACAGCGCACCCTGGGCCGGAGGGCAGAGGGGCGAGAGCCACCCCGGAGGCAGGGGCCCCGGTGGCCTTTGACAGGTCAACCTGTCTAAGAACTGACCCGGCCAGGGCCGCTGGGTCATCCCGAGCAGGTCCGCACACTCGGTGGGCATGCAGCGGCAGGTTCTACTTTAGCAGGGTTGGACTGACCTCACTGGAGGAGCTGGGGAGGCGGAGGGGGCAGGGAGGCCTTCGGGGAGGCGTTCTCATCATTAAACAAGACATCAACAACGCTGTTCTTCCCTGGTTGCTTTTCCATTCGCGCTCAATAACCCTGAAAATCAACTGCTAAGGGCATTGATCTGTTAGATCAGCTTCCTGTGTATTTGGCTAAACTTCCTCTTTACCCCCACCCCGCCCAGGCTTCTGGCAAGGTCCTGGCCCCCTTGGCCCACCCGAGGCCTCCCTGGGGAAGCTTGGGCCTTCCCAGGATGGTGGGGGCACACTCTCTGGAAAGCATTTATTTGGAAGCAGAGATCGGACCAGAGAGGAGTGGCTCCCCCTCCTCCCCTCCACCTGCCCCTCCCCAGCCTGGCTGGGGAGAGCTTCCAGACCGAGCCAACACCCCTTGCCCCACAAGCCAAAGCCCACCTCCAAGAAAGGGTCTTGCTCTGCAGACCAGGCTGGTCCTGAACTCACTATGTGGCCCAGGCTGGCCTCAAACTCCTGCCTCAGTCTCCCAAGAGCTGGGATTACAGGCGTGTGCCAGTATGCCCAGTTTATGTGGTACTGGGGAATCGAACCCGGGGCCTTGCACTTGCTAGCAAGCACTCTAACTGCTGTGCTATTTCTCCCTTTCCCATCTCCTTTTAAGCTCTAGATAAGCCTTTAAAAAAAAATTTTCTTGCAGGGAATGCAACCCGAGGCCGTCACACTGAGCTACACTCCTGGCCCATCTTTGGTTTGAACTTGGACTAGGCTCTCTGTAGTAGGAGGCCTTGTGTGACTAAGTTGCCCATGCTGGCCTTGAACTTGGAATTCTTTTGCCCCCACCTCCTGGAGTGCTGGGTTTACAGGCCTGCACCAATTCTAAGGTACGGAGTAATCACCCTGGGTTCTTTCTCTTTTTTTTGACACAGAAAAGGTTTCCTCTGGCTGTGTTTACCTAAAGGTCTTTAGTTATTAACATAAAATTGAAAATACTTCTGCCCGTGCTTTTCTTGTAAGGTAGAAATATTAAAAGGTTTAAGAATAAAACAAAATAAGAGGTTCCTGGGGCAGCTGCCAGAGTGGGCAGGAGGGAGGTGCCTGGCACTGGCTCTGCTCCGGTGCCCAAGATGTGGGGTGATTCTTCCGGACTGCGGCCATGGCCAGCAGGTGCCACCCTGGGCTGCCTCTCAGCAACGTCCTTGACAACAGGAATGCTGCTAAATGAAGCACCGGTTCTGCCAATGAGGCCAGGGGACCACCACGGAGGAGGACGGGTACAGAGAGGCCAGTGTCATCAGTGTGTCCTATGCCAAGACAAACTTTATTACTATTACTATTTATTATATATATGAATTTCAAGTTCCACAACACATTGGGAACATATGGCTCGGGGAACCGATGGCTATCTACACAAATTTTGGCCTCTTTTTCCTTCCTTCTTACCCTTGCTCTCTATACGTCCCCCACAACCCATTCTCAGGGATGCCTCCCTTGCCTGGCAGTCTAAATCATGGGAACAACCTACTTGCCCATCAATAGAGGAATGGATAACGATGTGGTACCTAGACACAATGGAATACTATGCGGCCATAAAGAAAGACAGACATGAAGCATCTGAACAAAAACGGGACCACCTTAAGTCAGTAATGCTTAGTGAAATGGACCAAACACAAAAGACTGACCGTAGACAGGTGTCCCTCTTATGAAATCCACAAAAGTAAGGGCATAAAAGCCCCCAACACAGGAGACGGGGAGGAGGAGGGGCCATGGACTGCTAGGAAGGTCCAAGTTCCACGTGGGAGGCCCTGTGTGACGTGGGACACAGCGCTGGCTTCTCATGCCTGGTCCCAGAGTGAGGCTCCCGCCGGTCCTGCCGTGGCTATCTGTCATAGACTGGTCTGGTGTGGCGGGTACGGGACGGCGCATGAGGTGGGACCTGGTCCTGGGTGTGGCCGGGTGCTTGCTTGGACCGTCAGGGCAGCAGGGACAGTGCGCAGCCGGGACCTGACCCAGCGATGCGGGTCCAGTTCGACACAGCCTCGCGGGTGGCCTGCCCCTCGGCCAGCACCCCGACAGAGCTCTGCCCACCCCAGCCTGCGCCTGTCCCCGCCCAGCTGCTACCCACCAGCTGTGCCAGGCCCTGGATACATGCTCCACGGAGTGTGCTCGGTCTCACGGGGGACATGAGGTGGCCGTCATGGCACCTTGACTCTTCTACAGATTGCTGGCCCTTCTGCTTGTGTTACGAGGTGGTAGCTGTATAGTCGCAGTGGGTCCCCTCGCCAGCCCGGTCCTTGGGGGCAGGACTCCCAATCCCCTGAAGACTGTGGTGACTGTGCACGCTGGTACCTTTTTCTGGAACTGGGAGCCAGTTTCCAGGACACTTTTTCCCCCCAGTGCTGGACTCAAGGTCCTTGCCTGAGCTACGTATTTTATTTTTGAGACCCAGATCTCACCAAGGTGCCAAGATGTATGTGCTGGACTTGACTGTGATCTTCCCGCCTCAGCCTCCCAGAGCTGGGATTACAGGCCTGCACCACTCGGCCGGGCTCCATGAGATTTTTTAAATTTTTGAGACATGATCTCGCTCTGTCCCTGTAGCCCAGGCTGGTCCTGAGCTCACTGTGTAGCCCACGCTGGCCTTGGACTCATGACAATCCTCTTGCCTCAGCCTCCTGAGTGCTGGGATTACAGGCGTGCGCCACCACACCCAAGTGCTTTAACCGCTGTGCCATTCCTCCGCGCCACCCCCGCCGCCCCCCCCCCAAGAGACTCAGAAGCTTTATGACTTAGGAATGGTTAGGAAGCCACTGCCTTGGATCGGCCAGGCTGAGCGACAGGCACAGCGCAGGCGACACTCCAGGTCTGGGGAGCAGTGTCCGCCACACTGCAGGCCTGCCAAGGGGCCTGGGCTCCTCCATGGGAGCACTCCACAGCCACCCTGACACTGGGCATCAGGCGTGGGCAGAGGCCGGCAGCGCCCCCAGAGGGCCCTCAGAGCACCGGGGGTAGCTGCTGGTCTCCTTTCGGACCTGGAGCTGCCACTTGGGGGAGGCCCTGTTGGCCCAGGAGCCCAGGTGGGCTGCTGAGTGGACCCCAGCCCCTGCACTGGTCTCAGCGGCAGGAGTGCCAGGTGGCTCACGGCGGCTGTGGGAGCACCACGGTGGACGCCATGGCGGCACCTGGGGCCTCTCCATCCTGTGGAAGCCAGGAGCACAGCACACCATCAGCGATGCGGCCAACCGCCCCTTCCAGGCTGGTCAGCAGCACTACACGGGCACAGCTCTCAGCCTGGCACCCCCGTGGGGGCTATTCTCGGCCTAACAAGGGCCCCAGTGCTGGAAGACCAGACACCCTGTCCACACACGGACACAGCCGCAGACTGGAGGCATGGTACAATGGTTAGAGCGCTTGCCGAGCAAGCACAAACCCCGGGCCTGATCCCCCGTGACCACGTACCAGCTGGGCACAGTGGTGCACGCCTCTAATCTCAGCACTCAGGAGGCCGAGGCAGGAAGACTGCTGAGTCTGAGGCCAGCCTGGGCTACACAGTGGTTTAAGGATCAGCCTGGGCTACAGGGCAAGACCCCATCGCAATCATCAACCAACCAACCAACCAACCAACCAACAAATGAAAAGAATATGGCTGGTGGTCGGGTCCGGTGGCTCACTCCTATAATCTCACCAACTCCGGGAGGCTCAGGCAGGATCGCAAGTTTGAGTTCTGCCTGGGCTACTTAGCGGGAGATGTGCAAAACACCAATTAGAGAGGGTGGGAGTGTGTGGCTCGGTGAGAAGACCCTGGGTTCAATCTCAGTACTGGAAGAAAAAAAAGGCAAAAGTTGGGGGCCAAGGGTGAGGATAGCCAGGGGGGTACGGGTACACCTGGGCGGGGCTCGGGCAGCGGGCTGCAGGAGGCTGCCTCCCCCGCCCCTCCCAGGCCAGCAAAGGAATGTGCCGTGGCCCTCGGGAACAGGGACATGGGAAATGCCAGGCAGCAGATGTCCTTGCGGCAACCCGCAGCCCCTTAAGACCCCCCAGCCAACTTCCCCTTCACCTGCACAAAACGGCCTAAAGCTGTGGGGGGGAATCACAGACCGAACCCATCTGCCAGTGATTTTGTAAACACTTATTTATTTAAAAAATACTACAAGAGAAATTTGGATTCAAAAACACAAAGAGTCATATACAGAAAAAACATACTAGACCGAGAGAGACGGGGACCATGGAGTTCCAGAAGGGGCAGTGGGGACAACTATTTACACGCCATTTATAAAAGACAGAGCTTATAAAAGAGTGTAATACCAAAGGATAAATGCAAAATATAGTGGCACGTCACGTCGACAAGAGACCAGCACCTCACGGATGTGGGCAGCGGGCTGGGAGGTGTTTGGTTTTGTCTGCAAGGCCGCTGGCGGTGTGGTGGCGCCCCTGGGCTACGGATGCAGCCGCGGGGGCAGGAGGTGATGTGCTGTGAGAACCAAGGAGGGTGGCCGGAGGGTCACTGCTCCCAGAAGAAGAGGAAGGGTTTAGATGGCTAGTGTCCAAGTGGGCCCCAGAAAGTCGCATGGGGCAGGGCGGGATGGGAGGGGGCTCTCCAGGGCCTGGTACAAGGCCCGATACAAGGCCCCGTGGGCATGGCAGCCCTATCACAGTCAAGGGGCCCAGGAGCCATGGTCTCAATCCCCAGCTGTGGCCTTGGGCAGCCTGGGGCAGGACATGTGGAGTGGGAGACACTTCCTGGGGTTTCGTGTGTGTGTGTGTGTGTGTGTGTGTGTGTGTGTGTGTGTACGAACATTCCCTGATGATCCCAAAGAAATGGTAGGCTAAGTGTTCATGGTGATGAAAGAAAAGACATTCATACAGCTGAGAGGTGCAGGACCAAGACAGGTGCTTGGGGCAGCCAGTAGTCCTCGTGCCCTGCTGTGTGCACTGCTCAGTAGCAGTGTCTTGGGGCCAGGTGGGGGGCGGAGTTTTGACAGGTTTCCAGAACGGTCTTGTCACCTAAGGAGGCCCTGTAGATGTGCTGCGTCTAAGCTGGGTAGGGGGCGGAAGGAGACTGGCCAGAATCCGGACCTTTCTGGACACCAGGGTGTGTGCGAGGAGGAACTGCAGGGCAGCAGCTCCTGCTCCTGCCACACGCAGGACTGGAGTTTTCTACCAGGATTCATGGGGTACAGGTGGGGCGCCCTGGAGGACATGCCCCTGGGGACAAGTTCTCTCAGTGGGTCTTCAGTGTGGAAGGCCAAGGGCAGTGGGCACAGGGTCCCTCCATGGGGTGGGCATGTGGTGGCCATGCACAAGGCCTTGGTGACACAAGAAGGCACAGCCAGTGGAGAAGGCTCTCCAGAGAGGAACGTGAGAAGGGCATTCCTCACTGGTCATCCGCCGGCCCCAGAGCTCAGTCACAGCACCAGCAGGGACAAGCTGGTGGCCCTGCCGTGCCAGCTGCAGTCCACACAGTGGGGACTCCACAGATAGGACAGAGCGGCCCAGGAAGCCAGGCTGGGAGGCTGAGGCTGAGGCCTGTGGGCACACATGTAGGTAGTAGGGCTGGACTCTACAGGAACCTGGGCGCGGGCGCCCTGGGCCTTGGTCGGCTGCTGTCACAGGCACAGGTGAGCCCTCACAGGCGGTGGGCAGCTCCAGCTGCGTGGCCCAGGCTCTGCTACCTCTGCACGATGTCGCTGATCTCCTTCACGGAGCTCAGGAGCTTGCTGAAGTCTTGTGTGGCCGCGGGGCCGCCCCCCGCGGTCGCCGGGCAGATCTGGAGCTCCCGGAGGTTGTTCTCCAGTTTGTTGATGGCCTCACGGAAGGCAAACTTGTTCCTCATCTGCTGGATGGAGTCCACATAGCTCACACAGAACGTGTAGAGGTTCTTGCCCGCCTCCAGCACTGCGCTGTGGCTGGCCATCTGCTCTGAGTTCCTGGAGATGGCCAGGCACAGTGCCTCGGTGCTGTCCAGCACCACGCCTTTCGTGATGGCACTGCTGGAGATGCGCTCTGGAGGCTGGCGCGTCTTCCGGAGTGACACACGGGTCGATATGAGGGGCACGAAGGCAGTGGAGGAAGGCTGGTCCCCTGGCAGGGCCGTGGATGCAGCTGGCAGCGAGGCGGTGGGTGCCGGGCTGGTGGGGGTCCCTGGGGGCTTGGAGGCCGACTGCGGCTTGGGCACGGAGGGGAGCACCGGCTTTTTGAGGCCCTCCCCCGGCGGGCTGGGTCTGGCAGCATCGCTGTTCACAGTGTCCGTGTGCAGACTGGTGGGCTTCACCTTGGGGCCAGCGCCCGTCTCTCCAGCTGCCTCCTGGCTGGCGTTCGGCGAGGTCTTCCCTGGCTTTCCTGCCACCGAGGCTGGGGCCGAGGAGGCCGAGGCAGGAGGGGGCGGCGGGACGGGTTTGAGCTTGGACAGCCTCCCCTTGTCCCTGCCTGGAGACTCGGAGGAGTGCTTGAGCCGCCGCGCCCTTGTCTCCTCGGACGCAGGGGCCTTCCCGGGTGCCCCGGCCCTGCTGCCGGGAGGCCCAGGCTCAGCCATGGCGGGGGTCCCCGAGCTGCTGCCCTTCCCCGCCTCGTCCCTGTGGGGCAGGCTGGAGGAAGGCACCAGCGTGACCTGTCGGCGGAGGAGCTTGGGCGTCAGGCTGGGGGGGCTGGAGCCTGGGCTGGCCTCCGCGGCGTCCTTGAAGACCTCGTCAGCCCCTTCCTCGCTCTTCCTGGCCAGTCGGGGCGGGGGTGTTGCTGTGCCTCGGGTGGCCTGTTCAGGCTTGTTCTCACTCGCCCGCTTGCGGGGCAGAGCCGGCTTCTCACCTCTGTGCCCTCCAAAGGTGGACGAGTCCAGCTGCCTTCCGGTGGACTGCAGGTCCCGAGGCAGGGTGACGGACCTCCACTCCGTGTCCCTGGCTCCGTGGGGCACACAGGAGGCAGAGCAGGACCGCAGAAAGCGTTTGCTGGAGCTGCCTCCGGCCTCCTCCTCGCTAGCGGCCAGCCGGCTGCTGGTCAGCGTGCTGGACTTCTTCCACAGGTGGGGCGAGCGGAAGCCTGGAGCCCCGGGCTCCCGGAAGGCTCCGTTGGGGACCCCAGCTCCATTGCTGGGCTTGGGTGACTTGGTGGGCTCAGCCGCGTCGGAGGCAGGGGGAACCGATGCTCCGTTGCTGACTTCACGGCTGTCATCCTCGCCGGCCGCCCGGCGCTCTGGCTGCGCATCCATCTCCCGGAAGGAGCTGCTGCGCTTGGGTGGGGCCGGGGCCATCTTCTTCTTCTTCTTAATCAGGGCGCTGAACAGGTTGGGCTTCTTGTCCTTGGGAAGGAGGCGCTCGTCCTCGGTCAGGCCGCTGTCGGGGGGGCCTCGCTCTTTTCTGGGGAGCAGTGGAGACACAGCAGGTTCGGGGTCCAGGGGTTCTGAAACACAGCAGGGAAAGGTGTGTGACCCCAGACCCAGCCGGGAGCCCTGCACCTCTGGGGGGAGCCGCCTGGAGCCCGGGCCCTACGCTCTGATGGGTCTGGTGCTGCCACCGCCACAGGGCCCAGCACTGTCAACCAACGTGGCCCACACTGCAACGGTGAGACTGTCGTGAGATCACAGGCACAGGGTGCCCACGGCAGGGCCCAGCACGACTCTCAGGCCCACTGTGCGGTGGGTATGACTACTATAGGGAATGGCTCAAGTCCCTCCTTGAGGTCAGAGGGACAACAGGCTGCACGGCCTGGCCCTTACGACCGTGCTCTGCCTTAGCACCGCCAGCCACACAATGGGTGCTGCTTGGGCCATCGTGGCTCCCATGAAGTGTCTGCACATGCCACTAGGAACATGATAATGGGTCATGACACGTGGTAAATAAGACATGACGGCTCTTAAATATTTTTGAGCGGGCATTCTCTAACTATAAACAGAGTTCCCATGGGACCTTCCTTGGGTGCAGGCTCCTGGCTGCGAGTGACAGAATCCCCGGCAGAGGCTGACTGCAGGACGGTGCTCCTGTCAGCACCATGGCCAGGCCAGAGGTGACCATGGTGTCTGTCAGGAGCCCAGGCAGCACACGGGCTGGCGGGTCCAGGAAGGCAACCCACGGCTTGACAGAATGGGAGAAGGTGAGGATGGAGCCTCTCTGAACTGCACCCAGCCCCAGCTCCGGGCGAGAAGCTGGGTGACGTTCCTGCCTCCCGGGGAGATTCTCTATCACGGCCCCGCTTGGTGCTGACGGCTGTGAGCACACACAGCTGCTCTTCACTGGCCTTTAGCAACTGCAGTATATCCACAGCAGCCTCTTCCTTGCCCTTCTTGGTGACCTGGGATCATGACAACTCACAGAGGGACCAAGGGGTGGGGACCCTGGGCAGTCTGCACGTCTCAGCCTCCAAAGGGCGTGTTCAAGGCCACCCAGGGGCTGTGCAAAGAAGAGGGTCAGGTGGACTGGTTTCTTGAACCTTTCTGTTTGGCATATGTACGTAACGACAGCACATCCAGCAGGGGCACTGCTCCCATAGCACTGTGCGCATGCACTCTGTCTCTGCACCCCTGATCACCTGACTCCTTTTTACTAATAGGGGCACACACATTAGACACTTGGGTCTCTGGTATCTGTTGTGAACACCGCCCCCCCCCCCCCACCCTTCAATTGTTGCCAAAACCGGGCTCTGTCCTGCCCCTTCCCACACACCCAGGCCACCAGTGTCCAGGCCACTAGTATCGTGCTGGTCTCCCAGAAGCCTAGACGCCTACCCAACCTCAGACTCAGACACTTGTTCACAAGTGCCCCCGGATGATTCCCCGGGGAGGAAGAACCTGCCTCTTCCTCCAGAGCTGGCTGCTGGCCAGGAGCTTCCCGCCCTTCTGGTGGTCCAGCCACAGCCCCACGTGCCCACCCGGCCTGATGGTGCTAGGGGACTTACCCGTCTCTCCCTGGCCCTTAGGGTGCGGTGTCTCAGGTGTGTCGGTGGCATCTCTGTGCTCGGCAGCTCTCCGGGAGGTCCTCGTCTTGGTGGGCAGCTCTGGCGCCTGCAGGGAGGTGCCCGCAGCCCCTCGCAGGCCTTGCTTCCCCAGCTCCTTTTCCACTTCTAAGAACCACACACACAGCACAAAATCCAGCGGTCATCAGTAATGGTGTCCCCTTAGAAGAGTCTCCCTGTTGCTTGAAGGTAACAATACGATCCACCCAGTTATAGAAAAGGGATCCAGGTGCTGAGGAAGCAGTGCTCAGCATTTCCCAGAATGCTGCAGGGCTGCAGGAGAGAGCCCAATGCCAACACCTCTGCCCCACTTTCCTATCTGACTCGCTGACCTGGGGCGCTTCCACCATGAACGAGCTGTGGCCAGGGCTGGGTTGTGTGTGGCCACCCCAGTCCACCCTTCACCCCACTATGGGCAACCCCGGGACAGGCACTGTACCATCTGAGATACTGGACTCCTGGAACATTGTTTCGAAGGCTTGGTGGATTTCAGCAAAGGAGGGCCGCTCAGAGGGGTTCCACTGCCAACCTGGACAGAGGGGACGCTGGTCAGACCACCCACAGGGCCTGGCAGAACTGGCCTGTGGCTGGCACTTCCCAAGGAACCATCTGGGAACAAAAGTGCCACCACAAGCCTGCAGTACCTCGTGTGCTGACAAGCTAAAATGATGCGTGCCACTGTTTTCTATTACAGACATTAAGAATTTGAAAACACATTGTATGTTGACAGAAATAATTACAAAACTCTAGAGAGACATGACAGCCCAAACTGGATTTATAAATATATTTTTCCCCAATTCCAATCTAGTGGATGCAGGGAACAAATAGGTCAAGTAGCTTGTTCCTCTCTCAGACAGCTTCATGGTTATCAATACCTGAGGTCCTTATCAGTGACGAAATGCTAATTGACGGCTGAAAGGACTGAAAGCCACCCCCCCCCCACCCTGCTGGGGAGGCTCAGCCACTCCCAGGCACAACGATGGTAGCCTAAACCGAGACTCTTCTAGAAGACAACTTGGTAAGCTTTACCGAAATTTGAGATGCACATGGTTATTTGAAGCAACACTTGGACTTTTAGAAAGAGCACAGTGTAGTGCAGAGATACGTGAGAGGGTGCTCGCCCACTCCTGCCTCACCGTGGCAGCAGGGCACAATCCCAGCCCTCTGGGAAGCAGGAGGATCACAAGTTCAAGCCCAACACTGGGCCATTTAGCAACTTAAAATCAAAGCCAAAAACTGGTCTGGGGCTGTCATTCAATGTGAAGGCCCTGGGCTCTGTTCCCACCATCGAAGGACTGGGAGAATGAAGTCACTGAATGGGATGCCAGGCAGCTACATGAAAACCAGGGACAGACAAGCAGAGCTGGGACTCTCGGGACATGGGGAAGGATGCCTGTCACACTGCCACGGGGAACCAGCTGAGGGAGCGAGGATGCAAATGTCCCTCAAGACATGCAAGAAAAATCGTGCACTTCTGCAATACGAATAGACACGCGGGTGCACGTGAATGTGGCATCACGCGGCTCAGCTGTCACAGCAGAACACCTGGAGGGGGCCCAGAGTCCACTGGCTAATATGCCAAGGTCTGGCACCCAGCTACTCCATGTTTGCTTAAAAAAAATAAAAGCAAAATCTTGCATGTCTATTATCTGCAAATAAAGGACGCAGAATCATTGAGAAAACCTGAGAATTATATATCAAACTGTGTCACTGGTCGCTCCCACAGAACAGAACGGGGCACAAGGAATCCAGGCTGCCCTGCGGCCCACGTGCACTGTCTACCCAGACAAGGAAGCTCACATGCGCGCATGAGCTCGTAGACCTTCTCCGGGCAGCCCTCTGGCCGTTCCATGCGGTAGTCCTTTTCCAGCAGCTCGTACACCTGGGACAGGTCGATTCCTGGGTAAGGGGACATGCCGTAGGTGGCGATTTCCCACAGCAATACTCCGAATGCTAGAATACAGAGAAAAGAAAAAGAGGTAAAAAGGTGCGAGGCTACTGTCCTGCCTCTGAAACTGGCTGCCTGGGCAGCAGACAGTGGGGCTGCACCTGCCAAGCAGCCCCGGACAAATAAGGCAGAACAAGACTGAGTTTCCTCCCTCCACAGAGTGCCCCTGCCCCGAAGAGAAGGGCAGGCAGGTGGCCCTGCCCTGCAGGGTGAGAGGCTGCCCTGCTGTGACAACCCAGGCCCTGTGACCAGCAACCTGTGTGCCTGTGGCAGCCTCCCTGTCTCTGGGCACACAGAATTATCTTCCAGCTCTAGTATCTCACTGAAGTTCGAAATCCACATTATGACTTCGAAACTCCCTTTTGCAGAAAAGGAACCAAGACTGACCCCTCGGAAACAGGAGGTTCAGATCTGGGCACAGGGAATGTAACGGGGATACTCAGTCATTCCTAGGGCACTGTCAAAAGGACTAGAAGTGAAGGCCACTGGCCCAAGATGGGACCCTGAATACCAACAAGGTACAGCCACAGGGGACCAAGGACACACCCAATGTGCTCAATCCGTGAGTTCACAATGAAGCCACATAGGACAAGCAGCAAAGACCTGAGCGGCCACCATAGCCTGTATTCAGAGACCAACGTATTCCTCCCGGAGGCAGTGGGGGAGGTAAGAGGGAAACACGGGTCCTTCCTGTCCTGTATGTACTGTACCCTGAGAAAGGAGACGGAGTGGCAGTTTCTTCTTCCCAGAAGTGTGCCCCTAACAGATCGAAGAGTGACAGAATCAGAGAACGTTACACCCTGACCCAAATACGCAGTGGATCTAGAAACGCACCCCTTCCCCAGCAGCAGCTGAGGAACTCAAGCACCACAGCCCAACTGCCTAAGAGCACCCCCCACCCCGTGACAAACTGCGCAGACAAGCTAGCGGATGTGTTCAGGCACCCCCTCCTGCCTGCTGGGCACGGGGAAGCCCAGCACTGGAGGTAAGGCCGGAGGGTCGCACACTCAAAGCGAGGCTGGGCTACACGGCGAGACCCTGCACCAAACCAAATGGCCTATTCAGATAGACAGGTAAGCTATTCTGGATACATCAGAAAGAAAAGCACACTTTTACCTCATTTTGGAAAGAAAACAGGAAGAAAGAAGGGTTTTAGAATGAGAGAGAATAAAGTACAATTAAGAAGTATTTTTATTTAACGGGGAAAGAGCAACAGAAGAGGGAGAAGGCAGCAGTGTAAGAGCCGGGAGAGCCTGCAGAGCCAGGCGGCCCTTACCCCAGACGTCGGACTTGATGGAGAACTTGTTGTAGGCCAGGCTCTCAGGCGCGGTCCACTTGATGGGGAACTTGGCTCCAGCATGCGCCGTGTAGGTGTCCCCTGTCATTAACCTGCTCAGGCCAAAATCAGCAACCTTCACCAAGTGGTTTTCCCCTACCAGGCAGTTTCGGGCAGCAAGATCTCTGAGAAAGAAGGAAGCCAGCCGTGAGACTCCAGGCTTCCACCTCTGCGGTACAAGCAGGGAAAACCAAATCGGCTCCCGAGAAGCTCTAATCCAGCACCGGTCCCTCAGCAAACACGCCCGGGGCCCCTCCGAGGGCAGAGGCAGCAGAGAGGGGCCCAGGGAGAGGGATCCCGGCCTGTGGCCAGAGCCGGTGAATGACTCGGCTAGCCCAGCCTTAAAGTGAAGATGGCAGTGACAACGCTGTCTCTCAGGCTGCTGTGAGCGGCAGGCGCGGTGCCACAAACCAGCGTTCATGGTTACTGTCACACTACACCGGGCACCGATGCTCAGCCCTGCCCTGTTCCAAAGGATGCCCGCCGTGCACTGAGCTTCCACCAGTTCTACCCAGACTGAGGGAACAACAGACTCTAGCCTGAGGCATTCTACCCCAATTCTACCCTGGCTGCCTGTCCAAACTTTCCTCTTCCTTCCTGGTGCTTTCCCGAGCACGCCTTAACCTCTCCCCCTCTCCCCAGTTAAGCCGATTCCCCTTGCCCCCCGACTCTAAACGCAAGTGGGGCATCCCATCTGTGGCTCACAGATGCTACCCGTGAAATCCCCAGGCAAGCTGGAGCAGAGAAGTGGGAGAAGGCTGCAGCTTAAGGCAACGCCTGCACCAGGTTGCTTGATCGCCAGTGAGGGCAGATATTAAGTACACAAGAGTTGTGCCTAATAGGATTTTGGTGGAGCACGACAAGTCTGCCCAAATGGAAAGGGAAAGGACCTCGCTGTGCAGGGCAGACTGAAGTCGGGAAATCTGTTTGCAGCTCCAGAGGGCTAGCGCCGCGGAGTGACGGCAACATCTGCACGGGGCTCTCACGAAGCATGGCGAATCTGTTTCACACACGCTGCCCTTGTTCCCTGCCACGAAATCTTGTGTCGAGGCTTTATACTTGAGCTAATTGGGTAGGAAAGGTCACAGGAAAGGCAGTGTGCAGAGCATTGTGCGTTAAAGGCCTGGCACAGCGTGTCAGGCCCTGTCCAGCGCAGGCTGGCACTTTGCTAGGAGGCCACTTCCCCTGACAAAGCATGTGAAAACTAAGATAATTGTGGCAGCCTGAAGGTCAAAACACTCCAAGGCTTCACGGCAGCAGAGACGCGGCAGTCAGGCCTGTGGACAGAGTTCCGACAGTGTGGAAACACCCCTGCAGTGGGTGACAGCAAGCTGAGTGGGCAGTGAGTGGTAACAGAGAGAAGGAAGGAGGGGAAAGACACTCATGCTAAGACCTGAACCCGAACGCTGGCTGCTTCCGTGAATTTGTGAAAAAGCAATGGTGGCAGTGCCCAGGAAGTGGGCACTACTGCTGAGCACCGGCCGGAGGAACAGTGAGCGTGCACCTCGCATAACGGGGAGAGGTGGAGATTAGGAGGAGGCCCGGGGATGCAGGCCTGTAGTTCTAGTACTCTGGGAGGCTGAAGCAGGATGATCACAAGTTCAAGCCCACCCTGTACTTAATCCCTAGTACCAACAAAATGAATGAACAAACAAACAAATAAGGCCTTTTATGGACATCCTTTAACACTCTACTTTGTCCCAAATGGCTCAGGAGTGAAGTGTCCTTGGCTCTGGGCTAGCAGCTCATGGGTCCTTGGCTGAGGCCTGGCTGAGGTCAGTCCCAAACCCAGAGCAGGTCTGTCCTGCCCAGTGTGCACCTTTGTCCTGAGGGCTCCAGCAAGAAGTTGAGCTGTGCC
Source organism: Ctenodactylus gundi (assembly GCA_004027205.1). Classification (NCBI taxonomy): domain Eukaryota; kingdom Metazoa; phylum Chordata; class Mammalia; order Rodentia; family Ctenodactylidae; genus Ctenodactylus; species Ctenodactylus gundi. The sequence goes on along the minus strand of PVKB01000758.1, from coordinate 34,819 downwards.
CCCAGTGGCTGGGGACTACCTGATCCCCCAGGCCCTACCTGTGGATGAAGTTCTTCTTCTCCAGGTACTCCATGGCGGAGGAGATCTGAGTGGCCATGTAGAGCAGCACCACGGCGGTCACCTCCTGCCGGTTACACTCCCGCAGGTAGTCCAGCAGGTTGCCGTAGGTCATGAACTCGGTGATTATGTAGAATGGGGGTTCCCGTGTGCAGACCCCTGCCAAGAGGACGCTGAGGGCTTTAGCACGAGGCTCTGCCTACCTGGACTTTGGGCCCGGCTTCTAACAATGGTCCAAGCGCTAGAGGTAGCTTCCAGTCACAGCCATACTCTTTTCTCCCTCTCAAGCCCATGAACTTGAACTCACATAAAGAGAGGCTGCTACTGATCCCAGAAGCAGAGAGCAGGCCCCACAGCAAACGCCCTCACCACTGTCAGGTCACCCACAAGTAGTTACGTCTGACTGGGAGGTGGAGAACCTTGATTCTGTCAAGGGCCATGTGGATATTTAGCACACTATTTGTGAGCCGTACAAAAATTATCAACTCAACAGTTAGCCACCATATTTGGCAAAAATAACCCCCAACGTGATGCTGAAACTGCTTCTTGTTGGTGCGGTGGCCTTGGCCAGGCCAGATACCGTTTACAGGATGTCCCCACCCCTTACGTACAGAATCAACTTCAGTGAGAGAGTGCTAAATATTCCTGAGTTCAGAAGCCAATCTGAGATTTGCATTTGAAAAATTTCAAGTATCTATCTCGAGCAGAGATGTATTTTATTTCTCTCTCTCTCTCTCTCTCTCTTTCTCTCTCGTGTGTGTGTGTGTGTGTGTGTGTGTGTGTGTGTGTGTGCGCGCGTGCGTGCGCGCGCGCGCACCTACACGTACCCTGCCCCCGGGCCCACTTCCCCTGCAGCTAACGCCGGAGGAGAGCAGATGTCCGAGTAAGAACCCTCAGCCAGCTCACTGCATATGGCTTCCTTCGCAGCCCCGTGTGACTGGGGCCTTAGTCACAGGTCCCTGTGCAATAACTCACCGAGCAACTGCACCAAGTTGGGGTGCTTGACCTCCTTCATGACCGCGGCTTCTTTCAGGAATTCTTCCACCTCCATGGTGTCTTCCTGCAGCAGAGGGAGAAGCAGTGGAGAAACGCCCTCTGCGAGGTGTGCGAGCAGCTCACGGCTCGAGGGGTCATGCAAAGGGAGCTCTGCACACACCTGGCCTGGGCTACCTTCTCCAGTCACACTGCTCTAGACAGCTCTGTGACAGGTGATGCCTACCCAACAGCCCAGAAACTTCTCCCTTTAGTGTTGAGCCTCTGAACTGTCATCCAGGGCAGTGGGTCAAAGGTGCCTCTCACATGCTGGTGACCTGACCTGCTTCTGGTGGCTGCTCTGCAGATGAAATGTGTTGTCCTGCCCCTTGGGCTTTGTGGGGCCTGAGAGGCACGTGGAGAGGCGAGCTCTGCAAACAGCACGGCCTCCCCATGCCCAAGGACACGCTGGATCCCAAGGGTCCTAACACATTTAACATTAAAAAAAAAATCAACTGAAGAATCTGAAACATAGCTGACTTCAGGAAAGAGGCCCTGATGTCAGAGACACCGTGCCACCGAAGCGCAGTGTGGAGGCTAAGCTGCTTAAGCTTACAGCGTCACGGGCCTCCAAGAAGGCAGCTGCCAGACTCTGAGACTGTTACTTGCGTTCAAAGGCAGTCTCCACCATCAGCCCCCTCCCAACAGACTCTCAGGTAGCACTGTGGGAACAGGTCACCCTGCTGGAGTCTACGCCACCCAAATGCCATGGGGGCAAGTGGGAAGTGGGCCAGTGCCCAGTGCAAATACAGTTCTGTTCATACTGTGCCACACACAAGTGCTCTTGGCAGGAACTCAGGGCAGCGGTGCAGGAGTCACAGCACAGGACGTCTGTGGAGTCCCATGTTTGGAAGCTTCTCTGTGACTCAGGCCACTGTTGTCTGAACTGACCCACCAAACCTGATCCAAGTGGTTCTAGGCACCTGACTACGATGGCATGGAAGGGAGAAGCCACGTCCTGGCTTCCACATGGAAGATGACCTTGTCTGAGGGCAGACACTGTATGCAGGCTGGGGTGGGAACTTTTTTTTTTGGTGGCAGCGAGCGTTGAACGTAGGACCCTCACACTGAACTATATTTTGAGCCCATTATAAGATATTTATTATTATTACTTTTTGAGACAGTGTCTCACTGAGTCACTAAGTTGGCTGGTCTAGTCTGGTGTCAAACTTGTGATCCTCCTGCCTCTGTTTCCTAGAGTCCTGGGATTACAGGTCTGTACCACATCTGGCAGGAATGAACTTGAAACTTAGGTTCTGCAAGAAGAAAGCTCTTCAGAACGCTGACACGGGCAGAACCTGGCTCACTGTAGCTGACTCCAGGGCACCCCGCTCCTTTCCAGTCCCTCCCGTAGCAAAGGGGAAGCTCCCCAGGCCAACCCCCACTCAGCATGCCCAGGCTCTGCTCAGCCGTGTCTTCATGTGGAACAGGGGCAGCAGTGCCCTCCCATGGAACACGCAATCAGGGTCGGTTGCGCCTCTGCGAGCTGCATGGAATGGGGGCAGCCTGGCTGTCACAGCTTAGAGCTGCAGGTGACTGAAACTCGGAGCAACTTACTGCTCTTTAAGAACAGCAGCTGAGCTTTCCTGGTAGCTGCCCTGCCAAGCTTTTTGGGGAGAGCCCACCCCTCCCACTGGCTCTTCAACTCTTGAGTTTCCTCTCTCCGTTCCACACTCAGTGGCCGGTACTGGTTTGAGTGTGGAATGCTTGGACTTCGCAGGGACATGCTAATGTCAAGTGCAGAAGGCAGGCCCTGCCAATGTCAAGACTGCAGCTGACACGGGTGGGACGAGGGCTTCCCTGGCCCTGCGTGGCCAACTGTACATTCAGAAAGCAGCCCTGGAATGAAGCTTTCTAGACAAGTGTGAAATTCTCTTCCTTAAGAGCACCACATAATAAGGCAGGCACAGTGCAATCATTTCAGAAACATCATTGCCTTAATAGCTACTGACACTTTTCTGAAAAGTCCACGGTACAAAGATCTTGAGGAGCACACGCATGCCGAACGAACATGGCTTTCAAGGGCGTTCCCCTTCCTGCCTGTCTGCAAGCACCTGAACAGAAGACCTAAGTCCTTGTTTTATTCTTTCAGGAACATTAATGTGAATTTGTCTCCCCCTGCTGGAATCAGACATAGTCTGTGACTGGAAATATTCCTGATGCTGTCCTAGGACCTCTTTTTTTTTTTTTTTTTTTTTTTTGGAGACAGGGTCTCCCTCTGTAGCCCAGGCCTGTCCTGAACTCACCACAGAGTCCAGGCTGGCCTTGGACTCACAGCAATCCTCGGCCCCAGCCTCCCAAGTGCTGGAATTACAGGCCTGCACCACTATGCCCGGCTTATGTGTTGCTAGGGAATCGAACTCGGGTACTTAGCGCTTGATGTGGTACTTGAGAGGCAAGTGCTTTAACTGCTGAGCCATTCCTCCAGCCTTCGTTTACTTTTATTTAAAAAATACCATCATGTATCTTAGGGTAAATACCTGGTACACCAGAAAAACCAAAGTGATTTTCACCTGAGTGCACGGGATTAGGGGGTGATCCCAGGGCCTCATGCCTATGAGGCAGGTGCACTATTCCTGGGCTATGCTTCCCAACCCCCCAAGCTCTTTGTGAGCCAGGGCCTCCCCACGATGCCCAGGCTGGGCTGGGACTCACGGTCCTCCGGCCTCAGCTCCCGAGCAGCTGGCATTACAGACAAGCACCACAGTGCCCCACTCCATTATCCTTCCCAAGATAATCCTTCCATTTATGTGGTGAGGCAGGGTTAGACGAACGAGGGCAGGAGACGTGAGTGGAAGCTGAGCTCTCAGCCTCATCTCTGTGCCCAAGGGACGGGGTGGGTGGCTGGCCTTGAACAAGGACAGTTGGCCCAGCCTGGGTGTGGTGACATTTGGGATATTACCCAGTGAGGTCAGACACGACCTGCTAGTCATACTGAAGAGTTCTGTGGCTGGGTGGCCTTGCTAACTTATTGACTATTTTTTTTAAAAACTTAAACAGAATCTTGCTAAGTCGCTGAGCTGGAACTTGTGATCCTCCTGCTTCAGCCTCTCAGAGTGCTGGGATTACAGCACCATCATACATTCTTACGTTCCTCTAGACTCGACACCTCACAGCCACTTCTGAATCGGCTTCCCCCTCTTGGCTGCAGCCTCGCCCACACGTGTGGTGGCGCCTACAGCGTAAGGCACAGTGCTGCACTTACAAATGGCTTCGCTCTCTCTGGATGGGTCCCTCCCTGCAGGGATAGACAGGGCTCCTCATCTGCTCCTGGCTTTAATCAAAGTTCGGCGAGGCACAAGCACATGCAGAGCCAGCCTTGACCACCAGAGGGTGCAGGAGCAGCAGGACCAGCTGAGCGCTGGGCAGAAGGGGCCAGTCTGACCTAGACAGGGAGGCGGGTCCTACACAGATGCCGGACCTTGAAAACTCAGTGGGTCACTGCAGAGCAGCTGCCAGGTGGTTAACGCTGTCCCCCTTCCTTTCTGGCCTGTTGCTGGAGTTCCCCCAATAAAACCAACTTCCTGGGAGAAGAAAACTAGAATGAGAGCCAAAAACACTGAGTCATGAAAATTAACAGACTTTCCCTACACGGGTAGAACACAGTCTGGTACCAGCTCCTTGGAAGGGGCTTCGTGGTTCATTCAAGATGGTAAATACACATGGGGCGTAGGGTTGGGCAAAGACCTGGGATGGGAAGGCACAGTGCATGGGCATTAGCTATTCAAAAATTGTTATTTTCCACTGTTCATAGTACATTTGCCGGTTAGCCTGTGAGTCAATGTTAACGCCATAGCTTAGATCAACAGGAGCCTATCTGAAATTTGTTTCTGACAGAACTATTTCACTGAAAGACAATTTCTTATAAACAAACTCTTGGAGCGGAGCTCATGTAAAATTAGGGCTTCCTGTACTGGGGACTTGTTCTCCAGAGACCTCCTGCTGTTTTTGGAGCCCAGGCAGAAGTGGCACAGCCTGATCCAGCTGGTCATGGCACTCAGCAGTGGTCCCCAGGCTCTGGCCTCTGCTGTCACTCCAGGTTCCCGTAAGGTCTTCTGTGCACTTCCCTCTTTTACCAAGGCACCTGCCCCATGGGTCCCCTGTGGGTTGTTGGCTGCCAGCAGGGCTCACTGCTCCTACTGGGTAAGGAGCAGGAGGCCGAGGGTCCAGACTGGGAGGACCAAGACCTGGACCAGCCAAGATGGGGCAGTACGGGACAGGAGTGGAGAGGAAGGAGACAAGGAAGGAAGCCCCAGTGAGGCGTCACTGAGGGTTATGCACGTTTTACGGTGTCTGGAGTTGGGTGCCTGGGTTTCCTTGAATTCTGGCTCTGTGAGCCCCTCCGTTTCACCTTTCCTCTTGTTATGGGGTGACAGCAGTAGTTCAATGCTCTTTTCTGAAGGCTGTAGGGATTACACAAGAGGCTCCGTGGAACATGCATTCACAACTGCCAGGCATACAGGAGCTTAATAAATGTGAGCTGCTAGTAAAACTCAGAACCCAAAGTTCTCAATGTCCAAAGTGAATGTAAATATCCAAAAATACTTCTCGCACTCTTATGTGACAAACAGGCTACCTACTGTGGCGCGGTTTCCGGGAAGAGCCAGGCAGGGCCAGGCGAGGGCTAGTTTACTGGGCAGGTGCTCGGCACTGTGAGAGATGATGTGTTTCTAGAGGGGATGCACATGGGGTGACAGCTCCCAGGCACCCGTGCAATACTGGTTCAGCAGCGGGTGGAGCCACGAGTGAAAGGCTTGTGGCGAAATCACCAGAAGTACGCAGAGTAAAAAGCAGACCACCGCATCACTAGTATGGCAAATTATAAAAGACCCCAGGGCCCCCTCTTCCTTAACAATTCCGAGTCACTGCTGTTACATGTCAACCAGCGCACATCCTCTTCAGCATGCTCCCTCCCTCTGGAATCCCCCTCGACTCCCGAAATGTTGCTGCAACACCCCCTCCTCAGTCAGCTTTCCCAAATGTTATGCTACACAAACTG